>CM076405.1:35839768-36239805 GCA_038363315.1 Mugilogobius chulae
AACAGAGCAAACAAACAAGACATCCAGAGCATGCGATGCGTCCTTTTCAGTTACACAGAACAGACTGCATTATTTGAAAACTTGACCTCTGTTGCCTATTTTTGCAGCTCGCGCCACCTATTGGCGGAGATGTATAACTGCACAAGCACAAACAGTTTAGCTTACACTTATTCAAGTGCTACACAAACAGGTTAGTGAGAGCAAAAACTTGGCACAGCTGACATTTTACCTTCACACAGACACTAATGATGCAGAATTTGAGGTGGTGCATATCTGTTTTGAGTATGATGTTATATGTACATCTTCCAATATTAAAGTTTGCATTAATTGCTCACAAAAAACTTTTATCAAGCACCTGGCATGACAAATCAGACCCTGAGTGCGAGTTCGGGTCGGGACTTTCACGAGTCACGCGAAACTATTTTCCCCGAAGGTCACAGCGGTTGATGCGACTTTCAAATTATATTACAAACACTCCAGCGAGATTCCACGTGAATCCGCATGGCTTTGGGCAAACACGGGCCGCAGTAGACTGGAGCTGGTGTACAAGGCACTTCGCAAGAAACTCCTACACACGTCTTGGACCGAACTCACTTTGCAGTTAGTGTACGGTAGGCGTAACCGTCTCAACCACAGATGGAATTTTTAGATTTTGTGAAAACGACAATTACCATGATTTGTCATTTTAACAAAATCTGTAATTTTTGGAAGTGCCAGGTTACTTTAGACCTGCTTTAATCATAATTTTACCCTGATAGAATTCGAGATTACATTTGGAGGTAGATGAATGTTAAATATTGTCTTAGAACGTATGATAATCCCAGAAAGAAACTCATGTAAAAAGCATCTTCATAATTGATCACACTAAACATGTTTTAAACCACAACATACCTTGACCCATCTATTTCTAAACTTCAGTACACTTCTTAGTATTTCAAAAAAATCTCTTAACATCCCTGCAAGAATTGTTTGGCACGGCAGTCATTTGCATCCAGTAATTGGCTCTTATAATAACATTTGGTCCAGCAGTAGAGTTCTCCCCAAGCAATTTCTATACACTTTGAGAAAATACATGCACAATTAAAGCTCCGTGCAGCGTCCAGTACAAGTCAATACGCATGTTACTTCTAATATACAGTAGGAAAGTGTAAGCTTAGTGCCATGGCAACCGCATTAAAATCAATATCGCAACTGGGACTAATTCCAGTTGGAAGAAGCCTTTGTTGTCCATGTTTCCAAATGAAAGCCAGATTAAATCCATTTAATTTTCTCGACAGCGTAATTTTCTAGTCATTGACCCAGTTTTGATAATGACACTTTATCTGTGTATATGGCCTGATTTTGGTTGTGCTGTTTGAGGAGGCGGGAGAAAAGTAATTGTGCTACATGCATGTGCTGCGGGAATTTTTTTACATATTTTTTTCTCTATAGCTGAATTAACCATAAAAAAAGATTAGCATGATGAAGAGAGATACAGAATATGAGGTTAAAGTTGGGGTAACTAACATTTTCAGTTGCAAATAAGTACATTTTGTGTTTTCTATTAAAAAATACATGTTAAATGCAGCACTTTGTGGAAAAAATAGACCACAGGGTACAGTCTGAACCGAATAATAAAGAAATTTAGCTCTTATCAGAAGCAAATATACTGCACTCTGATTGGCTGAGCTTGGGTGGTCCTCTCCAGTTTCACTTTGTTGTTTGTAGGAAGTTTATAGTCTGCACTTGAAGCCTATTATGCATTCAAATTTGAACTAAATTATTATTATATTCGGCACTGATCATTCTTCAATTAACTGTTGTCTTACCACATTTTAAAAAGCAAAAAATTTAACAAAATGTAATCAAATTTGTGACTGAAAGATCGAGAAGCAGGATGTTTGGAGAAAGTTTAGACAGAGCGGTGCAAAGTTTGGATGGCGAGACTTTATCACCAGAGATTAAAAAAGAAAGACTCAGACTGTTTGATAAGAAATCCGATTGTGTAGATTTGATTCTGATCAACGACTCAACAAAATGACCAGAGCCACATTTAGGCTGCTATTTATAATAAAAGAAAACCTAGCACTCAAGTCATGAATCAAGCAAAAGGTTGTTTTCATAAATCAAGGCGTATCCGTTACCATTTCAGAACAAAAGTCTGTAAAAACAAGCACATTGCTTCTATTAACTCAAACGTTGTGGGGTGATTTAAATTGTAAAGATGTTTCTAGGTAAATATTATGGCGTGCCAATGTAACATAGGCAACAGTTCCTTTCCCAGGTCTGTCACAATCTTGAATTCTAACTCTACGACACACTTTCGATCTTAAATTATCGTGTTGTTGTGCTAAAAATAGAACAATTGCGCATATACCAGTTACATAAAGTAACTCGAGGTCTATGAAACGCAAATGTATTTTTGTTTGTTTTCTTCAAGTTGATATTATTATTATTACTATTTCAGGCTCATTATTTCTCTTTTACAGCCACACACATGCACAATTACTTTGAATGCACGATGTTTGCACAATAAAACCATTGTCAAGACATCCAGTTCCTTCCTGATTCTCTGACTGGAATCACCTAGTCCATACTGTCCGTTCCAATCAGCATTATTCTTCTTTAAGTTAACGTGGACTGCACTACGTTACACTAGTACTTACTTTGTTGCACTAAACTGTATTTTGCTGCACTGTTCTTGTACAAGTGTAATGACTATTAGGGTGCATTCACACTAGCACTGGTTAGTACGCTTTAATCGAACTCTAGTTCACTTGCCCAGAAAGTCCGGTTCGTTTGGGCAGGTGTGAATGCGCAAGTGAACTCTGATTCGGATCAAAATAGTGAACTCTGGTTCGCCTAAAAACGTAGGTCTCGGTTCGGTTGAAGTGAACTCTGGTACGGTTCGAATGCAGATGTGAACGCAAGTGAACTATAGGCCGCTTCAAATGCAGGAAGTGGACTATAGCGCAGAGCATTAGGTAAATACAACCAACATAAAAGCACACTTTGTTGGAGCTAATAAGCAAAGCCTCAGCAGAATTGTTGCCCTGTTGTCAGGCGGTGGTGTAGTAGGAAATAAATAAGTGGAAATCAAAATTAGGACAACTTGGATGGATCAAGTGTGTCCTCTCCTGGTCAAACATCAAACAGAGCACTTATAGCCCCGTACTTCTGTTTTATTTTGAAAAAAAAAAAAAAAAGGGAACTTCCGGACTTGGATACAGCGCCACCACATGCGAAGGAGTGGACAAGCTTCTCAAAAGGCTTAGTTCGTTTGACAAAGAGAGTGTGAAAGCAAACCGATCCAGTTGAAAATGTTAACAATGTGTCAATTTTGGTCCCCAATCGAACCGAGTCTACTGGACTATTAAGTGTGAAAACAACCTTAAGTTGAATCCAATCTAATCGTTCCTTTTTCAAATTTAGGATCTCCAGGTAAACAAGCTTTACAATAAAAAGCTACATAGAGCTGCTTTATTATTATTATAAAATGTCAGTAACAGTGCCTATGAAATGTTGGCTTTATTTGTTATTTCTATATTTTTTTATTTCCTTTTATTATTTTTCATCTTTTATTATCCATAATGTTATCTTCATGTTATTTTCAACAATTACAGAAGCTTTTCTTCTCAACCATTTACATTTACAACAAGTGTTATTCCATCAAATAAAGTCACATTTAGAAAATCATAAAACGCTGCAATATGAACATTAAACTCTCCTATTGACTGTATTAGGCTTGAATCAGTTACCCTCTGGTTGCTCACAGCACCCATTATTCCTTATTGTCTTTCATTAAAACCATTTCGAGACGCCGCGCTGACAATTAGAGCTAACTGTCACGCACATTTGTTACTCTGAGATGAAATTTGGCTTTTTAATGACCTGCCAATCAACATGTGCGACTGTGATATGTTTTTGAGTTTAATTTACGAGCAGAATGAAAAAAAAAAAAAAAGGAACACACGCGTTGTAAATGGTGGTGATGGATGGTCGCTAACATTAGCAGTAATCTTTGGAAAGCGAATGACGATTAGCATGTGACGCTAATGAAGTAAACACGTGAGTTTGGAGGAATTGTGGTGAGAAAGAACACAACTGAAAATGGATGTTTGTTTGTCTTGGTAAAACTAGAAAACTATTGTGCAAAAATGGACAAAAAGCTGATTTAAAAATGGAACAAAAAATGTGCTAATGTGTATTAAAGAGCACATAACAGGTTTTTATGTTTTGACTGTATATTGTGGGATATTATCTGTCGTAAATATACGTTATAGTTTTACTCCAGTCATGAACTAGTTTGGCAAAATAAACATAAAAAAATATGTTGAAACAAACAGGAAGTAAAGCAAAGTTCTGAAAAATAGACTTCAAATACTTTGTTAAAATCTGTTTTTTTTTTTGACCCTTTAAAAATAATGTATTTTAAATATAAGTGTTTTTTACATATTGCTAGTTAGTCAAATATATATATATATATATATATATATATATATATATATATATATATATATATATATATATATATATATATATATTTTTTTTTTTTTTTTTTTTACTTTGGAGGTTCAATCTGTTCCCATGGTTTCTAAGTAATAGTTAACATTTACCTAGTGTCATGTCATCAATTACAATCAGGAAGTAAAGTTTTACACCTACGAATGTCTAAACTGGGATAGAATTCTTAAGAAATGTTTACAAAATCTCAAATATAATCATGTTCCGTAACCTTGCCAACCAGATGTTTTTTTTCAGCAAACATTTGTGAAGTCACAAACTTGAGAAAATCCACTTGGGCCCCCATCTGCTGATTGGTTTGCAATCTGAACCAATGGTTTAACGGCCCAATCACACTGCAGCAGGGTAGGTTGAGGGGCTAGTTACCAAAGACGATAGCAAGTAGCAAAACAAAGATGGCAGCTCCTGTTTGAAAGAAGAGCAGAGACACTTCCTATTCTATCCAATCCTTATGACATATGACAGCCTTTCTTGAGTCAAGGCCGGCACACACTAACCAATCAGTTTGAAGCGGAAGGTCCCAGATGAATGATGTGGAAGACCTCAAACTGAACTTCAACACATATCCATCTGTCTTTAGCCAGGTTACATATACCCACGTTTTACTGAAAAGTGGATTCTAACCCGTCATATGCACTTTAAATCTTTGAGTAGAATAATGACATCACTTTCTACAGATTATGTCAGAACAAATTTCACTTCTGTGTATTTGTACTAACTATTTTATGCCAATTTTTCATGTGCCCAGCTTAAGAAACTATAGCTCAGGTCATTGTAACCTATTAAGACATTCTAGAATCCAAATCCCTTCTGCAAAAAAACACTTGAAATGTAGTTTTAGTCAGAAGAAAACAGCCTCACAGTGTTTTGCTCGGTGCCAGAGTGTGCCGGTCTGTGCGTGCGAGAGCGTTTGATAAATGAGCAGAGGCAGTCGGAGGAGCGCTGTGCCCTCTCAGCAGTAGTGACAGCAGCTGTTAGTGGCACTGCTGTCTCCACCCGTCCAGACCGACCCACTGCTCTTTATCAAACGCGCTCCTCATTGCCGCCACTGTTCTGCATCTGCGGCATGTTAGTCAGCACAGAGGAAGAGTGTAACGAAGGTAATCTTGCAGAGGGAGAGAGGTTGTGGGTTGGATTTCCAGATCAAGTGGAGCCTTCATTGCATTTATTTCCTGGCTCTGGTAGTTTGGCCTAAAGCTTAGACATGGGCCAGCTGATAAAAGGGTACATGCAAGCACTTAACTTTTTGTCTGGATTACGGCTTATACTTATTACCAGAGCTGTGGACTTACTGACTTGTGCTTGAGTGAGGACGTTTGACGACTTTAGACTAGACTTGACAAAACTGAGTCTAGTCAAGACTTGGATGGACTTGAAGGTCAGTGATTTGTAAGTTGATTTGGTCTTGCTTCTGTTTGACTTGGGACCGGACTTGGACTTACCTCGGACTTAAGGCAAAGACTTGAGACGCACATGAGATTTGTAAAACAGTGACTTGGTCCTATCTGTGCTTATTTCCAGTTCCAAACTTGCGCATGTTGTCTGAACCCACAATACAATAATACATGGATACCATGTATTACCAGTTCATTATGAAGCTTATAAAGGAGAGTTGTACACTTACAACCAAGTTTTATGCAGAACAAGGGAAAGATATTTTTCTGAAATAATTAGTAATTGCAGTAACAACGCACGTGTTCTATTCCAAACTGTAAACAGATTAACAAATCCTCCAGCTCAGTTGCCGTTAGAACTTGTTTCTACATCTAAATGTAATGAGTTTGCAAAGTTCTTTAATGACAAAGTTCAGGGTATTAAAATGCCATTAACTCCACAATGCAAAAAACTACCTTACAACCACCTAGTCACTTACAACTGACTGACTTTGCACCTGTCACTGACACAACTGTCCAAGAAATTATCACCAGTCTGAGTTCATCTACATGCTGCCTTGATGTTTTACCCACTAGATTTCTAAAGTCTGTGCTGAGTAGTTTGTCAGCACCAGTCACTCAAATAGTGAACATGTCGATCCAATCTGGAACATTTCCAAGTGCTTTAAAAACTGCCGTCATTAAGCCTCTCCTGAAGAAGAGTAGTCTTGATGCCACAGTACTGAACAATTATCGACCCATCTCAAATCTGCCATTTTTAGGAAAAGTTCTTGAAAAAGTAGTTTACCAACAACTTACTGACTTTCTCCTAATAAACAACACATTTGATGTTTTCCAGTCAGGTTTCAGACCCCACCATAGCACAGAAACAGCTCTTATCAAGGTAACTAATGACATCCGCCTGAACACAGACGCTGGCAAAGTCTCTGTCCTAATCCTGCTGGATCTGAGTGCTGCTTTTGACACTGTCGATCATGACATCCTTTTACACAGACTAGAGAACTGGGTGGGCATCTCTGGTTCTGCCCTGAAGTGGTTTAAGTCCTATCTAGAAGACAGGAAGTATTTTGTTGAAATTGGAAATTGCGTGTCTGAGCACATGGCCTTGACCTGTGGTGTGCCTCAGGGGTCAATCTATCACAACTATGCAGACGATACTCAGATCTATGTGTCATTAACAGCAGGTGAATATGGGCCAGTGGATTCACTCTGTCGCTGCATCCAACAGATCAGTGTGTGGATGCAAAACAACTTTCTCCAGCTTAACTCAGACAAGACTGAAGTTATTATCTTTGGCCCACAGAAACAAAGAGAGGTTGTCAGCAGTCACCTTCAGTCTCTCTCTCTGAAACCTTCAAGTCAAGTTAGAAATCTGGGGGTAATAATGGACTCAGACTTGAACTTTAACAGCCACATTAAGTCAATAACATCAGCAGCTTTTTACCATCTAAAAAACATTGCCAAAATCAAAAGTATAGTGTCAAAGCCTGACCTGGAGAGGCTTATCCATGCATTTGTCTCCAGTAGGTTAGACTATTGTAACGGCCTGCTCACCGGCCTATCCAAACAGGCTGTAAAACAGCTGCAGTACATCCAGAACGCTGCTGCTCAAGTCCTGACCAGAACCAGGAAGTACGATCACATTAGTCCTGTGCTTAGGTCTTTGCACTGGCTTCCAGTGGCTCAGAGAATAGACTTTAAAACAGCTCTGCTTGTGTTTAAGTCTCTCCATGGACTAGCACCAAAGTACATCTCTGACATGTTAGTGCGTTATGAACCGTCTCGCACTCTGAGGACCTCAGGGACCGGCCTCCTGCTGGTGCCCAGAGTCAGGACTAAACATGGAGAATCAGCGTTTCAGTTTTATGCAGCTAAGATCTGGAACAGTCTTCCAGATGATGTAAGACAGGCCTCCACTGTGACAATGTTTAAATCTAGGCTGAAAACATGTCTTTTTATCTGTGCATATGACTGAAATACTTTGTCTGCACTTTTATTTCTTTACTTCTTTTTAAAGTAAATTTTATGCTGATTACTTAATTATTGTTGATGCATTTTCCTGCCTTGTAAAGCACTGTGAATTGCTTTGTGTATGAATTGTGCTATACAAATAAACTTGCCTTGCCTTGCCTTGCCTACCATGTATTACCATGGATAACATGGATAACAAGGTAATAATATATGCATGGAGACGAAGATGGAGGAACTGTCACTACAAGAATTAAATCTAATAAACTGTGAAAACTCACAAAAAATACATTTATGAAACATACAGTACACTATGATTACTGATGATACTACGGGGTGTTTCAACTGTATTTTCCCAAAGGTTAGTTTTTCTGGACCAAGAATGCACAACGCAACACCACTTTTAACACAACCTGGGCGTAGTTTGCTTTTACTTAGAAATATAACTTGCTACATTATTTTTTTGTGCACAAAACACAAAACATTCTCCAGTGTTGAAACAGAACTACAGAATGACGACCTATACCCAGCTTTGAACAAAGACTAATCAAGAATCAAGTGTCTAAGCCAGAACCAAAACAGGTCTAATATAGTATAACCAAAAACGAAACCAGTAAGTAAGAACTAGATATGCAATGACTCAGTTTTTTTTTTTTCCAGCTTCAATACCAATTCCGATACTTTGGCAATAGGTTTCTTCAAATACCTGATATAAAATAGTATATGGACTGAAATAGCTTATATTTCTTATTAAAACATAAGAAAATTGGTCACATAGTGCCATGTACTTGTTATTTAGTATACAAGTGACAACTTAACACATTGGCTCACACTGCATCCAATCTGTACTGTGGTCCGGCGAAGGGGACTTTCCCATTCTTGAAAAAGTAATGAGAAGTTCTCAAACGACAATCCGAACTTTTTCCGGACAGTCCGGAGCACACTGAAACCCTTTTTGGTGAAGATGTGAAAGCAAGACACGATAAACAGGAAACTAAGCAAGCGCGGGTGAAATGCATCCGTTTGTTTACTTTTTTTTTTACATTTTTACACAACTACCAATAACACAAATACATCAAAATGCTTGACATATACAGGACTATACAAACAGAGCATGTAAATAAACATCCCAGATTTTTTGACAGCTCTGACAAACTATAGATCAATCAATCCCTATATGCCAGTCTAAACCCACATTTGGATCTGTAGCTTCTCGAGAAAGTTTTCTGGATTGTGTACATAGTATATATTGATGTCAGCATGACATCATTGTAATGTTAGAATTTGTAAGCCATTGTTCATTATTTCCTTTGCCTAGCCCAGTAATTAGATTTCAACTGAAAGTGTCACAAAGACCTCACCGCTGCTTTGGATCTTGTCATATCATTTCCATTATCTCTTAATACGGACCTGTTTTAATCCTATCAAACGCACACTCAAAACACAATATGTACGCATCTTTGCAATCTAATGAAATCTGTGCCTGTCATCGCAAAAGGCCAAGAGAATACAAACACGCAGACATTTGCAACCCCGTGTTTAATTTAGCGCATTTACATACCCCCCGGGAGAGCCATGCAAATCTGCCAGTTAAGGAGAGTGCATCAATCCACTGTGCATGCTCTGCCTCTGCTGCACCGTCGCACATGCCAATGGTTTAGCATGTGAATGGCAAACAAAGCGCTGACAGGAGACACTGACATCAGGATTGCAAAATATCAAAGACGGTTATGGATGAAGTGAGAGTGACAATCATTAAACTACATCTAAAGCAGTAGGAAGTCATTGCTATTAAGATGGTTCTCACTTGGACAAATTGGAAAAAAGTGGAACCTTTGGAAAAACTATAGGCAGATTTGTGGAATATTGAAGGAAGCAGATAAACATATAGCAGCACTGCATTTTGATCAGATTCTTAGCTCTTTGACAATCACAGTAGACTATGCAGTGAGAGTTGATTCGTCTGAAGTTGGCCCGTCAGAAGTTGCTTTGCAAAACACCTAATTTAGATGTTCTCGGAACAGCCATTTACTCTGAGGTTGTTGGGTTAACACTAAATCGTAGCACTGAGAAAACACTCTTAGTTTTAATATATTTGCAAAAAAAAAAAAAAATAGGTCACAATGTTTGTTTTGGTTTATTCAGAAAGGCGAAGCGTCTTTAGCTTCCATTCCAACCACAAGGCTGCCTGATTGGTTAATCGTTCTGACCCAGAAGTAGATTTCTAATGCAGCAGGAATTAGAAATAAAAAGAGTTTCTACAGCGATCGAGAGGTCAATATTAAGACAATTTCAGACCTTTGTGTGACCACAAAAAAATTAAGACCTATTCACAAGTTGTCACCTTCTTAAGATATAATTATATTTATTTAGCTTTAAAAATTAAAAATGAAATGAATTATATATATATATATTATATATATATATATATATATATATATATATATATATATATATATATAATATAAAAAATATAAAAATATATATAAAAAAATATATATATATATATAAAAAAATATATATATATAAAAAAAAAAAAAAGAAAGAAATTGCTTCATAAAAAAAAAAAAAAATTTCAAAAAGACTTTTATTGACTTACCCAGCAGAAACCCTGTAAACAGGACTGAAACCATGACTAAAGAAGACTAAAGGCCTGTTCATACTTCATAAGGAGTTTGTCCGGCCCGCTTGAGAACAAGAACAAAGTTCGTTTGAGCTCAGTCATTCATACTGCAGCAGACGTGCCACAGCCCAACTCTTCTAGACCCCGTAAGCCCTAACAACCGCTTCCACGCAGTTGCGATGTAGATTTTGATCACAGACAGCTCAGTTAATACAGGGGAGTTTGTCTGTATTTTCTGCTGCAGGTACACGCCCGCTGGGTGCATGCACACACTGTAGTTACAGATGATCTGTCACTGTCTTGACCAGCAGAATGTTTTCATGATTATTCAATCTTTCTGTTGACAACAGGCTCTGCCTGAAATGCGGGACAAATCAACAGCCAAATGGTGGGACGTCATCGGTTGACGGTCGTACTTTGCGCTGACCGGGGGAAACGAGCGGCATGTTCGGCTGCTAAATAGGCCTACTACGCAGGCAGGGCAGCGCAGAACAACCAAACAATTCAGCAGAGGATTCTACGAGAAATCCCGCCCACTTTAGAAAAACTAGCCAATCAGAGTCGAGCTGCCGTATACAAGGGTATACGAACAAAAAGATGTAATTTTGTTTTTACAGCCTGATTGGGCTAAACAAAGTTCGTCACAGGAGTCACCAGGTAAACAAAATATTTTTTTCATCTCCATCTTAGACATTATATCCTGAACGGAAAAAAAAAAAAAAAAAAAAAAAAAAAAAAGAGAGAAATACTGCAAAACATTCTGTACAACCATGACTTTAGGGTGAACATAAATGGCATGTTTGCATGTTGTGCCTCTCCTTGCGTGCAGTTAGCTTAGCATGTGCGTGGAGAGTGAGCGTGTGAACAAAGTGCTGACAGCCTGCAGGAATCGCACCTGTCAGATATCCCGGCGCTCTCCTGCCTCTCCAGGAACGGCCTGTGACAGTTATGGATGCTGCAAATGAGATGTTTGCACAAACACGTACAGCGTCTTTGGGAATGTGAGGAAACAGGCTGGCACTGAAGGTAAATACGTGTCAACGTGGTTTGGCGGGGATGACGAGAAATCGGTAATGCCAGAGTGAAGAGTTAAAAGGTAATGTTTTTACCGCCAGTAGCTTTCCTTTTTCAGTTATAATGACCTTACTTCCCCAAGCTCAGTTAGTTTTAACAGTTCTGCTGCTTCTTCAAAGGCAACAGTCTTAATGACCTTTACAAGGCCGGATTCAGAAGGAGGAAAAATGAGAAGTCTATTGTTCATGCGTTTTAGTGGGAGGGGAAGCCGGCACAGACACAGGGAGAACATGCAGACTCCACAGGTCCTTTAACGCCCTGGAATTGAACGGAAGAGGTAGCATACATAGTTTTCTGTCAGCATGAGCAGGGGGTCTCCAACTTTTTCAGGCTTTATCGGTTCTTCTTACATTTTATTTCTTTCATTATACATGTTTTAGCCTCTGCAGAGCTCCCACGGTCTGGGCTGATTGTTGTGTGTTTTTTTTGTTTTTTTTTGATGGTCTTGGTTCATTGGGCTGTTTTCCTGGTTCATTCACAAAATATAACCACTAATAACAAAATATATAAATTTTTCATTTTTTCATGTCTTCAAAGTGTTTAAAGATAAAAAAAATAATACTCCAAAAGGTTCATTTGGTCTTCTTGTTTAGATTATGTTTCAAATTCCTATGTCAGACCAGTGGTTGTTTATTTGTCATTTCGACTGCTTGTCTTCAGTCGTCTTCAGAAGCGTCACTTGGTGTTACTGTGACAGGTCTTGCCCACTGATTTACACAGTCTTTGGCGCCATTTTCCTTCCAGGAGAGAAAGGACGGCAGCGCCCCTTGCAGTCCGACTTCGTTAGAAAAGTATCCCAAGTATGAGAAAGTAAGAAAGCCCCTCATCTCTATTTATTGTAGCAGGGGCATGTTTATGGATTTCTTTTGCCTCTTCTATCCAGCGTTGATATTTGTTGTCCTCTGCCCAATGACTCTGGCCCGTCCCAGTCCATAACATGGTTTTCTCCTTTGCGGTTTTCAGAAATTGCCAATTTGAGTTAATCTTGATCAGCTCTCAAAACATGTAAAAGTACGACAAATAAACTACCAAATAAACATAATAATAAAAAAAAAAGTAAAAAAATGTCATGACACAATCTGGCAACACAACTAAAGGAAATATATCCCAATTTATGATATACAATACAATTTTGCCCAGCTCTTGATCAACAGTATATCAAACTTTTTTAATTGATAAGCTGTTTCTATCAAAAACAATCCATGTTCAGTATTGGTGATCATAAGAATTTGCATAACCGAAAGAATGATCAATGTTCTGGAGAACCCCCAATGTATGATCCCACTTTGAAAACCTCTGCTGTAGAGTCTCTACGCTGTGTTCATGTGTCTCTGGGCATTAGCACTTGCATGATCCACAAGCCAAGAAGAGCGACTGCTGCATCTGTGGCTCCTCGATGGCAAATGGACCAGAAAATGACCAGAAACGCTCAGAAAAATATCACATTCAGTTCAGGTCATTGTGAATCCGAACTTCTTGCTCGGTTTTATAATAGTGTTGAAAACAGACGACGCATTCAGGCTTCAAATTTTGCATTTCATCAAGACACATTTTTATGCATTTTTCATGACGGACGTCCCACCTTTGCTGACCCACTCCCGCGCATAGAGGCTAATAAAATGTGTTTACCTGTAAGTATGTGATTCTGTTCTGGACCAAGTCGGACAGGTCTTTGGCCTCCTTGGCTCTCCAGTCGCCCACTCCGTCTGCCTGGCTGAGGTAGTACAAGTCTGTCATGATGGATCTGCAAAAACACAAACAAACATTGACCTCAACAGGCAAAGAGGAGTAGAAAAACTTAATCATTAAGGCCAGACTAAAAGCTATCACTGTGAATCTGAACTTTAGTTATATAAATGTAAGAACAATTATAACAGGTTAATCATCATGTCATGTTTGAAATAAGAAATAAGAACATTTGTGTGTAAAAACAGTGAAAAACAAACACATATTGGGGTCAGGACAAAAGGAAAACTGAACAGAGCCAAGTTTAAATATATTTTGGTGACATATTAGATTGAGGTTTTGACTGAGGACATTTTGGATTTCTTTGCAGATAAACTAGATGTTATTTTGACTTCTGCTAAAAAAGAACTAATGTGACGCTCAGTTTGATTCAAAACTGTTTCATGTTCAGTGGATGAGAGCAGCCACAGACAGTCTCCGCTGTGATTGGCCCAGGGTCAGTCACATGACTCTGTACAGAGTACTAGCTTTGCAAGAAAACTGCACTAAATAAAATGTTTTGTTTTTTTTTGTAGATGTAAAACTTTAGTAAATCAGATCCAGAATTCAATTTGAAAAAATCCTTCTGTAATATCCTTGTCCTTGTTCAGTCCAAGACTGGAAAGTGTATAAGCTACTTTAGAGGCTGACATTGACAATCTCGTGAACAAAAATGTATTTTTTTGAGAAAATGGAATTTGAAGTTACAATGTTTGATTGAACTCTGGATGAAGTGGGTTCATTTCTGTAATAAAACGTTTATAGAAGCCAATTTGAAAATCTACAAATCAGTCTACAAAAAACTATTTAGCAAGTCTACAAATAAAAAACTATTTAGTTTTGCCTGCAATGTCTTGCCTTTAAAATGCACATTACCAACAAATACAAACAAAAATATTTATATAACGGTAAAAAAAACACACACAAAAAAAGAACAAATGCTTTTGAACAGTGATGCTCAAAGAGAACTCAGGTGCCAAATTTGTTGCCTTTAAAATCCAGGCGATAGATATATATATATATATTTTTTTTTTTCAAATTTCAGTGGACTTGAGTGACAGTATAATTAGCCAGTAACACGCATCATCTCCTGTACAAAAACCAACTTGGGCTGCTTACCACAATAAGCGTCATGCAAATAAGCTAGTTTGATTGGCCATTATGTTGTGGAGTTGATCTGAAATCAGGCGTGGTGACCAGACCCACTCTTCGCAATTTGAAGTTCTGGATCCAGGCAGTCATCTAATATGCAGTGGATCTAATTTGGCCCACGAAGGGGTGCTGATCGACAATTTATTTTTAAATTTATTATTTATGTTGCAAACACTGTCAAAGGACACCAAACAAAAAATTATCCTTATATTGCAAACAATTTTGTCATGTAAAAGAACAACATTTACAAATTTTAACCCATCAACAATAATAGTTTGGCCACAAAAAACAAACAAACAACCCAACAAAAACAAAAAAAGAAACTCTCTTGACACGATTGCTAAAACCTTTCCAATTTCCAAACCGCCCTCAACCATTTTGCGCTGGAGGACTTAATCACTGCCATGTGTTTATTTCTCTCCCATATTTAGTGAAAATAGCATGTACGTTAGAAATAATGTCAGATTTACCCCGGGGACACATTTGAAACAGGTTTTACGGGCCGGGCGCTTGCGTATCATCAAAAACACACAGGCTGTCACTAGCTAGCGTATAGCTTTAATGAATACAACATCTGGGCTCCATCTTCAAGCCGTTAAAAATGGCAACGCAAATGTGTCGGCCGTTTAAAAATACAATATGCAAATGCTGGGAGGTTATTCCCACGGCAGTCATTTACTTGGATGGGAATTAAAATGGTGACAGGATTGAGTCAAACTGATGTATTATTCGTTATTGTCACTTTTTAAGACAGTCGTGTTGATGCTGATACTTAATGTTGTAATAATGAAGATATATTTAAGGATTTTGCAGGTTCTGTAATGGTTTTATGTGACATTGGTCTTGTTAAGGGTGGTTGATGTGGCAAAAAACTTGCCTCTGTATTCTTAAAATTTTCAAGTTTATGAAGGTTCCTATAGACTGGGGCGGCAACAAGTCAATCAATGAATGGCAACCAATAGATTTATGAAAAATTGTCAAATAACTGTATTCAGGTTTGCATGCTAGGAGCTGAAGACATATATTTTAAGTTTCAGATTTAATATTTGGGAAGTGTGTGATTTTGTGTTTTTGAAAAAAACAAACAAACAAAAAAAATATATATCTGAATTTTCTCAAATGATAATACTTGACTTTTGTCTTGGGCAAATTGTCAAAAAATTATCGTGTAACTTTTGCATTCTAAATAACAATTCATAGTACTTGTAGTTACAGTGTTGTGTAATCTCAGTTGCTCTGCTTACACTGTTTACCTGTACTCATAGTTATTACTCGTACTTGCAGTTATTAACCGTACTTACAGCTACTGCCCGTATACACAGTTTTTACCTGTACATACAGCTATTGCCCAAACTTACAGAGAATCTGCTGCTATTACCCGTACTTACACTTATAAAGTACAGGTAACAAGTGTAAGCTATTTCCCGAATCTACTCGCAAAAATTTCAGGCAATAGCTGTAAATATTAGGGATGGGACGATTCACTTAAGTCACGGTTTAATTCAATTTTTGATTTTGCAGCCACAATTTTCGATTTTGTTTGTTTATCTATACTAATTTTTTTTAATTTATCTTAAGACACAAAATAAACCATAATGTGTGACATTTAAAACAAAGCCACTGTTGTTAGAGCACACTTTGTTTCTTCAAACATTGTGACTAGACTTGTATTCTTTAGTGTGTAAGTCTGTGGCTACATGAGCAAACTTTATCGATTCTGGCCTTTCGGTTTGACTGCTGCATACTTCGATCGATTTTCAAAGTTTTTGATCGATGTTCCATCCCTAGTAAATACAGTTGTTATCCGTATTTACAGCTAATGCCCAAACTTAAAGAACACATACAGTATTATGCATTTTTTGTGTTGTTTTTTTTCCTTCAAACCTGCTCCGAAGCACCTCCACTTTGGAATCTCATGCACCAGAACTAATACAAAAGTCAAGTAAAGTCACACAAGGGTTGCGTGTGTTTCCTACATCAAAAATTGAGTGAGGGCTCTATCTACTAACTCCAAAGAAAATTACAGAGGTTGTGCAATCAAACCAATCTTGCCTGATGTGCTAATCCTGCACAAAAGCTCAAAACAAGTCTGGATGACTTGTAGACTTAAAAGCAGTGCAGACTATCTCAGGGATCTATCTATGACATCACAGATCTGGGACGTTCAGAACAGTGTTTTTGGGAGAACGAAAGATATCCCACAAACAAAACTTCAGCAGTATTTTTGATGAGGAAGCAACTTTACAATAGGATTAAAAACTCCAAAAAGTTGATTTTGCATAATATGTGTTCTTTAATGCTATTGCTTGTATTTACAGTTATTACCCGTACATACAGCTCTTTCCCGTATTTACAGCTATTGCCCGAACCTACTGCTGTTTCTCTTACTTACACTTATTACCCGTACTTACAGCTATTACACATACATAAAGTTAATATGCGTGCTTACAGGTATTACCCTTACTTTATTATTACCCGTACTTCCAGCATGAATTAGCTAGTGGCATTGTGTTAAAACTGAACATTTGGAAGTGTCCTTTTACTGTAGCCATTGTTTTATTGCGAGTTCTGCTGATGAAAAATCGGTATAACTGCTTAGTACAACTTTAAACAAAAACATGACGGGCAGAAACTCAAAACTAGTTACAGCATCACATAGCTCTTAATTAAGAACCAGAACCAAACCTAAAACAGCTGAAATAATCCCAATGTATGTGCGCATTTTCTCTTCCCACTGCTCTGAATGTTGATTATTCTTCTGACCTACTTTTTACAGAAAGAACTTTAAATTGGTTCACTATAGATTTTCTTTCTTTTTAACTCCGGCATTAACCCGACTCGACACCGCTTGTGCAAAAAATAAGTTCAAGATGCAAATGGGTGGATGCATCAGCTGGGACTTTTCTTGCTCTAATACCCAGTTTGCTGATTAGCGCTAATATGTTTCATTTTTACTTACATCTGCAGAACTGTCTGGCATGTTGTGTAGGTGGTAATATAATCAGGATTTACGTGAAAATACAGCTACAATGTTATCATAATAACAAAGAGTGTATGTGGAATTCAATTACTTTGTCTGCAGTTTAAAAATGAAATAAGCAACTAAAGTGTTTTAAAATCGGTACAGTATAGCATGGAAATGACTCGGAAAATAATAAAAGTGATCTTGCCTGATATGCTAATGCTACAGAAATGATCAAAGTCAGTCTGGAGCAGTTTTTTCTGAGGCTCAGGTCTTGCCTTATACATGTGGATAGTTCTTTCTCGTTCTATTCATTCCTTATGGGAAATTTGCCAAGAACGGCAAAAAATCAATCAATATTTAAAAATCACAAAGCAGAAACCTTCACATACGAGGTAAATACTTCATCAGAGAAAGCCTGTGCTTATAAGTGAGTATTTTTTGAACAATACTAACCAATTTTGTTTAGGTTTAACAGTTAAGTTTAAGCTTCAAGTATCTAAAATGGGTAAGTTTAGGCTGGGGCTTGGGGTAGGTTAAGATTGGGATTAGGATTTTGTTTATATTCATAAATAATAACACAATTTTATAACCACCAATGAACTGGGCTACAACTATATGCAAAAAGGCATGTCGTGGTAAATGAGAGACCGGTGTATTTCTATCTGCGTTGTGTTTTCTGGTTTATGATTGTTGTTGCAGGAGTGAACCACAGCACACAGCCGAACACTTGGAAGCGGTCTCCATTTAATCTGGATTACATTAAAAGTGAACACAGTCAACATGTGCTGCTAAAAAACTCCTCCTATACTCCTCAAACTATAACACAACAGGGAAAAGGAAGTTACGAAACACGAAGAAGAAACGTGGGCGGACCATGGCAACGTAGTGACTGGATGCCAGGTATGTAGAATAAACAAAACAAAAGAGACAATTTGGTGTAATTATAACATTATATACAGTATAATGAACCGGTTACACTTTCTTATGAAATCAGGTTGGACGATTTTACATGTGGAAAATGATTATGTCACCTAGATATTTACTTATTTTAGAATGTTCTAGCCAATTCGCTATAGTATAAAATTGTGCCTTTAAGTGGGCAAAAAGAAATGCTGGTGTGGTGTCGAGATGTTGATGTAGCAACCTTACCGCAAGAAACAGTTAACAATTAATTGGGCTAAGTTTAGGCATAATTCGACGTCTAAGTTTAGGATTGGGGCTTGGGTGAGGGTTAGAAAAAGCAATTTAAAGGAACCGTATGTAAGATTTTGATGTCAGATTTCATAAACATGAATTATATGTGCCCAAAGGTACAAGGTCAACATGTCCAAATATACTATTATTTTTACTGAAAGTCAATGTTATTCTGAGTTATTCTTAATTAAAAAAGCAAAGGACATGATGTGTCTTTGTTGATGTTCACATTTATTATCCAATCAGAAAGCAGAATAAGCCTCACATGACTCTTTCATTTGGGTTGCCAGTTTGGTTTCTTAGAAGCTGAAGTTAATTTTGAATCAGTAATCAGTAGCATCCTATCTTCAATGTATGAGCCATTTCACAATCTGGCAACCCATGTTCATTTGTGATTGTTATACCTTTCTAAAACCACTAGTTGTGGATATTACATACGGTTCCTTTAAAATAACAAAATATTACTTATTTTCTTGCACCAACTTTAAACACATGGGGACCAATCTCGGCGGAGGATCCAGCACAACACTCATACTCATATTTTCAATTGGAATCCTAGACTTCTTAAAATGAATGCGGACAATGTGCTGAAGGATTAAAGAAGTGTCGATACTCAAATGGGGCATTTTTGGAAGAGGTAGGACTAAGAGACAGTGCATCCTTGGCCACTTAAAGCAAAGAATGTAAGAATCCTAAGTGTTGACAAAGCACATCTCCTACAGAAAAATACATTCTATTTCTAAAATATATCTTCCCTCGATGTAGACCTGCATTCTCACGATGAATCAGACAGCTCCTCTCAGCCCACTGCCTAAAAACCCTGTCGTCCTTTAGGTGTTGCATTGTTGACTGTGATAATTATAGACACTCTTGTAAATGAGTGTGTGTGGTTAATCATAGCCGGAGGACAGGATCTGCGAGGCTCCATCACATCTGATCGTATGAGACGCTTTGAGAGCACTCAGCATATGTCGGCTCGGCACTGTTTGGATACACAGTCCCCGTATCCCGGGCGTATGAACAGGCATGTGAGGACAAAATAAACTATATGTGTCAGCGCTCAAACAACATATGCCACCTTCACGTTATTTAATACGACTGCAACAATTGAAGTTTACGGTGTACATGACAGGCTAGACCAGTCAACTTGTTTAGGAAGTACTTTTTGGTTTTAAGTACTTCCTAAACAAGAGGTGTTTTCACACACAAAAGTGCCAAGAACTAAGTCCCCACATTCCATTTGCTCCTATTTAGTCAGAAGAACTACCCTGTCCCCATGGTTGTGTTCACACAGTAACAGCTTGTGAAAGTGACTTTAGCATCTGTAAAGTTTGGAACATTTAAATAGGTCATTAAGTGGAGTTAGAAAAACAAGTTGTTTATTACTTTTCACATGAAACAATGATCTACAAAAGCAACAAAACATTGTTGAAATTAATGATAAAAAACAAAGATTCAGTTATTTTTATCAATAGTTACTATTTACAAATGTAAACATTTATTTTAGGAGTTTTTTTCTCAAGGATAAGGGAAGTTTAGCTAAATGTGAAAATATACAGCACAGACCAAAAGTTTGGACACACTTTCTCATTCAAAGAGTCTTCTTTATTTTCATGACTATGAACTTTGTAGATTCACACTGAAGATATAAACACCATGAATGACCTTGCCTGGAGAATCCAGCCTCACCGCTGCACCAGCAGATGAGTCTGGTCGCCCCCCGAGTCAACTGGATTTCTAGGGCGGAACAAAGCTCACCTAACAGACAGCGGAGGGAACCAATCAGAGAAGAGCATAAAGGCTTCTAGTGCCGTAAGCTGTTGGGATTTCTCTCGCGCTGTCATCTGCCGGTAAGGGCGGTCCCCGTACCGGCTCGAGCCGACTGCACTGCCTTGACCATCTTGAACACGACTATTGACGCGATGTCTTTTTTTCTCTCCGTTCAACTTTGGTGCTGAGGCAGAGCGCCATTGCTATTCCAAACTCTTCAAAGCAATTCTACCGACTTTCCCCCCAATCAAAACATTTAAAACGAGGACGCTGCGAGGAAACAGAAACAGCGCGTTGTTGCGTCACCCCGCCCGTCGCTCACACAAGTTTGCGCGGCACGCCCCGCAGACTCGTCACTCCGGTCGCTGAAGGCAGACGCAGCGCCGCGGGTTACACTTACACAAGAAGCCTAATTCATTACTCATTTGTTTGACCTGAATCAGTCAGAGGATGAGGATGTGGATGCAGCCGAGCGTGGAAGACACAGAGCATGGGAGCAAGAGATAAACGCCTTAAATACAAGCACAATGCACACACTGGGAGGATTCAACTGTAAACCCAAGAAGGAAGGAAGGAAAGAAGGAAGGAAGAAAGAAAGGGAGGGAGGGAGGAAAGAAGGAAGAAGGCAAAGTTTGAGGAGAAGTTGAGGTTTGGTAAAATAAGACTGATGTAGGATGGAAGTGAAATCTCTATTTTTTTTTCGTTCGTCGTCTCTCTTTCTTTCTTACTTTTTCTCTTTTTCTCTCTTCTCTCTATTTCTTTCTCTCCTTTCTTTACCCCCTCTCATTGTCTCTTCTTCTTTATCTTTTCTCTCTCTGTCATTCTCTTTCTCCACCTCTCTTGTTCTTTCATTCTCCTTTTTACTCTCTCTCCTTATCTCTTTTTCTCTTCCTCTCTTGTTCTTTCTCTCTCTCTGTTTTCCTCCCTTTCAGTCTCTCGCACTCTCTCTTTATTTCTCTTTTCATTCTTTCTCCATCTCTCTCCTTTTCTCTCTTTACTCTCACTCACTTCATTTTCTGTCTTTCTTCTTCTCTATATCTCCCCCTCTCTTCTTGTTTCTCTCTCGCTCTCACATTCTCTCTCTTTCTCTTTTTTCCCTTCCTCTCCCTCATTCTTTCTTTCTCTCTCTCTCTTTTTTCACTTGCTCTCCATTTCTCTCTTTCTCTTTCTTGTTCCTTCTTACTCTCTTTTCTTTATCTGTGCTTTCACATACTTCTTTTTCTCGCTTCTTTCTCTACCTCTCTCTTTCTTCTCTCTCTTTTTCTTTAATCTCTTCCCTCTTCTCTATTTTTGCATTTTCTTTCTTTCTTTTTTCTCTCACTTTCTCTCTGTGTCTTTCTTTCTCTCTCTCTTTTCCTCTCTGTTCTTTTAATCTCTTTTTATCTCTCTTTCTTTCTCTCTCTCTTTCTCTCTCTCTCTCTTTCTTTCTCTTTCCCACAATAATACATATAATAACCAAAAATGACTTTAAAATCCGCTGTGAATCCCTTTGGTGAATCAAACTGTGATCCTAAAATATTAGCTGCTGCTGTCAGTGGACAGTAGCAACACACGATGACATCACGCGGTGAGACAGACCATATCGCTGTCCAAAGCAACAAGAAGCAGCCCCACTTAAAAAAACTCACTCAGCTGCTCTTTTTTTGTTTTCAAACCACTCTGAATCACGCCGGGAACACTTTTGAGAACAAACAACATTATCTCCATTGACCAAGACAGTCCAATTACTTTGCTCCACATCAGGTCAACGCCGGTTTTTACAAGCTCCAGATGCACCGCAGTTAAGCTTGAACATTTTGAAGCGATACAATTATGATAACACCACTACTCAGCTGTCAAAAGGAACAGAGATAACACTGGAGAAGTTTGTTTCTCTTGCTGTACACACACACACGTTTGTCCTTGGTGTAGTGTGAGTGGATTTGAGGGATCGCAGCGGGACGTCACACTTTCCACAGGACGTCATGTAAAACAGACCGGTCGCTGGTAATAGCTCGGACAAAGGGACGGATGCCAAAAAACAAGAGAGGAACACCGCGGAGTCCTAGTGCCGCCTGCTGTTTGCTCTGGTGGGTCATGGGAAGTGTTGGGAGTTAAGCATACAAGCGTAACTAACAACGTTATTTTTTATGAGTAATGTGTCATCTAATTAATTGCTTTTCTGTCAGTGATATTGTTGATATCAGACCTATTCGCACGGCCTAATATTTACACACGGAACTCATGCAAATTGTAATAATTACAGACGTCATCTCAGTTTCTACTCCTGTGCCAATAGCCCATGTCTGTAAAGTTTCCTCCGAATTTTACCTTCTGTAATTCACCAAAGTCAGTCGTCCTCATGTAATAGCGCTTTCCCCATTTTCTAAAAAGAGATTGTGACGTCACGCCGCAAAGCATTGTGGGTGCAATTTTCAGACAAACAAACGCGAGCGCGGCGAAGTTGCATGTGTAAAGGCGGTTCGAAAATGAAGGTATTTTCACTATTAACAACCAAATCATGATGAAATGAGGAGGCACAAAACACTGCTGTTGGAGACTACGTAACTTAGATTGGCGATATCCCAAGCGGAACAGTTTTCATCCCGTTTCCAAAACCCTGGAAGACCAGCGACAACATGACACAACAGGCCAAGGTAAAGACACAGAAAGCAAGACGATGGTAGAATTTATGTGGATTTCCAAAATGTGGAGAGGATAACTAACAACACGTACATTTGTTGGCTGCACTTTGACGGTGAAAGGCTCTAGATCCGAGGCTGACGAACCAGAACTAGCAACGCTAACAGACTGTGAGCTCTGGAAGAAGCAGCGGTACAACAGAATGTCCCAACCAAACTGTCAGAACTGTAGACAAAGCTACGCAAACAATCTACTGCAAGTATGTACTTAAAAATTGAAACAAACAGTGCCGCAGTAGTAAACAAACGTGTGCTGGATTGTTTGTCCGTCTTTTGCTCACAGCAGCACTTGCGTGTGACGTCAATTGTAAAGTGTGCTATTCTAAATGCGTATGTCTGTGTTTTAATCCGTGAATGGTTTATAAATGAATTAACAATGAATCTGCAGTTTATTTTACCTTCAGATCTGAACAAAATTAAAATTACAATAATTTACAGATCATTTTCAAATGAAGTGGTCATTTTTTTCTAAGATTAAAACGCTAAAGATTAATCAAACTACGATTAAAAGTCCGAAAACAAGAAGTACAGTTCGTAGCAACGAAAGGTCAAGGATGTTTAAGTTTGGGTTTTATCACCGTAAATGGAGTCTTCGGCGGTTTCGTAAGAAGTCTGATGTTGTGGATGTGATTCTGATCGACGAACTCAACAATGTGACGAAGAGCCACATTTACCCTGCTGCAGCTCAGGTAAGTTCAGCTACCTTAATAGGTTAGGGATGTTCATCATGTCTTCTTAAAGTATTTATGAAAGCGTTTTCTTCTATATCAGACAAGTATCGGTAAGAGATGGTTTATTGCCTGAAACTGTGTAACAACCTTCTCCAGCGACCACCGGGCGGCGGGGGGCGTGGTCAGCCCGGTAGACCTTACGGGTCCGCTGGGCTGGCCACGCCTGGGAACAGCAGCTGATAAGACATGTCACCTAAGCGACGTGCGACGCCTCTGACGAAGATGGAAGTGACTGTCGAAACTAGTCAGGTAATAAACCATCTCTTACCGATACTTGTCTGATGTAGAAGAAAACGCTTTCACAGCTACCTTAAAACAAACTGAAAATGTGTATACATTTTATGAGTTAGGTAAATGGTTGTTGTCATAAATCATCTGTTGCAGTTTCCGGAAAGTCTGCAAAAACAAGACATCGAATATCCCCATGCGAATCCCTGTAAAAAAAAAAAAATTAAATAGACGTCGTGGGGTAATTGCATTTTACAGACATCCCAAGGTAAATATTATGCCGTGCGAATAGTACCACAGCTACTGTCACACTGAAAAACTGAAAAGGGTATTTTAACAGTAAATTACAGGCAAAATATCTGTATGTAAATCACAGTTGTTGTTTTTTTACCAAACAGCTTATTACTGTAGCAACAATAACTGTAACTTACCGTAGAATATGTTTTACAGCTACTGTATTGTATACATACGGTAAACTACTGTTTTTATGTAGTTTTACGGCAAGTTACCGTTTATGATTTTCTTGATAAATTACTGGTTTTTCACTTTCTTAATTAGAAATGTACAATTTGATTACAGTTTTTTATGAGAATATGCAAAAACAAGCCCCATACAAACCAACAATGCACAGATTCATTACCATTATTTCAAACCAAAAGCTAGTTACTCAGAACCAACAAATGAAATTAGTAATGTACAGTTACATCTTTGTGTTTGAAATTCAAACTTTACTGTTCTTGCATTTTTTGTTTTTTGCTTCTCGTTTTCAACATCTATTCTCACATTCCACAATTTATTACTATAGAAAGATAACATTGTGCAGCATGGCTCATTATTGTACTGTGATCAGAGTAACTGTTGGGAAGTAAAAGAAGCAAGAGATGGACAAGAGGCGCTGATTGGCTTAAACAGCATTAGTAACCAATCAGAAGCAACATTGAGCGGGTGTACTGACTTTTTTAACATCGTCGATGCAACTCTGAACTGCTCAAAATACAAGGAAATATGTCCAAACTAGTTATAACAGCATTGCTAAGGGTGTTATTTTTATAAGTAACGTGTATTATTTATGAGTACTCACTATACATAATACAAAATACAGTGCATACTTCAATTTGTAAATGGCTTCACAGTATAAAAACAATGCCACTTTTGATTTGCTTTGTAATATAAGTCAAATATATAACAAGAAATATAATTTATGAACTGCAGACTCATTGCGCTGCACTAAAGCCAAACTGAATCACAGCTTGAAGGAGTGAAGGTGGCAGTTTTATTTCTGCTGTAGCAATATTTGGCTGGAAAGTTCATTATGTATGAAATATATCATCTGGTCACAGTGTTCCTTTTTTGAGTTTAAGTGCACACGATTGACAGATTAATTAGTCAATCATACATGCCTATCTTTTTATATGAAGACAAATATGGCTGCTTACGAGGAAAAATTAAGGAAAAATATGACGAGGAACTGAATAAAATTGTCGATTTCTACAAAATCAGTGAATGAAGGATATTTCAATGTGAGGTGAGTGAAGATTGATTTTGGTCTTAATGACCGACGACCAATCAGCTCCTTTCATTCATGGTGCGTCACACAAATAAACTCATTTGGCTGCATGGGTCATTGTGGAGTTGACCAGGAAGTGTGGGCACTGAATCCCAGGCAGTAGTAAAACTACTTAAAGCCGTTTTCACACTTCAAAAACAGGAAGAAGCTGTTTCTTCACACTCACCGCGCGATTTTGCCCCTGCCGGTCTAATACTTTAGCGCAAAGCGCAAAGAGTTCTCTGTGTTGGCCGCTATGAGCTCCAGAGAGCAGCTCCAGCTCGTGGCACGGCTGCTCTGCTTTGTCTGATGCCAGTTCAATCAGTGAACCTGCACAACATAACCGTGGAGCAGTGCAAGAAGTTCACTGGAAATAAGAAATAATAATAATAATCATATTTTGCCATCAATTCTAATTTTGTCAGTTATGTAGTTAGAAAAAGCCACGTTAAATGTAGTTATTGAATTAGGCAATATATTTGTAAAATAAAATGGATTCACTTTTTAGTCAGACTTGGCTTCAATAAGTTTGTTCTATATGTTTTTCCCTTAACAATACAATGTTGTGTCGACCTAAACTTATAATAAAAATGATCCGATGCTCGTGGTAAGACTTACCTGAGAATCGTGATCCGTGCGTGAAAAGTTTATGAAAAAGCAGCAGCGTGTCCTCGTTATAATCCTTTTGAATGAGACAACTGCCGGTAAGCAGGCTCCCGGTCCCGGTGTGATGCGAGCGGAGGGTCTTTCGTGTGTGACCGCGTCTGCAGCCCCTGTACAGACGAGCGCAGGGTTGTGTCCACCTCGGGTCGGTTCTCTGGATGCGCCGTGGTCCAGGTAAAGCACAGCGCGGGGCTCTGGTCCAGACTGTGCCAAACGGTTCCGCGCTCTTCCTCGTGCTCACTCACAGTGGTCACCGCCGTAAAATTGACAGCCTCTGGTCAGAAACGTCCAGCGGCCTGGTGCGCGTGGCCGCGACCCGCGCTGACCCAAAAAGCACTGAAGGGGCCGGACCTCACGCAGCACCGTGCTCTCCTGGCTTTATCTCTCTGCTCTGTCGTGGGCAGAGCTGCATTCACACTTACACTGTCTTATGTTCACTCTATCTAATTTTTTTTTATATTAAGTCAACAGGCTTTATGTAAAAGAAAATACATTTTTTTAGACAAAGTTGTTAAAGTTTGTCATTTGAATAGACTTTTACCAAATACATTTTTATTATTACACTTTTTCCCAAACTGAAGCTCTTGTAGTAACTTTTGCTGTGATATTAATGCACTGCTTACGTGTCACAGACATGACACGTCTAGGCCGTTCACTGAATGAAATTGTACCCCACACATCTGGTGGGCACCACACCTGCTGCACTCACTGCGTACTTCTTGGAGAGAGCGCACTAGAGGCCAACAGAGGAATAACTGTCTTAACCGGTCCTAACAGGAAGTCTTAAAGGGGCAAGATCGCGCGGTCAATCTTTTAGCACATGATTAATATCCACATGCATTCATTTGTGGCTGCAATTATGGCTTAAAGTTGGTATAACTAACTTTTTTACAAGTAAATGAATACACTTTGGGTTTTTCATTAAAAGTAGATGGTAAATAGCACTTTTGTGAAATAATTAGACAACTACTGTATGTAGGGCTGGGCGATATGGAACAAAACGTATATCCCGATATAGATTTTTTATATCACGATAACGATATATATCACGATATACCATAATTAAGTACGTTTTCAATTATTCACTGTAAAGTTTGACACTATTTCATTGCTTACTTTTCTCAACTTTATTTTGAAGTGAATTTAACTGAACTGTCACAAATGAGACTCATTATAGTGAAGAGGAAAGAGAAAAGTCATGTTTTCTATGTTTATAATTGTATTAAAACATGTTTATGTATTAACACAATATTTTCCAATTGTGTAAATGCTGTAAAATAAAAATAAATCAATTTATAAAACAATTTGCTAATTTACTCATCAAGTAAAGTTAGATTAAACAAAACAAAAAAATATATACAGTTTTTATTGAATTTAATAGCTTATTTGTGCTGTATTTGGCACTGGCCCTTTAACACCTACAGGTTGGGGCTGTAGTTAGCGCTTTAGTTTCCCCTCGCCAACAACAGCCACACGTCAAAGTAAACTACAGAGCAAAGTGATTAGGAGCGCTTTGTCCCGTTCATCAGCGCTGCTTCGCTGGTGTTTAACGGAGCGCTATTGGGTCATTGGCCACGGCAATGCGTACATGGAGACAGGCGGAGCGCTCCACGAGGCTCTGGCTGCAGACCTGCACCGAGAGCGCGCGGACCGACAGGCAGAGTGAACACAGATATAGCGGGACGTGCGCACGGCAGGCAGGGCGCGGTGGAACTCTGGCGAGAGTGACAACGAATGACGAAGGAAAAAGCGAACCACACCGGCTGTCTCTGTTCACGACTGCGGCGCTGACTGCAGCCCGGGCCACTCCTCCTTCCTCCGGACAGCGGTCTTTACCATCTCTCTCTCTTCTGACGCGCTCAAAGACGCGCTGGTGCGCTGGGAGAGAGAAAGAAAGGGCGACTCTGACGATGTACAAAAAGTACTTTAACTATGGTTTTGTTGAAGTTACGCTATAACACGTGAGACAAAGCACGTTTAATACCACACACACGACTTATTTGCTGAAATGATTGATAAAATTAGGTTACAGACGATAGAAACGATAGAAGAGAAATGGCACGATAGACACTTTTCTATCGTCCCCACGATATGTATCGTCATATCGCACAGCCCTAACTGTATGAATTGAAAAATAAACAATTTTAGCCCTCAGCAGGAGTCGAATGTTGTTTGTAAGAGGTGCTTTTAGTGCACCAAAAAAAATTCCCATTTACAGTGTAAAAAGTGACACAACAAAACCTGAAACAAGGTGCGATTAGTTTCTAACTCTCGCCAATGCTTCTGCACACAGTAATATCCAAGTACAGTATTGTTTTGTTTGCAACTTAACCTTAAAAACATATTTTTACAGACAGAAAAGGAGGCTAGAGGTGACCACTCAAGCACAGCCAATCAGAGCGCTGCATTTGGCTGTTAAAGAGAAATAAAACACTTTTTATTATGATTTAGACAGTACGAAGTGGTCTGATTTGGTCACAATCTGGTGCTAATGAAATATACTGTAGATAGAAATGACAATTTTTTATGAATTTACAACTAAAAAAGTCAACTACCCAACCTTTAAGAACATTTTGTACAGACAGTAAAGTGAACGAAAGTGGGCTATCTAAGCACAGAAAATAAGAGAACTGCTTTCTGCCATCAGTGGAGTTTAGATTATGCTTTTTGACTACTGCTTTTACTGATTTACAACAAAACAAAAGTCAGGTATCCCAGGTTTAAAGTAAGAGTTTGACAAAAGTGTTATCTTCAGTCATTTTGCTCGTATGGATGGGCAGGTGATGCACTGTACAAAAGAGTATTGGTTCCAAACTCTTGTCAGTGTTTCATTTTCAATGACAAAATACTCACATGAGCATATGCGCTTCTGTAAAGCAAAAGTTTCATATATTTGTCTGCAAAGTTAACAAAAAAGAGGGTTAGGGTTAGGTGCAGCGTCCATGTTTTATGCTGTATAATACTTTTTTTTCCATCACACTGTCCTAGATTTGATGATACCGTCGTTTTGTCCCAGTCAGGTGCACATTATAAGCCTTAGTCGTAGAACTAGTAAAAGTCAACAGGGTCAAGTATGTCTCTTGTGTTCGTACAGCTGCTGAGGCTATAGAATGACGACGCTAAGATTCCCATGGACCACTTCTCGCAGGACAATAAAGCACTCTGCCTGTTGTAACAGTGAGCCATCCAGATAACACAAGGGCGTGTGTGACCTTTGCACAGGCAGGCAAAGGGAAGTTCAGGTGTGACAAGGAAATACGAGTAAGGTCTTGTGCACGCTAGAGGAATGTAGTTGTGATTTTGAGCTTGATTTGCATCTCTACGACTTCAAGGAGGTGTGGCCAGAGTATCATGCCATGTCTGTGGGTTAAGTGTTTAACAATTATTCGATAGATCACAAGGTTCCAATCATGGATCTACTGTATTATAAATGTGTATATGGTTTTGCTAGCTTGTGCAATGCAAACACAAACGGCTCGTGTTCAGCGCAAAGAACATCTACAGCTTTAAGAACAGTCAGATCTTGAGGCAATTTTCACATCATAAACATTTTTCAGTTCAAAAGCTTCTAATTTTTTTAAGTTTTATTTAGCTTCAGCGACCACTTAGGCCCGCGCTTTCTGCCCCACTCGGCTTAGCTTGTCACTCAAAGAATCATGGGAGGAACACAACAATGCATGTTCAATAGCCTGTACCACTGGCTAAAGCTAATGGTCAAGATAGCAGCCAATGCCAGTGAGCAAAAGCCAATGACGCACAGCACCTGCCATATTTGATCACAAACAACATGTTATAAGTGACGTTTTATGCAACCAATCACAACAAAGCCAGACTCTATTGATTTGTGTCGACTCTCGAAATAACAAAGCAAAAACTATGAAAAGCAAGCGTTTCCTTCAAATGAAATAAATGTATGTGGAATAAAGCAGACTGTAAAGCCCAGATACTCATTAGATGTGCAGGGCTACTTAAACAGATGAAAATGTTTGCACAAACTGCGTTGACGTTGACCTGTCACTTGGCTGTTGTGAAGTTGTAATTCTTACGCTGACATGATCTGACAAATAGTTGCAAACAAGCCGCAGTGACTCACAAACATGACAAATCATCTCTTTTGGTTTTTTAACAAGACCAAACTAGGTCTGAACTAGCGCAAACCCCAAATTACTCACTGAGCCTAATTGAATTTTCATTTGTTATTTATGTGATTAGTTGGCTCTGTGCACGTATGTCAGTTGGCTTATTTATTTTCAAAATTGCTAACTTCCTGTCGGCATGTTCATTTCCTGTTCAGTTCATTTCTATAGGGTTTCACAAACTCTGTCTAAAAATAAAAAAATAAAATATACTTTAACTTCAGGCTGTGAACAGTGATTTGTTTTCTCTGACAACATGTTAAATACTTACAAACGAAGGGAATATTTCACTAAAGAACCACAAATATAGATGTGTTGTGTCTGTCAATGCTAACGCTAACTATTTGAAAATAAACAACTTCTATGCACAGGATCAATCGGGACATATTAGGCATTATATAAAGAAAACCTTAGTCATATCCCTGGACAAAAAGATACATGAAAACACAGCAAAATTATTTATTGTAAACCGCAAAACTGATCAAAAATGGCTAATTGGTAGAAACAGGTACATCAACTTTCTTTCAAAAACTGATGAACTGATTCGCCCCGCCTCTTCATAGTGATATTTCATTGTAACAAGCCATGGATTGTCATATAAAAGTCACACTAAATACAAGTAGTGGGTTTACACATGTTTTTTTTAATAAATAAATATTGAAATGTAGCTGATGCTAATGCACTAGCTTTAGCATCAGCTTTAGCATAAGTTTTCATCAATGGAAATACAGCTTTTGTCACAGATTTAGGTGGACATTATTTCATGTTTCTATCTGCTCTTTTCCATCTGGTTTTTGTCTGAGCCTGTGTTTTTTCTTGTCCAATCATCGAGCCTAAAGAGAGGACTGTAGTAAGGTCTGCACCAGGGTCCACTGTGAAAGTAGGGCCAAAAGTGGCTCACTACAGACCTAGCAAGCAGGGGGAACGGGTCGCTTTGCGCAGTGGAAACAGCATAGGACCTTTGAAAACTGGGCCTAAGATTACTCAAGCATTCAGAAATCAATCTAAATACAACTAATAATGAGGAAACTCCATTGTAACAAAGTTAAAAGCTCATACAAGCTGACTTATCAAAAAAATGATATTAAGAAAGTAGCATGAATAACAATCTCAAATCAATTCAATTCTCTTTCCTAATTAATTCAATGCTAATGAAGCTAAACGCCGCTATTATTCCATACAATTAACCGCTTCCCATAATGCAATTGGACCATTTCTATATTTAGCCATTAGGAACAGACATGTAGTATCAGAGAATGGAAGTGCATTATCGTGGCATTGCTGAATCTGATTACGTAGAGCTAAAAATGAGTTGTGTTTAGCATAAAGTAACTGATCATTAGGAGAGTTAAAGCCATTTACTGTTTCATTTGCACTTAAGATGATTAGGGGATTATAAACGGCCAAATGTGTATAATTAATAGACTGGGGAGGTTTATAAATTAGAAAAGTAACTCACTTCTAGGCTCACTGCAACAATTTATTTGTCTTATATCGATTTGCATACACTAACGGATTAGAGAAGTACTCGTGCGTACAACAATGTTTTCTAAGTTGAGGAATACATTAAGGAGGGACACAGTAGGTATTTAAATAATAAACAAAGAAAAAACTGTATCATTCACATTTAGAAAAAATTACAGAACCAAATTGGGTCAGAAGCACCACTAAAATATGACGAAACCAAAGTAGGTTCATTGTTTTTTTTTACCTGGCAACGACAAATTAATTCTCTTCTATTCTGTAACATTAATTGACACAAAGTTAGGGCTGAACACTGAGAGGGTTTGAGAGGAAAATGAAAGTGAAACTTGGTGAAGCACTCAACAGGATCATTTGTTTATTCATTGGGTTGTGCATTTGTTTTGCGTAGAATGAATAAATGTCAGATGTTTTCAAAGAGCTTAACAAAGTTATGCAAGCACAAAAAAAAACATTCAGGAAGTGGTTATTAAGTACATCAGAAGACCACACTCACTGGCAATTTTCTTCAGACTGGAACGATAGATTCAGGAAAAAAAGGATTTGTCCACAGTATTACTGAGCTCTTGAGCTGGATTCAATGAACTCATTCAAAAAGGCCAATCTCATTTCATAACAGATTAACAGTAAAAACTCCTTACCACTGAAAATATCTTAGACCAGCGTAGATTATCAAACAACTATGGATGAAGCAGACACCCCTGTCAAGTGCCTCATACAGTCCTTCCTCTATTTCCATCAGCCCACATCCCTAGACTGCTTCACTTTGGGGCAGTTTGAGTCACTTGAGTCAAGTTAATGATGGTGGGCTTTTCTACCTCGAAGTTCTGGGTTCCAAAGGGATGGCATCACTTACACGTTATCTTGAGAAATAAAATCGTAATTGTACCTCAAACCAATTTTTCCTCATGAGGTTGATTCACCAAAGATGTGTAATAATTCTATGTTTCTGACAACTACACGCTGGTGTAAACAAGAAACTACTTTTGTTTATACATTTATTTGACTTTTCTGCATAACCTTTATGACTCTATGCTGCATTTTAAACTTGTTTTATTTAATGCATTGATGCTACAATTATGATATTATGATGTTAGATAGTGTTCTGCCTCGACAAACAGAAAACGACTGATGCTACTGCACTACCTTTGCAGCGGTTTGTGACAAAATCAAGTCGGCGTTTGGTGAGAAACGTTATTTCATGTTTCTATCTGTTCTTTTCTGTCTGGTTTTTGCCTGGTGTCTGTTTTCTCTTGTCCAATCAGCGTCCCTAAAGGGGGGACCGCTGTAAGGTCTGCTCCAAATTCCACTGTGAAAGAAGTTTCTTTCCACAGTGGAAACAGCATAAGACCATACCGAACTGACCCGATCCGAGCCTATGGAAACAGGGCTTATCTGCTTATTTTCACCTGCTTTTCACCTGAGCCTACATTTTCTCTTGTTTAAAAATCATGCAAAAACAGGAAGACCAAAGAGATTTGTGAAAGATCCTTCTCCAACAGTAGGACTCCCCTTACCATTCCTTGCCGTACTTATGGAAGCATGACTACAGTGCACACTCACCTCTCCTGATGGCCTAAGTCCTGCAGCAGCACTTCAGCATACTTGGGTCTCTCGCTCTCCTCGGAGTTGGCCAGTTTCTTCACCTCACTACGAACAAAGTACCAGAACTCTTTAACTCCATTCTCCACACGCCTCCGCAGCTCCTCCTGAGTGGGACCCGGGCCTGAAAAAAAAAAAAAAGACACATATGCAATGAAAACTTTTGTGAAGTGAATAGGGTGAAAATGAAAACGCCATTGTTAAAAGCTTCTGGGAAAAAAACAAAACAAAAAAATACAATACACAAGAAAAAATGACAAAAATTTCATTCAAAACTATTATTATAATTGACTTTGAGCTCACACTTTACAAGTAGACTCATCAACATAAGGTCTGGCAGTCTGAGCAGACCCTCAAAACAATTGTCGGACTGGTAGCCCTTCTACAAAGCACTTTGGTGTTATCATAAGCTCTACATCACAAAACAATTATGCATTAAAGATAAACTAAAATGTGCAATCAGAATTTTGCCTTTAGTCATTGTCACTAGCAAAGATCCTTTATGGACTCAAAAGGTTTTCATACATTTGTTTTTAAATGCATTATATCTGATATTTTACAATTAAAAAACTTAAAATCAATTCCCCCTATAGCACAGATATCTTGTTCATGTATCTATTCAGGTGAAAATCAGTTTGCACTGTCCTGTCTCCATCTAAAAATGTCCTGCTTCTACCAACATCTATGAAGTTCATCTGTTGTTGTTAGCATTGTGACTAAGCATACCGACACACCTTGATCCTAACAGCTGTGAAAAAGCTTTAAAAAAAAAACACGTAGTGGTGAAGAATTTGGAGACTCAGAATGCATTAGGTAAGTGAGTAAAACATGCAGACGGATGTAGGAGGTTGAAAATTAATTATTTCTGGTTGTCTACATTTTTTTAAGGAAGCAAAGGAAGCATACTGTATTTAATTCAAGATATTCGCCAATGGAGTGTGATGCTTTTTCTTACCTTACTGGCTACTTTTATTAAAGTCATCTATTGTAAACAGTCTCAAATGAAAATGAAAATGAAATAAGCTAAAAAGCAATTTGATTTTAATCTGTTCAAATTAACCCCCCAAAAAGGATGAATAATTCAAATGAAAGTTGTATTAGTCAATACTCAATTCTCCATTAATTAATTGATTAACAAACAAAAGTGAGAGAGAGAACTGATAGTATTTATACCAGGTTTATCAAACTCTTGGGGACAAATGAAGTCCTCGGGAGGATTTTCTGATGACTACTGACTCACATTCATAAAAGGCAAGGTACATGGGTGACATTCTGTATCATGCCACTGTCATGGAACATTGTATTCTCAGACGACTCAAATCCAAGCAATAATCTACTTTGATCAGGCAATGTCTAGGTGTTAGACGCAAAGTTCTACATAGAAAAGTTTGAATGTAATTACCGGTAGTATTTTTCACACTGCTGCTGCATTTTCTGTTGTGAAATTCCCAATAATATTTTCAATAACATAACACATTTGGTGTATTTCTTCCACTGTTGATTTGATTGAAAAGATATAATTGCTCTTTTGTTGTATGAACTAGGGCTGTACTCAATGTATCGGTATCGGGATATATCGTGACAAGCTCATTGGCAATACGCGTATCGTTACAGGAAGGTGTATCGGGATACGTATCGGCATACTAAAATGTATAGAATTTACACTTATAAACCTGGACAGCAGGGTTAAGGTTGAAACTATTTAGCCAAACAATAGCTTATTTGTAAGACACTTGTATGTAACATAAAGAGTAGTTTGAAAATAAAATTCCTTTGCATTTGACACTTGATATGTGACATATTAAGGAAATTATATCAGGATTTACATGTATCGGGATATGTATCGTATCGTGACCACTGTATCGGGATACGTATCGTATCGGAAGGCTCTTGGCAATACCCAGCCCTAGTATGAACTGTTTTCTTTTTTGTAAATTTTGTAAAAAGAAGCAACATTGTGAAATACTAGACGTTACATGTGTTTTGTGGTCTTAAATTTGACCTCTTGATATCTGCAGAAACTTTACAGCCAATTACGTACATCTTGTTGTGGTCAAAACAGTTTGACCCTGTTTGAGGTAAAATGTAAAATAATGGACGTGGACATACTATAATACAGGTTTTATACAGCCTAAAAGCTTCAAAGCCTCAACCAACATTTTAACAGCAAACCTCAGATTTAGAAGTATCCAACCTTGGCCACTGCAAAACATTGTACTTTCTGAAGTTTTTTGGAGAAAAGGCGGCTTGTCAAAAAATATCAAGTGCTACATTTAAAGCTTCAAATTGAGAAGAACCTCTCTGGCTTCAGCGCTTTGACAGTTCTCTGCACTTTGCTGTGGTGGGCCTTCTGACAGCGGCAGAACAAAAACCTACATTAGTCCAACGCCCCGCTCTTTTAGTGCTTTTGAAAGTCAGATTTCTTGACGCAACTAAGCTGTGGATATTAGTTAAAGCCGTTTATTTTATGTTTGCTTGCTTCCAGACTGTCTCATCATCTTTGTGCGCCTCTTTATGTCCATGAAAATAGGCCGCGCACGTCTCTCATGTGATGCAACGCTCAGGAATTCAGTGTAAAGTCGGAGTAAAAGGGAGCTTCTCGTTGCACTGTCATTCTAAAGACGTTTGACATTTAAATACGTTCAATAAAAGAGCATTTCTTTATTTCTTTACTATTCTACAAGCAGGAAGACGCCACCCTGCCACCAACCTGCTTATCATAAGATTTTTTTTTTCCATTTGAGAACTTTCAAAGTGTTTTAAAGCAGTTTAAATTGCATTACAAGTCATCACTTTTTATCATTATTTTTAGAGCTGCAACAAATAGACCTCTATATTTCCTACAGAGCATGTACTTGGCCAAACCAACCCAGCTAAACTAAAATTTGAGGAAACACTATATCTGTTATGACAATTTTGATTGCTGGCAAATATTTTATAACCAAAGCCCTACTGATTCATCTTTCTCCATCTAAAATCAGATCTTGGAAGCACTCTCACTACATGGGTTATGATCTCTAGCCAGCAATTTAAACCATCAGTAAACAAGAGTCTGACACATCAGGAGGTTTCATTTCACTTTGTGGAAACAGTCTGACATCACACCAACGGTGTTAGTTCACTCCACGATCGCAGGGCCAAATACTGTTCCACAAAACAGTGCAGTCTAGAAAGTGGAAACATGCAATGGTTCTTATTTCTGTGCAGTAAACTTAGGTAGGAAATGTACAATATCATATTTTAAGTAAGATTTGGCATGAGATCAGAACCTATCCCCTTATCATTCTGACTTATGTTCAATAACACATTTAACTAAAATTGTCTAAAATTCACTCCAAAGAACTGAAAAACAGAACCTTATTTTAGCCTAAATTATTTTTTGTAAATATAAGGGTTGATAAAGCTGGTGATGACAGCAGGGACCTGAAAAACACTGGATTTGGCAGATTTGGAGTTTTAAACATTCCTCTTTTAAAGCTGAAGGTAACTGAGGTAAAAATTTGTGAAATAAATACAAAAGTCCTAGTCTGATTCATCAAATGGTTGATTTGACTCTAAATATTACATGTTTAACATGTCCAGGTGCTTCATATGTTTTTATCAGATCTTGAACAAAAGGAATTTATCAAGAAAAAATTGAAGGGCCCTCTAAAAGACCCTCAGAATCAGAAGTGAATATGCACTTTGCTATCTCAACTCAGGTCAGGTCTGGCCCACACACCACTTTCCACTGTTTGCTGAATGGCCAATTGTACTTTCTTGTTTTTGAGAACCATCTGCAGTTTTGCGATACCAGACCTAGTGGCTGAAAATATATACCGTTTCTTTGAGGTTTTCTGGGCTACAGCACAGGTTTGGCCCATGTACAGTACAAGCCTCTGTTTAACTCACATGGGCTCTAGGGAGAAAATATAATTATCTGTAATATATTATTTATTATGTGTGTATATACTATTACCATCGTTTCTGGACTTTTTGAACTCTGCAACTTATATCACAACACAACACAGCTACAACTCTTCAACACTGACTCCAAACACATCCCAGTACCACCTCCACTCACCCCTGGCCTGTATTGTATTTCTCTGCCCATCTCAGAGGTACTTACTTAGTCTTCTTCACATTTACAAGAAGCATGACGCTCGGGGGCAACAAGAAGAACACGCCTCCCAACAAAACACATAACAAAGACTTTTCTCTCGCTCCGACGCTACAGTACCAACTGAAAAGACTGACTCCAGCACTTCAAAAGACTTGCATGGTAACACGGCCGCGAGCAGGACGCCGGGGCAAAACGCTTATTTCAAAAAGAATATGCAATAATACAGGCGTTCAATCTCGGCTCGGCTCCCAGGGTGTTGCTTTGACCTCATTAGCGGTGACTTAATCGTCGGAGTTGGCGTCTTTCTTCTCCTCTTTCTCTCACACTTGCAGCGAGAAGAGAGGGAAATCTAAACCCAGTCATAACAATGTACCAAGACAGTAACCTACATGGAGAAGATAGATGCTAGCTCTGGTTACGTTCTAAAAATGATGAAAAGGAGCCAGGAGCATGAGAAAGTGGACAAAACAGACATTGGATGGGATTTCTATATAGTGGATGAAATGGCAAGATTGTAAAATTCCAGTATTATTATGGCAAAATATTTTTGTAAATAGGCTAAAATGATAGTACAGTGATTGTCTTAATTTGTTGTTACTTTATCACCTAGATTGTATTTTCTCATGTCAAGCCAAAATGTTTGCAAAAGGTGTAAGACAATGGTTCTCAAAATGTGATGCATGAAATTCGTTAGACTTATCAATTAGTTGCAGCTTCAGTTTAAATATTGGCTTTTGTCAAACCTTGTGTTTTCACTTTTTGGATAGCCCAATTGTTACTCCAAACCAAGTGTTTAGTCCCTGGTCTGAAAAGAATGAGATCTAGATTCTTAGCACAGTCTCACTGACTTATCACTGGGACCAGATCAGTTGTTTACCACACTAGCTTGCTCACAGCCAGGGCAATTAGTATGTGGATATTTAAGGGGGCTTAAAACAGTCTAAACAGGCTCAATCAGAACAATAGGGCCCAAGATAAACAATAGAGAGGAAGGCCACAACAATAGAGAGGAAGCGAACAACAATAGATAGGAAGAAGAGAAAAGAGAGAGAGAAAGCAGACTCACAATAGAGAGGAAGCAGACTAACAATAGAGAGGAAGCAGACTGACAATGGAGAGGAAGCAGACTAACAATAGAGAGGAAGCAGACTAACAATGAAGATGAAGCAGACTAACAACAGAGATGAAGCAGACTAACAGTGAAGAGGAAGCAGACTAACAATAGAGAGGAAGCATAAGACCCACTGAACCAATTTATGAACTACTTTTAGGCCCCTCCTCAGGGGCAGGGCTTAACTCAGTTTAGTATAAATACAGCCAGACTCAGGTCAGTTCTATCAGATTGAAAATGACTTTCGGATGTGAGTTGAAATGTCTCAATCTTTGAATGTGCTGTCCAGATGACAACTTTGACTTCTTTCTACTTGAGAACATAACTACAACTTGGCTTACTTTGTGACCTTTACAATTGATTTAAAATCTAATTCAGTTCACCATAGACAAAAAATACCATAGACAAATTTTGATTATTGGCTATTGGTTTACAGTCTGTGTAATTACTGGGCTTATCAAAGATCAACATCTTCTGTATTGACACAATACACGAAAAATGGTGCCATTCTTTAACCACAAAGACATGACCGTTGCCAGTTAGAAGGAATGTAAGGCATTATATTAATCTGAAATTTCTGAAGCCAATCCTCTTGTTTGGACAATTTTTTTTTCAGCTATTTCAGTAGAATTTTAGAGAAGAGAGTTTGCAAGGATACTAAAGAAAGTTCATTAGATTATAATAGTTGAGGTCTGAATTTGAGGGTTAAAAGTTTACCAGCAAAGAACAGTCAGACTTTCCACGGATACTTGCTTGTACTAATTAAGCGTAACCTTTGTGACTAATTAATGAATACAATATTAATTCAGATTTGAAGATTCCACCTCATAAGAAATCCCACTACTTCACAAGTTCATTCTCATATTTTAACTCCCATCTGTAGAAAAGCCAGAGGGTATTTTAGCTTTGTTCATTTCCCGCGGCAACATGGAAGACTTGACCCAACTATGGCCTTCACACTTCACACTTCTGTCTCTGCAATTATTTATTTTCTTGCTGTACTATAAGCATTCTATACAAATACTCTTCTTTTTCTCCATACAGTGTTCCAGGGCCTCTGACCATCGCTGAAAAGCCCATATAACCCTGTCGATTCCAGTAAAGTCGGCCATCATCGCTCTGGGCTGTGTGGAGATTTAGCCCTGAGCTGGACTTGAACTGACCGCAGGCTAGATCAGGAGACTGGCAGAGCTGGAGCGGCCGTTTATTAGATACAGTCAAGCCATGTTGGTTCTTTTTGGAGCAGATCGGTGTGGTCCTAAAGTGAGTGGATTGTGCTGTTCTCTTCGACTCTATTGACAAAAGGGAGCAGCACCTTCAGTCACTGCAGTCACTCAGAGGCAGTCATTGATATAGAGAGTATAGGAAAGTCATGTTCTACCACTCATAAGCTTTATTTTGTATCAATAGAACATTTATTCACAGAACATTTCTCTTCAATTTTGCTTAATTCTTTGAGATATTTTTTAGACACAGAATGAGGCTTTTTATCCTGACCAGAAGTTTCAGATCTTGGTATTTCTGTGCCAGATTAGACCCTCCGACCAATTAAATCCAGCCCACAACCCTTTTCCCAAAATAATGAACAAAAAATTGTTGTTACTGGTTTGATTCTAATTTAGTCTTGTGGGATTGTATCTTGTTCAAGTTCAGTATCCAAATAACTTTTGTATTCTATTTTTCTACAATAAATAGTTAAATTCAGCAGTAGTTAATTTGAGCAACTCTTAACAATGTTGCTTTGTTGTGCACCTCCAGCCAAGAGATCACTGTCCACCAAAACAAAACTGGCTCTTGAGAAAATATAGCTGAACAGCTTCGCTTCAGGGCAACATGGTGGCCCAGCGGTTAGTGCTCTGGTCGATGTGGGTTTGACTCTCAGAAGAAGACAGTCCTGGGTTCGATTCCCTATGTAGAGTTTGTATGTTTGTAGATGGAAAGTAGCTGTAAATTTGGTACACGCATCTCTGTCATTGTGCTTAATGTAATTGCACATTTTCCTAATAATAATAATCTTCAGCCTCTACTTTCAGCTGTGTGCAGCATACAATGGAGAGGGAAGCAGAGGGCTAGGGCCCCAATTTAGTTTGTTTTGTTTCACAATAGGCTCTGTGCACAGAATGTCAGTTAACTTGTTTATACTCAAAAATGCAAACTTGTATACTTATGAGCATTTCCTGTATAATTCATTTCTATGAGGCTTTCACTACATCAGTCTAAAATGAATAAATAATCGGAAAATCAATCAGCGAACAGTGAGTTATGGTGGATGTGTCAGAAAACGTTGTGAATGTTAAAAACTTTACAAATCAGGAGAATATTTCACTAAAAGATCAAAATGTTTTTATAAAGTGACGTGTTTGTATTTCAATGCTAACGCTAGCGCTAACTGGAAATACTCATAACTACAGGAGTTAGCCATTTTGAATACAAACAAGCTAACTAACATTTTGTGCACAATGGTTATTTAAAGATAGAAGTGCATTCATTAATTTGCAAAAAAATAATAATAATAATAATAACACATGAAAAATAATTTGTAGAACTGTAACACAATAAATGGAAGGAGTAAAAAGAAAAGAAGAAAAAGATGTTATTGACTATACTGATGTGTTTACTTTGTTGTCCTGTGCAGTGTTTGTGGTTGCCCTTGAAGCCGTATTCAGATAAATGTATTACTTTTACGTTTCATGTACAGTGTATGTTAGCTGTTTATCAATGCATACTCGCTTCAAGATCGAATGTAGTTATGTTGTATATTGTATAAAGTGTATCATTCTCCAGTACAATAAATCAAATAGACAGAATATAATGACGCACAGAGAAGTGTAAAAAAAAATAAATTAGAAGTAACTGCTTTGAGTGAATGAGTGTTGCGTTTGGTCAATCACAATGAGGCAGATTATTTTATTTACCCCAAAACAGATGTAAAAAAAAAAAAAAAAAAAAAGCAGTTTGCAACATACCGTCTCCTGTGAGTTTCTGAAAGCTGTGGATTTTCTGTTTGGCTCGGGTCAGCTGATCTTCCAGAGAGCGCAGTCGTCCGGCGGCGAGAGAACCCGCTTCGGCCTGCCCCTCCGGTATCCTAGGGCAACAAGGGAGACAAGAGAGAGGTGAGGTGAGTTTGCAGATGCTGAAAAAACTATATGTTAGTTTATTTATGTGGAGATACTAAACAATAATAGACAGTTTTGTTCCAACATTTATCACAACCATAATCCTCAGATGGCAAGTCACTGATGCGCAGGCTGAACAAAACAGGCCCTAGAACTGGGCCCTGGGGGACTGCCAACATTATAATCCAAATGTGATGATGCATGTTTTCCATATTTTACCCAATTTACAGCATGATGAGAGAAAATGAGCAGTAGGGCTGTGTTGAAAGAAAAGATGAGTTCAGATTAAAATGTATGTAGCAATTGGAACTACTGGTCCCACAATGCAATACGTCTAGTACTGTAGCAGTCAATACCGCCCAATTTAGGACCAAAACCTTTCCGAGACCACAGAGGCCCAAGACGGAGACATGACCAAGACTTTTATAGGTCGTGACTGAGAAAAGACCAACACCATGGTCCATCGAGACATAAATCAAGACCACCTATGACGTTTTATACATTTATCAATGTCTACATGTGCAGTGCTGATCACAAGCTGACTTGTGTCTGGAACAAGTCAGCTCCTGGTACAAGCTTAGCAGAGTGTGGTGGTAATAAAATGTGCTCTCGGTGTCCAGGATAAGATCGACTCCAAGACAAGACCGAGCCCAATCACTCTTGAGACTAAGACAAGACCAAGTCCAAATGTGCTTGAGTCTGTGACAAGACCAAGATCTTAAAAATTGCAGTCTCAAAACTGGTTTCATATACTACTACCCTAGAAATGGGCCCAAAAAAACCGAATTACATAAAAATTCTTCAAAATCTTCCTGAGTAAAGTCTAACTCTTTTTTCTTTTTTACCACATAGGGGACAATATAAGATTATACCTAATTTATAAACTAATAACTGCAGACTTTTTTTTTTAATAATAAATGTTACATTATAAACCATATAACATCATCAGCCCTATATAGCTCTAGAGGAACTTCAATCATTTTGGCCCAGATCCATTTGAGTTTGTGGATAAACATAGAATTTCAATTAAATCTCAAGCACAACAAAAATACAAATTTAGTAATCTTTTAAGAAGTTTGAATCATTGTGGCTTTTAGATCAACAGCAAATCCTTTTGCAAACTCCTTCAAAATCTTGGTAAGTCCAAGCTTTAGAGCAGGGTTGCCCAAACTTTTTCCTTGATGGGCCAAAATTTTTCAATTTTTTGAAGCGAGTCGAGGGCCAAATCTAATGTTTAGCATTTAAACAGCTTCTTTGAGGAGAGATGATTAAATTGTCTTTTATCACACATTTTGGGAGATTACACTTGTCATGTGTCATTTGACAGTCTCTTTTCAACACAAAATTGAAAAAAAGATTCTAACAAATATGAGCTCCCTTTTGTGGGCCAAACTGGATCTACTTTTTTTCTTTTGAAGAAAACGGCCTTTGACTTTGCAATGTCCCAAGTGGATAAACTGAAACAATAAAACATTTTTAAGTTCACATTGGCCTATGTTGAGAAAGCAAATAGACCAAAATAAAGTCCATCACCTTCTAAACAATTCTAATATTATACGAGGTTGTTGGTCGCAATCAAATCATTGTTCCAAGTAAGCCTATTGGCCTATTCTATTCAACCAGTATCACGCCTATAATAATAACAACCCATAAACAACACAAACGTATCCTATTTCTCATTGTCCCATTGATTGGACCAAATTGCATTAGTGGGATTAACCAGCTCTCCTCTGTCTCACTGCAAATCCCCGTTTAATACAATCACAAACAGCTTTGCGTTGGTCGCCAATGACTCCAAAGACCATTGTCACCAAATACATGTGTGCTGCCAGCGCTAATAACCCCGGCTAATATTGCATTCTCTGAACCGGGGCCGATCCACAGGCTTCTCGGGGTTAAAACGTTGAATTAATGCGGGACAATTGTGCGCCGAAAACATGCCGCAGGGCCACAAGGAGTTAGCGGTGAAGTCTCGCGTAGCCTAATTGCTCATTACGCCGGGAATGATGTTTGGACTTATTTTGCGGTCCATTTCACACGCTGTACATTAATGCAATAAGTCGATTAAAATGCAAATATTTCATTGTAAGAATTGAGTGCAGATGTGGGAGTTGTGGTGGGCGGTAAAGGGTTAAGATTAGGATTAAGTTGGCTTTTAATGGAATCTGTCAAATTGAGAGTTCTTCATTTACAGACAATAAAATTAAATAGATATTTGGTCAGACAATGAAATGCAATGCTCAAAGACACGGCTAAGGTAAAGAGGGGCAGTTGGACCATGTTATTGTTATTATCATTTGGTAGTAAGGAAGAAAAAAAAAAACAACTCTGCAATTTTAACAAGCTCGAGAGTATAGTTTATTTATGTGTTTCCTAGTCAAATATGGGCATGAGTGACATATGCAAAATTATGAGCTCAAAACTTAAAATTTTGAGGTTTAAATATCAAAATTATGAGATTAAAAGTAAATTTTTTAGTTTCTGTGAAGCTTTTTTGCCACTGGTGAAAATGGACTTTCACTATCTAAAGTTCCAAAATGTTTGGAGGTTGTGGCTTAACCCCCTATTGACAAAAAAAAATAATGCCTGCTCTCTGGTGATGCTCAAATCAACTTTTTTCGTGACCCACCTCGCCTGACTAGATTTTTAAAAAATGTGCTTTAAATTCAGGACCCGACCCAAACTCAAACTCGCACACATTGAACTAGATTTAACTGTTGTTATGCAAACGACTGCGGCTGCAACGTATGTATGTCTCTCAAACCATGGATCTATTAAAAAATCAAACACACTGTTTTGGCATCGTATCAAATTGCCAGAATTCAAAGGCAACGGCACAGAATAAGGCTGCTCGATTAAGATGAAAATATTAATCACGATTATTTAAAGAATAATTGAAATCTTGACTATTCAAACGATTATTTGCTTAGAAAAAGTCCAGAGTATTAGAGCTCCTTAAATGCAGAGAGTAATGAGATGGGTGAGATATCTCATTGAAAATGTTTCTACAATTGTAATGAAACAGTCTGGGACCAACTTTTGTAACTCAAAGAAATATCTGAGCGCTTACAAATTCACTTATGAGTCATGGTTAATAATCACGATTACACATTTTTTTTAAACAATTACAGCAATAATCACAATTAAAATTTAAATTTGATTAATTGCACAGCCCTAACACAGAAGCTCTTAGAAAATATAAGGCAGCTTGGATCAGGCAGGAGGAGCTGAGCTGATGCTCTGGACGTTTCCCCTGGTTAGTACTCTCTCGCCTTTTTTTTTTTTTTTTTTTTTTTTTTGTAGTTATAAATGAATTATGCTCAAAACCCATGAGCTGTGCCTTAGTTTGTTAAACAGGGACAGAACATGCATTGCACAAGGCTTTTTGGACTGACTAGACGCTAAAGTATAAGCGCGTTTGAACATGGGTTTTGACCTGAACCAACAGAACCCGCCAACTTCTTTAAATCGCGCTATCTGACCTGTCCGAACCCGCGGGACCCCTGGGTTGACCTGCGCTCACAGCTACAGTCACCTTGAATGGCAAAACACACAAATATGACAACATGCACATGCATTTGAAAAGACAAAGGCTGACTGCCAAGTATACAATATTCTATTCACAAATGAGCCACTTCATGAGCCTAACCTTCATATACTAGTTGCAATGTGCATTACAATATGTTAGTTAACACTTTTTTTTAGCACAGCATAAAGCTTAAAGATCATGTAATAGTTGTTCAAAGAATGAATGTTCCTGCTATTTGCGCTGTGTCTAAACTACAAATTGACATCCTATTTACAAACACATCACTCCCTGAAAGGTCTATAAATGAGATAGTGATAGAGAAATAACAACCACAATAATCAACCATATGGAATCGTGATAACGCCTGATGAACTCAGCATTAGTTAGATGTTTTGCAGTTTAATTCAGACGTGTCTAAAGTGAGACAGCTCGGACATGTACAGCAGAGACTTAATGAATCCATCAATAGGAACATGCTAAAGGCTAACAGGGACGCACTGCTTAACCGTCGCGCCGAATCCTTGAGAGCCATTTTGTTCCGCGCATAAACAACAACTAATTTATCTGACGGAGGACAAATGAGCGATTTGCGATGCAGGGGATGGAGTGGAAAAACAGAAGAGTCCGCCAGAGTCAACAGGCGATTCCTCAGCCTGGCTTTAGACGGATAGAAAGCTATTAAAAATGAAATATGTTCAGATGCACAGGGGCACTGGGGAGAGCTAGTGCGGAGGCCATGCTAATGAGTCATCAAGCATCAAGGCATGTAAACTAGATTTGATCCTCGCTGCAGAAATCAGGCGCTGCAGGCACTAAGAGCGGCCATCTATTGTTCACAGTATCACACGACCAGCGCTGCAAAGAGAAATGGGCTTTTACTTCAAGGTGATTAGGAAGTACAAACCGAGTACGAAAATACATTGTTCAATAGTGACACTGCGGTAAACTGGGGTTCGCTGCAGTTTGACTATTTGTTTCAGGCTATTCGATTGGTCTTTTTGCTTCCATTGGTGTTTTGTCATACTTTAGAACTTTGCCCAGAGCACAGAGTTCTGTCGTTTAGATCAATATTGCAGTTTACAATGACCAAAATGCAAAATTATTTACCAAGTATCACAAAAGCATAACATTTCATGTTAATCTGTTGCATAGAAAAAGACCACAAAAGGAATCACGGAACTTGGGCTAGGCGATATGGAAACAAATGAATATCTTGATACATTTTGTCCGTATCTTGGCAGCTATATTTGGATAAAAATGTCAGTTCATGTGCTAAAATTTGTCCTTAAAGTTCTTACCTAAAGTTTATTATTAGATGAATTTAAAATAAAAACTGGAAAACTGTATACTTAAAGAAAAAGCTGAAATGGTGCTGGAAATAGGCAGGTAGTATATTGTTTAGAGTATTTTATTGGGTCTTAAATGAGATTACCAATGGAGCAAATATTTTTGAAGAGAAAACTGGAAAGAAAAAGGCCACTACACTTGAAAGATGAACACAACATACTGTTCTACTGGCAAATCTTTTTATAAGACATCATAAACAAACCAAAGTTTAGATAGATCCCACTTAATGCAAAAATCATAAAGCACTTTACCTTACATTGTCTATTTAAAAGTTTGATGCAAGTGCCAAGATATAAGATGATTGACTAGCAAAGATAGTGTGCTGTGATTGGCTGGCATCAAAACACAGACACAGGACCCAAACGGTACTTTTCTTGGTTGAATTTATATTTTTCACACTTATTTATAATCGTAATTTTTGTCAAATTCACTCATTATTGAAAATATTTACTTCAGTTGTAGCCAAATGTGCATTTGCATAAGCTAACACAGAACAGATCGTACTTGGCCGTTTTCCATCTGTTGTGGATTTGCACACAGTTCAAGACGTTAGCCGCAGTAATTAGCAACCATTAGCTAAGTCAGTCCATAAAATGTATTTTTAGGTGCTTTTGTCCACCAGCTAATCCAGAGCACTTCCTGTAACAACCTATGACGGCTAGCATACAATAACTACTCCGAATATGTTTTTTAACGTCTAACAAATAGATTCATTACAATATATTAATTCCAGAAAGGCAAACATTCAAACAAAAGCCATGCTAAAGCTAAATTTACTTCAGATAAATTAACTTCTCTCAATCCACACTCCACTTCCATCAGCTAACACAGAACAGATCTTACTTGGCCGCTTCCCATCTGCTGTGTCATTTGTAAACAGTTCAAGATGTTAGCTGCAGTAATTAGCAACCATTAGCCCATTCTGTCCATATAGATTATTTGTAAGTGCTTTGGTCCAAAAGCTAATTCTGAGTAGGTCTACATGCTTCCAGTAACAACTTTTAGCTAACATACAATAACTTCTCTAAATATGCTTTTTAACATCTAACAAGTAGATTAATTTCCATATAATAATTCAAGGTGGACAACATTCAAAATAATGGCCATGCTAAGCTAAATTTACTTCATCGAGTTCAAGATGTTAGCCGCATTGAATAGCAACCATTAGCCAAGTCTGTCTATAAAGTTTATTTGTATCTCAGGTGTTTTAGTCCAAAAGCTAATCCAGAGCACTTCCTGTAACAACTTTTGACAACTAGCATTAATGCAACAATGTTTTTAACATCTCAAGAGTTGAATACATTCTATACAATAATTCCAGAAGAACAAAGGACATTAGCCGCAGCAATTAGCAACCATTAGCAACCATTAGCCATGTCCACATAGCCTAGATAATTTGTACTTTAGGTGCTATGGTCCAAAAGATAATCCAGAGTACTTTCTGAAACAACTTTTGACAGCTAGCATAACAATGACTTCTCCAGATACACTTTTTAACATCTAACAAGTAGATTCATTTCCATTGAATAATTATTTTTCTCAATTGTTAACAGTTAGCCATATCCATATAGCCTAGGTTACTCTTTGATGCTATGGTCCAAAAGCTAATTCAGAGTAGTTCCTTTCTGAAACAACCTTTAACAGCTAGCATAACAAAGACTACACCGACTTTTTAACATTTAACAAATAAATATTTTTTGTTCAATAATTCTGCTTCCCAATTAGCAACCATTAGCCAAGTCTGCTCATGTTAGTTTATGTATTTATATCTTCAGAGCTTGGTTCGAAGCTATTCCAAAGCACTTTCTGCAACAACTTTTGACAGCTAGCTTCAATGAGCTAAATGAAACAATGACTGCCAGATATGCTTTTTAACAAAACAAGAAGATTCATTCCCCACCAATAGTAATTCCTGAAGGACAAACATTAAAAATAAAAGCCATGTTAAAGCTAAATCTACTTCTCTCAATCCACACTCCACGTCCCAAATCCGAGAACTATTTTGGTGGTGAACATGCCTGGGTCTCTGGTGCAAACATGGCCTAGAAAGCAGTTACTCGAACTCCTACAAAGCGATGAGATGAGCTAACGGAAACCTCTGTGTCCCGAACGAGACAAAAACAAAAGAAAAATCCAATGTTCTACCAGCGTAACCTTACATGCCACAATGAAGACCCAGGAAACGTGTAACAAAATCTCAGCCAAAATGCAACCAGGCAGTTCCAAGTCTTTTGTGTTCTATTTGAAACTAGATGCTGGGGTGTTTTTGCTTTGCTAGGAAACAGCTGGCCTATCCGATGTTCAAATAGACTCAGCAGTCGGCTCCACGCCCTGACCTGCTAGTTACACCACTGTACAGGAAGCTTGCACGCTGTGACATCATGGGGGGTAAGGTTTCCAAACGTGCAGGTTTTTGGAGACGCTTGGTGAACTGGGTCGGTCAACTCAGGCTGCTGGAAAGCGGGGCTATGCAGATAATTATTGGTAATTTCTTGAGCAGTTTGCTGTCTTTTGGACACAACAAGATGGATTCTAAAATGTTTTCTTGTTTTGTTTAAAGGTGCACCATATAACTTTTCTAGTCGAGACTCTGCCCCTGTTTGTCTCCATGGTGATGTTATTGCTTTGCCTACTATGTTCTCTTATTTGGTATTAAACATACATCTTTTTATTCCACAATTAACCCATGTCCAAATTTAACTCGCTTAGTATTCCCAAATCTCTATAGCGATATCTAAGCTTAAAGTCAAAAAAGATAATCAAATGCATCTATAAGTGCATCTAAAAGTCTCAAAAAATGAATGAATAAATTAAAGAATGTAAGTAAGTACAAATAAATAAATAAATAATTAGATGCCATTGCTATTCCTTGTTATGATTGGTTAAGCACAAATAAGGTAGACCACACCATACAGAGTTGAGTGTGGAATTTTCCAATTTACTACAAAAACTTATCAGAAACAAAGAACCTGAGTCTGGAGAGGCTGGAATGATTAACTAAATAACATATGCAAAAAAAATCTCAATACTCAGAAGGATATACGACTGAACAAAAAGTCTTTTCAGTAAACCCTGACATCTGCACCATCTCAGAACAAACATTACTCCTAGAACAACATGTGGCGCCTAACCCCTGTTCTTCCCATCCTCACACGCAACACATCTCTATGCCTCCTATCTCTCCTAGCTCCTTCCCCGGAGTCCTATTTCCTCGCTCTCCTCCTCTTCCTCGGCTGTAGCTTCTGATTAGCGGCGGGCCCGGTTCAGTCGGTGCTTTTCGGGATGCCGTCAGGAGCCATTTGTGTAGCGCGCTGTTTACCTCCTCGAGCGCGCCGAGCGGTGAGGATGTGTTTCATATGTGCATGTCTGCTCGTGTGCGGCGACTGGAGTCTTTGTGTCTTTTCCGGGGCTGTTACCGTGACCTAATACAACCCGGTGAATTGGTGCTGTGGGATTTACATGCTAGTGTCACCTGTGGTATCCAATGTACTCTACTGGGACAAAAAAGAACAAAAACATGATGTGTATTTGTGCTGAGAGTCAGTGTTGGGGCAGAAGCAGTTCAAAAGTTACTAGATATTCCTTCTTTACTTGCATAACTAGATTTACAGCATTTATGTTATGATGAAAACACTTCATCAAAACAAAAACTGATGGAAAGTAGAGATTCTAAAAGCCTCACCTATGTCATCAAAAAGTGACATTTCATCAAAATGCCATAACAACTTGCACACAACTGACAGTATTTAAGAACAAAATGTATTATAAGGTTTTAGTATTTGTCAAATCATAACTATTGTGTAAATTGTATAGATTGTGGCCCAGATTTTTAATTTGCTGAGTCACCATAACCTGGCTCATACCACATGGATATGTGTTGAACTTTCCACATTATCCATCTGGAACTTTACTTACTGAAAGCATTTGGGAAAAGTTAGGAAATTAAATACTTTGACCTGATTGGGTGTGCGGCCTGCCTTGGTTTGTGCTTAACCAATCACAGCAATGAACTGCAATGATGTATCCACTTGGGATAGAACAAGTGGCACACACGGATACCTTTCTGTTCTTCTTTCAAAAAGTAATGCTACAACTGAATCAAAAGCAGCAGAAACACATACATCCACAGGAGAAGCCAGTGATACTTACTGCCATCTTTGCCATCATCTACTAACAGCAAAAAAAAAATAAAAAATACTGAGTTGAATACGCTTTTTTTAAAGTTTTAATACTTAAAATTGTAAAGTAAAGGTTCTAAACAACACGTACAAAAGCTTGAAGTAATCAGTTGAACAGCATGTCAATTAGTTCAACGTTTATAGCCTCTGTGTCACATTCTCTTTCAAAACACACTTTAAAAAAGCCGCTAAAGTCAAAAAAGTGATTAAAAGAATGTCAATGAGTTCATTTTTGTTGATAAAGTCAATGCCAAACCAACTAAAAAACGAGGCACTGACAAAACCAAAGCCACAGCAAAAACGTGTATATCTGAAGATAACTAAAACAAATTCAGTTCTCATTCCCGTTCTGATTTTCATGCCACATCCTGCCTTCTTTTTTTCCCTCACAGCTAATCGTCTAATCTCCTCATGTCCCTTTGCTAGCCTGATCCGCGTTATCTCCATACACTTAGACAGTATCTTTGCCTGTAAACCGATTTGGCGCGGTGCATTCTTTCACTGCGCGTTCCAGGTACCTCTAGCTTTAGCTGTCTCCGGAGCTAATCTCTAACTGTCAGAAATGTCCCGGTCCTATCTCCTACAATGGGGCCAGTGTGTTTGGAAAGGGCATGAATGGAAGCTCTAAGTTTAGCGGTTAAAGGCTCCACAGGTTTAATGCGGTTATGTGTGTGTGCACAGACAAAGACGGCCGGACTGACTGACTGACCGCGCCGGTGCACACAGGATTTTAGCGTGAGCGACATTTACATGCGGAAATGTCAGTCAGATTAAGCCAGATAGACAGTATAGGGAATGCTAATGTAAGATAAGTGGCTTCTCTCTGGAGAAGATTGGAATCGATAGAAATTTAGGCAGAGGCGGTACAAGTAGGAAAGGTATTGAGTAAGGCTTTATCGACAATATACTTTTATCAGTCCTGCTTATCAGTATGATCTTGAAAAGGTTCTGTTGTCAGTACTTTTGTGAACCATCCATCGGTGCCCATTTAAAAAAAAAAAAAACGAATGACAAAATTGTCTAAACTGAAACTGTTTTTGAATCCTTTGGAGCACAAACAAATGGATGTTATCCCATTTCTTTAAAGACCTATATGCAGCCTTTTTCTTAACCAACAATACAGCATTAAGGTCTGTGTCTAAAAGTGACAGTAATGTTCCCAAAGAAAGTCTGAATTTTCTCAATTAGCCTTTTCTTTTTATACATATAATAAAGAAATGGAACAGTTTTTGAGAAAATCTAAAAAACATGGCAGAGTTCTAAAGCTTTTCTCAGGCCGTCCAAAACTGGATTCTTGAGCTATGCGTTGGTTTCTTATGAACAGATATCTGTTGTATTCTGCTGGTTTATACAGATTTTGTATCCATTTTCCTACTTGGGACAGCGGCGCCATCTGCAGTCCGACCTCTTCAGAACTGTATCCTTATGTGAGAACGTCTTTACACTCCCTCATCTCGATTTACAGTCTGGTGGGCGCGTTTTGAGATTTCAATGACCTCTGTGATACAGCTTTCAATTGATGGTATTTGTTATTCTTTAAATACAATCGCTAATTAACTAGATTCTTGAGCATCCGTCTTGCTCAGACGGGTATCTTGCCATCAGTTATAACCATACCATATGATGGCCACCAGATTACCAAATCATTAGTAATCATTTTACCTTGTTCATATTTGCAGTATCACCAGGTACTGAGTGATTACATACACCCCAAACTTTCTTGTCTGTTCCCAACACAGTCTCACTAGATGGCGTACTTTTACCACGACACAAAACAGCGTATTTTGAGCATGAGTTCACAGCTGTTTTTAGTACTTATGTTATGCCGTGCATTTAGCACGATATGAAAAAGCGTAAAAATGACATGAGATTTCACAGCGTTAAAAAAACACAAGTTTTGATTGCAGCCACGTTTTCTTCAGATGAAACCAGTAAGTTTAGGCATCAACTTTCTAAAATTGGTAAGATTAGAACTGGGGCTTGGGGCAGGTTAAGATTAGAATCAGTATTTCATTAATATTCATCAAAAAGAACACGTCTTAACAACCACCATTGAAATGAATGGGGACTGTGACGCGTACTATAATTACACAAAACAGCCATGAACTCGTGCTCATCATACTAATTTATAAGTTGTGTAAAGTCGTGGTAAATGTACGCTTTCTTGTGAGTTCCTGTTCCAAAAAGTGGCAAAATGCTGAAACTTGTCAATGATCAGATGTGCAGTGAATCTTTCACTACAATGTTTCTCTGTCATGAGTTTTGGAAATTAGCATCTTTGCTATATCTGGTGGAGCCATCTTTTAAATGTACCAGCAAATTATTCTTCAAATTAAAGATTTTGGTGTCCATAGCCTGGACCTAAAGTTACAAATGTGTAACATTTTGGTAGATTTAAGTATGGTAAATGATCTCTATTTAAATAGCTATCTACTCATCCAGTGTACGCAGACACTGAGTTAAGGTAAAGTAAGGTACACTTTATTGTCCCCGTAGGGAAATTTGTCCTCTGCATTTAACCCCTCCTTCAATGCCTCTGGGGCATCTCCTCAGGAGCAGTGATCGCCACAGTGCAGCGCTCGGGGACCCATCTCCAGATGTTGTTGCTAGGCTTGGTCAGGACTATCGTAGCTGGAGGATATTACCCTAACATGCATGTTATTATATATTAATGTGGGTGAAGAGTGTTGCCCAAGGACACAGCGACAGTCAACTCTTGTTGTCCCACTATGGCACCAGGTGTTACAGCGGTCTCCCATCCAAGAACTAACCAGGCTTTTGAGATCTGACTGGATCATTCTTTGACTTTAGAAGTATCAGCATCATAAAAAAAAATCCTTTTCTTTCAGATTGATGTCATCAGTTTAGAACTTCCTGTAATTTTCAACATATTTTCAAACTTTTCTTTACAAACAGGTGTTAATTTAAATAAGCTAAAACTGCAAAATCACAGGAACCTGTTACACATTTTAGGTTTGCTTTCTAGTATGATGCTAATTCAATTACTGTAAAACCAAATGGCAACTTTATCATTTATTTCTGCCTGACAAGGAAAAGGCAAGAAAAGATAACACAATCTTGTCCCTTAGGGAAATTTGTTCTCTGCATCCTTCACTGCCTCTGTCACCAGACTGTCGGGAGCATGGAGACACCCATATTCTTTCCAGGAGTACACAACTGTAATATTCACACATGTATTCCTCCACCACTCTTCTGCTCCTCCTGACGCTCAAACAGAAACAACAAACCCACTGAGAAAGCGCCCTTGTTTCTTCGGAGATGGAGTAAAGTGATCGGGGCTAGGCAGTCTGCAAGCTTAAACCATTAAAAGCAATTACACTTAATGGTGGTCAAATCATTTATCTGAATATTGGCTTTTCCATTTGGGCATGTCAGGCGCTTTGGGGCTGAATGATGCGCTTCAACATGCGTGGCATTCACTCGGTTTATTTGAAAGCGTGCCACCAAAGGCCAAAGTTTTACGACTGCGGTTTTGGAGTTTGCTGCTCAAATCTTACGCTTATTATTGCCGCTGTTTCATGCTCAAATCTAATTGTTGTTTGGCCAATAATAAAAAACAACATGAGCCAGTTAATCAAGGAAAATGGGATCTGCTATCTCTAGTTGATCTCAAAGCTAAAGCTACTTTTTATTGAGATGTCAAATATTAAAAGAAAACTAATTTCATTTAAAACGTGTATTTGCTTCAACAGTAGAATTAACAAACATGTCCCTTTACAAGCACACAAGTGTATTTTGATCATTTGTAATTATTTTAACATGTTTTAAGAGACATCAGCCCACACATCACAGTTCACAGCCCAATTTTGGTTTTTCTTTTTCTTAGACCAAGCATGTCCAAACTGCGGCCCTTGGACTCATTTTTCTGGCACTCAGACTTCTTGCTAGATTAGCCCGAATTAGAAAAGTATAAGTTTATGGTCAAATTTGAGCAATTCTTCTATCACAGTCAAAACAACAAACATTTTGATGTTATATAAACATAAATGATTATTAAATGCCTCACTAAAAGTGTGGTGGTTCATTAAAATGAGGTCAAATGCAAATTTTTTTAATAATTCACTTCAAAGCCATGTACTATATAGCCCTTTTCAAGATTTTAGTTTCAAAAAGCGACACACTGTGAAAACATTTTGACTCCAGTGTCTTGGACTAGCTTTGCAAAAACTCCCATTGAGTTAGAAGTAAACAGGAAAAAACAAACAAACAAACAAACAAACAAACAAACAAACAAACAAACAAACCTAAAAGTACCTAAAAGTCAAGCACAACTAACAGTCTGAACCTGAACAAGACCCAACACATTTCTTGTATTCTATATTTGATTTATTTGATCAGGATAGAGATTGGAATTTGCCTGCTGACCTGCTGTACATATTAGGGTAAAAAAGCACCTGGAGTGGAGGGAGCCTACACAGACCAGGGTTGCCAAGCCTGCTTCTTTATAGCAACTTTGGGCTTCTTTTTTTTGGGGGAAAATCACTAGTGAATGTTGACAGTCGTGGGTTGCGTTTTTTGGGCTTGCTCCTGAGCAGCACTTTGACATCATAAACAAGGTACATTTTTGCAAGATTGATTCACAAAAATCTGACATTTTCCACTAAATCCATCAACACTGACATGTAGTTATTTTAGTTGCAATTATGTCTTATAAAGTTCTTCTGACTAAACAGGGACTGAAGGAATGTTGGGACTAGTTCTTGGTACTTTCATGTGCGAAAATACCCAATATGTGTAATCTGGACCATATTCTGATAGTATATGACTTAACATCATAGCCACGAGCCTATGTATTTAGTTTTTATAGTCTATCACTACGTTCTTAAGTTTTGTTTTTAAATTTAGAGCCAATTAAACTAATAAACAGCTAGCTCAAGCAATAAAACGATAATTAATGTATACAATAATTGGTTATGTGCAATTTGTATTGCTGTTATTAGCCCCTGAATAAAAAAAAAAAAACTGTGTCCCTGTCTCTAGGAGAAAAAAAAGTTTTTCCACTGCATTTGAAACTAAAAAGAACCAGACTACATACACTACAGTTAACCTTTAAAATCACACATTTGGAGAGCTTTTTGCAATGGTGTCACCAGCCGTTAAAACTTTGGAAAATGCTGACTTTTTTGACTGAAACTTTCTCACTCAGTGCTCTTGCCAATTTCATAAAAAAGCAGCGACACTTCCCCGAACCCTTTGTGCCGCTACTATCTCGCCGTACACTTGTGTTTGGGTCAGGGCCGCATTGATCCGCTTGTTGGCGTCGCCGTAAGTGAAATAACATATAAATTAGATAAGTGTGCCGACTCTCCTCTCTCATCCTCCATTTCCTCCTCTTTGCCGGTCTTTACTTAGTGCCGCTCCGGTGCCATCCATCACGACGCACCCCCTCCTGGCCCCTCCCACCCCCGCGCGTTGGCATGGCGGCGGGGGATCGATGCCAGAGCTATCCCTCATCTCCACACGCACTCACCTATAGAGCAGCGAACCTGAAGGCGATGTGGGGAAGTAGAACAGACGCTGGAGTCACAGTGTGGTTACTGTTCAGACAACATGCAATGGAAATACAGACATTAAAGTAAAGTGGTGCTTAACTTGTGTATAGACCCTTATGTATAGCTAAAGGTACAGCTACGATTACCACATAACAACCACTATAAATATCAATACCAGCCACACTTTAAGTACTTTAAATATACCGCTATTAGTCCCTGGAGCAGACACAAGCGTGGCAGTGTGTGAGTGGCAAGGGCTATTAGTATAAGGGTTAAGTCACAATTTGATTCAGTTTTCAATTTCACAGCCACGATTTTTGATTTTGTTTGATTTTAAATGATCTTTATTAACACTTTCTTTTGTCTTAAAACACAAAATAAACCTAAAAAAATTACATTTAAAACAAAGCCACTGTTGTTACAGCGCAGAACGCATTTTTTTTTAAAGAAACCCATCAGTTGTCAGTTGATGGGACCTCGTATAGGCGATGAAGCAAATAGCTATGCGCCGCTGATGCGCCTCTGAGTTCCCGGCTTTCCGTGCTAGCTAGGGAGCTTTGGTTTGCTAATCAAGTATCGAGTTGAGAGAGTGGCTTGGATCTGCCTGATACACAAATGCCTACAGCAGAGATGGGGTCACGACGTCATATCTGGGTACATGAAACCCTCCAGAGGTGCACTGAGACCGCTTTCAACGGTATTTTCATCTGACGTGGGCCCAGTTTGATGACCTGCTCTCCCGCATTGGTGCCCGGATCACTCACCAGGACACCAACTACAGGCGCTCCATTCCAGTCCATCTGTCTACGATAGGTAGTCTCTGATTGGCTGACGTGGACTTCCGACGTGTCTGTAGATGGATTTTCTCAACTTCTGCGTTCGTATTTGTGAGTTCAAAAACCAATCCATCTTGCCCAACTTCCTCTTCTAAGTGTGAATTGTCACCTGTGTGGTGGACCAATCACAGCACAGCACTGTGATTTGTGTGGAAGCCTCAGGCGACCCAAAACAAGTCTATCGTGTCTGCTTTTCTTTCAACAATTCAATCTTTTGGATTTTTTTTCTGCTGTTGATCATTCAGCTCCAAAGAATTGTCACAACTTTCAATTCTTAGTGCTTCTTTTATGTGTGAGCCAGATTAAATGTTTTAAACTTCTGCTAAACATCTAGTGAACAGCAAACGTCCTCTTTGGATTATCTGTAATGAGAATCCATAACTAGCCAGAAAGTGATTAAAAAAAAATATTGTGGACAAACACAACAATATTACTACAAACTTTGATTAGCTTCAGCTAGCCAAGTGTTAGTGTTGTAGGGCAGAGACAGAAAATGTTACTTCGGTAATACTGTTACTACTCACTTTTACTTTTGCTTTGAAGTAGTAAAAAATGTGCCCAAACACAATATTCCTTGTCATAAGATCAATTGCACCAGTCGTGTTGCAGATCAGCCTGTTTTCAAATACAATAAATCAAACCCTCCTTGGCCAGTCTGTGCCCTTGTTGTCCCAGCGAGGCCTTATAGTGGCTGGTTGCCCAGGGCGACTGACAGCTGCCTGGCAGGTGGGCGGGGCCTGTCACACCGCACGCCCCGACCCCTCTCTCACCTCTCATTAAACGCTGGCAGCCGATTGGTGGACTGGCACGGCAGCTGTCACTCAGGAAGGGGAGATGGGATCAGTGCAGAGTCTGGGGCCATTCAGGTGATGCCAATTTGAATGTGCAAAAACATGACTGATAGCTTTATTAATAACATATGACAATGCATTTTTTAAAAGTACGGCCAGCTCAGCAGCAATGGTGGAATAGTTGATCAGCCTGGAAGCACGGCAGATTGCTAGATTTGGGAACAGACGTGAACTTTGGCAACTTTTTAAAATTCAAAATAACTTGCACTAAATGTGTATTTCTCAAACTGCTCTTTACAACACTTTGGGTGTTTTTATTGGTCAAAAGTAAAATAAAAACAGGTTTATTTACAGTGATTGGGAACGTCATCTCGGTCTGACTTAAAGTGACTCTGTGTAACTTTCTGGAAGTGAAAAGTCATCTGCACAAATCAATAGAAATAGAAAGCTATTAACATGCGTTAGAACACAGTTATAAATAAGTTTAATGTCTTAATGTGAAAAACATGGCTAAAGCTTCTGTGATTGGTCTGAACAACTAGTAGTTCAAGCTGCAAACCTTACAGCGACAACCATTCTGCAAGGTAGGGCTGAGCAAATAATTGAAAAATCACGAGATTTAAGTGAATTGTCAATTATGTGGTTGTAGGTTTTGAATTGAAACATCTTTTGGCAGTAAAAATCTGTGGTTTGGAGCTACAGTCAAGCTTTAAGGTAGAAAACTGATATACTGTATATTGAAAAAGAAAAAAAAAACTGATAAATTGGACTTTAAAAGTTTTTTGTTTATGTTTATAAATACCATTTTTCTTTTGTTTTTGAAAAGGTTAAACAAGATTGAATAGAAAATCAAGATCGAGCCCTACAAAGTTTCTTAAGATATGCTTGTCTGTTCAGGTTGGACAATATTTAAAAAATGATGCACCAACTTGTTTCGGCTAACATGGCCTTCACCAGGGCATGAGGACAAAGTGTTTTGTCCTTCAAACGTAATTGTTAGCCAAGAGGGAATAAAGGCTACTCTTAAAACAGACAGAGTGGCTTTTTTTTTTCTCTTTAGTCTGATATCCAAAATGTGGTCAAGCACAAAAAACATGATATTAGTCAGTGGCTCAGAGACTCAACATTACATGCTTGTGTGTAACTCTCTCCATGACCTAGCATGTACAACCTTATGAACCATTTCAGACTCTGTGGAACTGGCCTCCTGCTGGTGCCAGAGACGGGACTAAACATGTAGAATGAATGTTTCAGATTTATGCAGCTAAGATCTGTAACAGTCTGTTTCAACAAGATAAAGAATAATGACAGATTTTCCTTAATTAGCACAAATGTCAAAGCAATAAAAACTTAACTCCTCTTAGATTTCCAAGTGTTTCCCTAAACCATCCATAGTCATTCAGGATCTTTAAAGTGTCTATCACTCTTGATCAAAAGTAGACTAGATAAACATGTTTTGGTGCAATAAAACACTAGAAAGTTCCAAACACATCCATCTTAAGTTTATCTGACGGGACAGGCTGACGGCTTTATTGGTTTGGTAACTACCTGATACAAAGAGGATCTCAGATTGGCACATCGCAATAAGAAAGCTGCAGGTATATTGTCCTAAGGCTCAAGATATTTATATTTTATTTGTATAGATATAGACAGTAGCTACGTCTGATTTGTAATGTCAAGTCAGATTTATGAAAAAAGACAATGATCATTTTAAAAACAAAGCCTTAGAACAATAGTATTTCAATTCAACAAATATGCCACATTCAAATGTTGTCTTTTTATTTGAAAGTTTTACACAATATACAAAATAAGCAGTAAATTCAAATAGGCAATGTTGCATCAGGACTGGCCGATATATATCGGCCAAAGCCTGATCCTATCAGATCTCAGAAACTAAGCAAGTTAAGCCTGGGCCGTACTTGGCTGACGCAGTGGGATGAACAAAGGAGAATCTCATTGTTGTGTACTTAGACGAGACACTTCACCCACATTGGCTCTCGTCTCGTGTGTGTATGAATGGTTGGTGATGGTCAGGTGAAGCCAATGGTTAAAAATAGTTGCCCCAGGTCAGCTGTGGCTTATAGAGTTATTAAAATGATCACCACCACCATCATCACCACCACCACCACCATCATCATCATCATTGTCGTCACTATCACTATCATCATCATCATTATCACCATCATCATTATCGTCATCATCATTATCATCATCATCATCATCGTCATCATCATCATCATCACCAACACCATCACCACCATCATCATTATCACCATCATCATCCTCATCATTATCACCATCATCATCATCGTCATCATCATCGTCATCATTATCACCATCATCATCATCGTCATCATCATTACCATCATCACCACCACCATCACCATCATCACCGTCATCATCATCACCGTCGTCATCATCATCATCATCATCATCATCATCATCATCATCATCATCACCAACACCATCACCACCATCATCATCATCATCATCATCGTCATCATCATTACCATCACCACCACCACCACCATCATCACTTGCCTGACCAGTCAGCCCCTCCTACATTCTGTTTGAATGCAGAAGGGTCTGAAACTGAAGAGATAGCCAATGATTTCGTCGTCCAAAGTTAGGACGATCCAATCACAAACACCCCCCCCCCCCCTTCCCTCCTCCCCTCCGCTCCGCAATTTCAAAACTTTTTTTCTAACCGTCTCAAAATATTCAAGATGGCGGACGTAGCTGATAGATCATTGTTTTCGGCTCTAGCTTCGGTTTTGAACAATTAGGAACGTGTTCAGAGTCTTCACACAGGTCACTGCTCCATTGAAAAAATCCTCGCGCTACATATTTACTATACAACCGGTTTAGCGAGTCGCTGCATCGGGGGAATTTCCGGGTTTTCTGTGATTGGTTCACTCCGCGGTCGGAAAGCCCGTCCTCGTAATTGAACCCCGGCGCTCTGATCCCAGACCCTTACGTCTTTGTACAGAGTCTGTCAAAGCGTGTAGGGACTGGCTGGTCAGGCAACATCATCACCACCACCATCACCACCATCACCGTCATCATCATCATCATCATCATCATCATCACCATCATCATCATCACCGTCATCATCATCACCGTCATCACCATCACCGTCATCACCATCATCAACATCAACACCATCATCATCACCACCACCATCATCACCACCACCATCATCACCACCACCATCATCACCACCACCATCATCACCACCACCATCATCATCATCATCATCATCACCACCATCACCACCATCACCGTCATCATCATCATCATCATCATCATCATCACCATCATCATCATCACCGTCATCATCATCACCGTCATCACCATCACCGTCATCACCATCATCAACATCAACACCATCATCATCACCACCACCATCATCACCACCACCATCATCACCACCACCATCATCACCACCACCATCATCACCACCACCATCATCATCATCATCATCATCATCACCATCATCATCATCATCATCATCATCATCATCATCATCATCATCACTTCTATCAAAATAGAAAATTCCACAAACGTGCATAATTATGTTTTGTTCGGGCAAGAGGCTGTTTTTCGTGACAATGTAAAATCTATTTGCCAGTTATCAATTTGCCTAAAAAATGCATTTAGACTATATCCATTTTAGATATCCTCTACCTATTAGAAATACCATTCTACCGTCTGTAGAATGCTGTGATGTCATATGAACAGAATCTATCAATCCAAATACAAGTTTGATGACATTCCTGAACAAAATTAAAAATGTGATTTAAAAAAAAAATAAAATTTAACTACATGTCTACTTTAAGTGAAGCTATAAGTAACTAAAACTGCCTAAACTGGACTCGTTATCCCTCGTCTCTGCCTCCACAGGGGTGTCGAGAATTTGATTACTGTAATGCCAGCGGGGTGCATGTTCATAATCTTGTACTACGCATCGAACTCGGTGTCCTGCAGAATGACTGACTGAGTGAAAGCGCCGGCGGAATGAGCTGAGCGTGCGAGAGAGAGAGTGGGTTCTGTCAGGGAGCTAGTGAGACGTCCTGCTGAAGGTGGGGAGAGAGAGAGAGAGTGGGTGGGTGGGTGAGGGGCTGGAGCAGGGCCAGGTCTGTGTCAGCACTTTGGGCAGGGAGCTATAGGGCGAACACAGGAGCCATTAGGGGAACAATGAGGAGACACCAGCAGTCGGTTAGTCAGCGGGAGTGGAGGGATCGGGAATCGTTTAGCGTGTCGTTGAGCTGATGGTGGTGAGGTTGGAAGTAACAAATTAGTTGGTAACATGCTAGAGTATTGACTTACTTTTTGGGGAGTAATTTAAAGATTTAGCCATGTTAGATTATTACTGCGTCAGTCACTAAGTTTGTTGGTTGGGCAATCAAAGGGATCAGACCAGTTTAAGAACCGATTAAAGGGCAGTTTATATGAGTTTTCACGAATCCAAGAAGTTCTGATATCTTTTACACGACAACGAGAGTTCTGTCTACGCTCTATCGGACACAAAAGAGAGGAGGGTTAACCAGACAAGGGCAGGCGTTTTATGCTGATTAATACTAGACAGATTTTGGGGCTTACAACTTTCACTTTCTGCTCATTTTGCACGCATTGATGTTTTTGAAACTTTGTGTATTTCCTGCATCTATAAAAGAGGAAGAATCGTGAAGACTGGATAATAATTTGCTTTTGGGGTTGTTTGTGGTTTTTTTTTTTTTTTTGGTTCTAAACTTCTTAAAAGAGACCAGTTGTGTTTGTTGATAGACTTGACATAATAATAAATATAAATTTGTTCATTGTACAACATGGAATTAGTCAAAAATGACCTAAAAATACATCTGCTGATTGGATGAATATCGGCTCATCAATGTAAAGGCAGCAGATTTTAAATGATAATTTTTGATGTTACAAATTTAAACCCTACATGTTTTACATAGAATCAATAAAATTGCACTGGACCATCAGCTGCAGGACAATACAGCAATACTCAAAGAAGCATGAATGAATACAACTTTGAATATGTATCTTTTTATCCTGTCATATTCTGCACTGTGCTCAGATATAATAGGCACTTTTGTAAAATTAAGAATTATCTTGTTTGACTGCTTGTTTCTATTTTCCCTGCTGTTCGTGAACTGTGTGTTGCAACACTGGACTTTTCCCATTCTGGAACAAATAAAGGATATCTTATCTGGTCTTAAACTATTGTTAATGAGAACATCACTAGAACATGATAACTTTATTTTTGGGATGTGAACCGTGAGGGTTCGTGAGCATGTGCAGTTACCTTTCTCTATTTGCAGACTGATTGTTCATTTACAGTACATGCCATGTGAATACAAAGTAGAACAGGTCAGGATGAACTAGGGCTGTGCAATTTATCACATTTCAAGTTTTTGCTGCAATTGTTTACAAAAATTGTGTAACTGAGCAAACGTGATTATTAACCGTGACTCATAAGTGACTTTGCAAGCAATCAGTTTTTTCTTTGAGTTGTAAAAGTAGGTTCCAGACTGTATCTTTACAATTGTAGAAAACATTTACAACAGTCCATTCTTATAATATATCTCATGTGATCTCTTCACTCTTTGTATTTAAGAAGCGCTAGTGCTCTCCACTTTTTCTAAGCAAATAATCATTTGAATGATCAAAGATTCTAATTGCTAAATGTGGCTAACACTGACCTATAAAGCCAGGCTGATCACCTTACTATTTATTTTAGCAGAACTTAACACAAGATCTTATTTTTGCACCAAAATACTGCAAGCAAATGCCTGACATCAGGACTCTTTTTAAGGAATATTATTCACTAAAAAAATGACAAAATGACGTTGACAATTTACATAATTTAATGTAGTTGCTTTGGCACATTTGTTTTCTGTTTTTTGTCCAACGTGTCTGTATCGCTTTGAACCTAGGCAACGCACCACAATAGTTACTCCCACGTTTGATTTGTGTTAGACCAACCAAAGCTGTGCATGTTATTACAACACAACTTCAACACAACTCCTAGGTTTTCAAACTGTAATGCATGATGAGAAGTGCAAAAACTTGGACAATTTTGGGGTGTAACTTCAATACTTTTCCTCAGATTAAATTATTATTGTTATGCTATACAGTCTATTTCTGATATTTTAAACTGTTTTTACTTCAGTTTTGTGAATGTACATACACATTCACTAAACCGAAAACTATAGTCATCCCACAATCAATTCATGTTTATCGTTCTGCACAAATATGCCAATATCTAAATACAATAAGTCCTTTTAAATCATCACACGAGAGGAGTGAGTGGGTGCTACCTGTGACTATACAGTATTAACCTAAATTGGGAGAGGCGGTACACCTTTTATGCATATCAGTGACACACATTAATAAAGTATGGATGTAAACAGCATCAAACACAATCTGTACATGAATAGCATCAGATTGTAAATGGCTTTTTGATCTTTTGAAGAAAATATCAGTGTTTTAGTAGTACTTTGTTACTCCCCAGCCTCTAAGCGCTTCCGTAGATCATCATTGTTGATTATAAATTCCCACAACTGTTAAAACCCACCCACTTGTCCTTGTCCATTAGTCCCGTAACCAGATGCTTACCGCGATGTGACCTTAGCGGGCTACAAAGACACTAGAAAGCACTGTACTCACCCCCTTCTGCAGAAAACCTGGGCCCCACATCAACCACAAAGTCAACCCTGATCAACAAGAGTGCTAGCCCCATCTGGTGAGCGGCCCGCTAAAAGCTATCCCGCTCCCCACGCTGGGAGTTCCACCTTTGTTTTGGAGCCAATTCTGAATAATTACAAAAGCAAGGGATTAAATGAGGGACCAGCTGTCTGAAGCGAAGCGTGCGTGCATGTGTGAGAGTGCTTTTTCCACATCGATTCTGGCTGATGGGAGACAGCATCAAAGTGAATGTTGGAATCACACAGGAGGCGACGTAAAGCTCTGAAGTTCTCCCATTAAGGATGAACTACATGCTTTTATTAACGGTGTCGTTCCAGGGTGTTACCATGGCAACAACAACACACAGGGTGGGATATAAACATGCAAGGTGGTCGATAAAACAAATGATATCTACTAATTATGACACAGTGTGGTTCAGCTATTTCAAAATAAATTACGGTTTTAAAAAGAAAAATGGAGTTTGAAATTACGGCCGCAAATAAGTTTTTTGTTTTTGTTTTAGTAATGTACTTTTTCAGATGCATTGTGGGAAATGTTGAGAGTTCAACTTCTTGACCTGCTGAACATTCCAGTCCAGTAAATACGACATAGTTAGTTCCACAACTGTTACCTATGCAGTCATGTTCCAAATGGGGGCCAAAATGTATTACACCTGACAAATATTACTAAATTGTCACGCTTCAGTTTTGTTAAAAGATTGTTCAAATTCACAGGAAACTGCATGTGTTAATTATTTTTGCATTTTTTGGATGACACATGCAGAGGGATACCATTGTAGAACTAAAGTTATTTCTTGTTATTTTCAACTTTTATTGGTGACTTTCTTCATAAATTGCAACTTTGGTGTTTCAAAACAAAGTCAAAATTTGAAACATGTGATAATCTGTCATATGGGCTGTGACAGTAGGTTGAGAGGAAATGTGACTGATGCGTTAAAAAATGTACAAACTTCACCTCATAGAGCTCGACAGTGACTGCCCACCTACAGTGAGCCTAGTTTCAACATTTTAATCTGGGACACAAGAAGAAGTAAGAATAAAATGGAAAACATTTGGTATATAAACATTATTTATTAATTTGGTCAATGCGCAAAAAACCCCAAAAACGTTTATGTAATGTATTGACCCTATTTTGTCCCGCCCACTTGGCTTGGAAATGCACTTCCTGTTTAGCTCTGTTAAGGTAGCTAACGTGTTTGTTTGTCTGTCTTGTGGAGCAATTTTAATGATATATAATGACAGTTAAAATAAACCCATCGACTGAAACCTACAGGCTAATTGCAGCTAAACAGGAAGTGCATGTCCTAGAAAAGTAGGCGGGACAAAATAGGGTCAATATAAAAAGATCAATAACCTAAAAGTAGCCTTGCTTTCTATAGAATGTACAGAAAATTATCCAAAACTGAATCATGACAGTTGAACAAGTCACAGCTTTTCTATTTTTAGTGTATTTTAGAGTTGCACAGGTGTTTCCAAACTTTTCAGGACCAGATAACTCAGTGAACTAGATGTTTGCAATCATTTAAAGTTGTTAAACTATTCAAATTTGGGCTTAAGCTGGGCTTACACTGTGCGAATTTTGAAACGATTTTGCCACGAATTTTTGTCGCACGACAGATTCAAGATCGTAGCAAAATTCGGCTCCTCCGTACGAGTAATTCGTGCAGTGTCTGTGGGGCTACGAGCTGCGATAACCTGCTCACGACGAACGCACGACAGCTGATCGTAGCATCGCAGCAACATCAAACATGTTTGATATTTGTCGTGTGTCGCAGGGTCCAGGCGCTGCTGAAGCAGGGAAAACAGCGTGTTTGCTAGCACAGAGGTGTACAGAGATAACAAGCACACCTGAACAAACCTCCGTGAATGAGGGGCCAACTTCACGGAGGTTCTGAACAAATCCCCACGCACACAAAGACACAAGTGCAACAGTGCAGCAACACACTTTAAACAAGTAGGGCTAACAGTTTTGTTACGTTTTTGGTGTATTCAGAATAAGAAGATAGCAATGCGCTTCTACTGTGTCAGACCATTTAGCGCACAGCTTAAATATGAAGCTTACACGGCAGCATCCAAACAACTCAGCCAACTGTCTGTGCACAATCAACATCAGCAACTATTGACAACGCAGCCACTTTCACAAAGAATATAGCGTATAGATGTACATAAAACCACAATGATAACACCATGCCATGCGCTGCCACAAGCACAACTCTCAACAACACGCGCCAGGTTTTCTCCACATAGCCTACATCAAGCAACACACAACACGGGCACATACAGCAGTCAGACGCTCGTAAATCAGATTTACCCATCACAGCTCTTACCTTTCTTATTCAAAGACTGAAGTAAAACACTGTCTTCGTGTGCGCTGTCCTTTGTTTCGTTTCCAAAAAAAGTTTATTTAGTCCAAAACACAGCTGAAACTGAAAGTCCACCAGGCCAGCGAGGTCCGAGGTTTAGTGTACCAAACCACAAAGATACACTTCGGCTTCACGCTCTCATCCAGCTCAAAATATTAAAATAACTCGTCGCAACTTCTGTTGACGCCGGTAAAACTTTGTTGCTGCAGGACAAACCTGTGGCTGAGTGACGTACGCTAGCATACATGACGTGATCAGGGGGAAGAAAAGCTCTGAATGAGAGCGGCTGGTGATGGCTGTATCCCAGCGCTGCTGCGCACACACTTCTCTGGCTAAGATCCCTCGCACAGTCTGAGCAGGTTGAACGTATGCGTTTATCGCTCCGCACAGTGTGCGCACCTCCGTCGTGAGGTCGCGCTCTTCTCGCATACGATTCTTTCGCACAGTGTGAGTTTGGAGATAATTTCGTACGTATTAAAGTCGTGCAAAATCGCACAGTGTATGCCCAGCTTTAGCCACATTTCATGTCATTGTGCCATATGGCCCAAGTTCATTGAAACTTACTGTTTTCAATGAAAAAAAAAAAGAAAAAAAAAGAATGAATGAAGAGTCACAATTGTATCATATATTTTGAAATCATTTTGCAACCCCCAGATTCTGCCATGTGACACAGCGTCAGGGAGGCGAGAGGGTTAGCGCTCAGACCTCAGAGCAAGAAGGTCATGAGTTTAATTCCCAGGCAACCCAGGTCCTTTCTATGTGGAGTCTGCATGTTTGTTTACAGATGCCCTGTGTAACTTTCTGGAGGTGAAAAGTTAACTTGATTAATACAAATATAAAGATAAAATCATTCATTAGAACATTCTTATTGGGGATAAATACACTGTGTGCCATAGTGTGAAAAGCTAAAGAAGCTGCTTTTCTATGGAAATAAACAAGAAGAGACCCTCCTCTTGTTTATTTTGTGGTCAATAAAGCCCGCTTATTGTAAAATTACACGTTTTTATTTATTTATTTAGTGTCACAAAAAAAATCTAAACTAGAAAAACATAATTTCATTCAAGTGCATTTTTTGGCCAAAAAGTTACATGATGTACCTTTATTTATTTATTTCTAAATCCCTGAGGCAAAAATACCTCAAAATTGAATGTTCCAAAACAACAGACTTTGTGTCTCATAGCTAATGCTAAAGCTAACTTTGAGAAAGGAACATTATTATCATTATGATATACTGAAATAAACCTAAGTATTTGTCACACAAAAACAAGCTGATAGTCTTTACTAATCTTTCTAAACTGTTGATCATGTTATATTTTAGACGTTAACACAATACAAAAAATACAAACAAATGATCTCTAGAGAGACACTGAGCTAGTCAGCGCAGAAAAACCCATTAAAAACCTAAGTTCCTTCCTAACGAGAAGAGAATATCATTTTAACAAACAAAACCATTCATTTTAGGATTACACACAGCCTATTTGACAGTTACGCTTTAGAACGACACAATTTATATTAATTATGCATAACTCTACTCTTATTACTCCAGCTAATGAACACGACAACAATCCGAGCCAGTGTTTACACGGACGCTAGCAGAGACACCATTAGCATGCAGCGCTAAGAGCCCAACCATCTGCGTGTGTGATCCAAAGTGAACGTGCTCGATAGCCTCGTACAATGCGCCAGATCTGTGCCAAAACAACTCGAGCAAACGTGCGTAGGTGCGCTCGGTTTACCCATCTGTCCATCTCACGTGAGAAAGATTGGTTCCGCCGCACAATCCGAGACTTAATGAGGTCTGATTTTCGTTTGACCAAAAAAAGCGTCGCTCACAGTTTTGCGTTTGTGTAATTAGCCTGATTAGAAGAGCAGGGCGCGCGCTGTACTTGAAAAACGGAGAGACGGTTACGCAACGCACCGGCGCTAATAAATTCAAATTAGCCGCGATGGTGCAAAGACGGTGGTGTAAAAAATGGTTTAGAGTCTGACTGCAGAAGATGATTCGACTTGATTCTTTGTGAGGTTAATGAAAGCTGGGCAATATTGTGATATAAAATCGAAATGTGAGTTCATCTCGGGGACAATCTGCTTTTTTGGATGAAATAGTCATATTGCGATTTCACATTTCTCTATATATTGCATCTGTCTGTTTAAATACTATACATTTTTGACCTAAACATGGATTTTAAGAATATTTTCATGTCTAAAATGTCATTCTAATGTCATTTTAGTCACTTGTTTCTCTCTGAAAATCTGGCAACACTGGTCAGTCTTTGACAATTGAAAGTAAGAACTTTCTGAAAAGCACATGGTTGTATTTACCTCAAAGGAAATAACGGTAAAATCACAATATAAATTTTTTGCCATATCACTCAGTTCAAAGTTTAATATCAAATGCTAAAAATCTTAATGAATGAAGACAAAACACTTCCAAATTTCAATTACAACAAACATACAAAATCCTCAAAGTTTCTTTCCCTGCTTCTTGTTGGTCCCTCTCCTTGCCCTGCCTTGATCTCTCCCAACAAATGAACAATGCACTCTCTCTGTATACATCAGTGGTTCTCAACCTTTTTTGTCCCGAGTACCTAACAAATAGTAGTTTTAGCTAGGCAAATTGGTGTCCTAGTTGAATATTACTGATTGTTACTATTGTATTTTCTTGTTTTTGGAAAAAATACGCTCAAACTGAACCCATATCATTCAAAATTGACCATAAACAACATTTCACATTCATTGTAAATCTGAAATCATTCCATGCAGATGGTTTATCTCACGATATTTGTGAATTCACAAACTCAAGAAAAACCCTACGTCCAGCCGCCCGATGGGTTTGGGAGTCTGAAACCGGGGTGTTTCACATCACAGCAGCGTGGTTTTGAGGCTGCTGCAATGGATGTACGTGTTTCTGCTGCTTTTGATGCTGTTTTAGCAGAAATACGGAGTCATTTGTTTTTAAAGAAGAGCAGTGTGTCTGACAAGTACTTGTTCAATCCCATGCGGACATTATACACTATTACAATTTGTTGCTGTGATTGGCTGAGAACAAATAAGGTAGGTGCCACACCCAATCGAGTCATGTTCCAGATGGATATAGTGGAAGAATCTATATCAGAGTTCAACACAGATCCATCTGGCGTGACACAGGTTAACAGTAGACAGCAGTTAGCCAAATTATTTCAGTTACAAAAACATTCAAATGTTGTTATATTTACATTCAAATGCATAGACACATGATGTATCGTAGCTGAAAGAATCCTCACTGTCACTATATCTATTTGAGATCACCTCGCATCACAGACCGGCTAACACGTTTACAACCTTCTTATTCTTCTGTAGCATGAATACATCATCAGTATTAGTGTGATTTATCACCAGTGTCTTTGCTGTGTACGGCTGACAGCTGATGAAAACAATATGCTAAATGTTATATTCACACCTCATTTATTTGTGTCTAAATGTAGAGCAAGAATGATGCGTTTGACTGACCACAGCTGACACATTAAAAAAATCACATTGCCATCCACTGCATATGATTAGACAGACAGGTAGTAGATTAGAAATAAGCTTACCTGAGTGATTCGGCCATGCGTCGTAGGTCCTCGTTCTGCTGTTTGAGGCGTTCCAGTTTAGCCAAGATCTTGGACAGTTCTCGACTGGACCTCTCCGGGTGCTCGCTGTCCCTCACCAGGTGTCCTCCGATGTAGAAGAGCAGAGTACCCCAGGCCAGCAGCACCAGGGTAATCCACCTCCACGATCCCGCCCAGGGTCGCATGGTTCAGCCTCCACCTCCTCCCAAAACACACTCCTCCTGCGAACCTGGAGAGAGACCACACGGTTAAGTGCAATCCAGAACAGGGATTGTTCAAGTCATTGCAGTACTAAAACGTAAAAATAAATGTATAGATATTTTTATTTGGGCCTGTTAAGAGGTGGTGGGTGACTGGAACCTAACCCAGTGACTTTGGGTTTCATTTATTTATTAGAGGAAATTTACAGTGATGTCCAATTAACCTAAACATATATGTAAGTTTAAGTACCAAGAGAGAACCCATGGTAACACAGAGAGAACATGCAGACTCCACCCAGAGAGGTTGTGAGATGTTGACTTGACTCGACCCAGGAGTCTAACCCACAACCTCCTTATTGTACCCCACATGTGTAAATATTACATGCAAAATTAAGCCTTGTCACAATAGTCTTTAGTCAATGTATAGAGTGTCAACATTAAGTACATAAGGTGAAAAACAACAATATAAAAAGCCAAGTGAGTTTTTAGGGGAAAAAAAAGTAAAAAAAAAAAAAAAATAGTCTACATTCATTAAATCTACATATGCATTTTAATAGAAATTGGTAAGTTGAATCTAGAAAAAAGTAATTTTTCACAACAACATATTTTTTTTAATTCAATCAAAAGGTGACAATTCTACAATCAAAAAGTGTTATTCTAATTCAGCTTATAGAAAAGAGAAATAATAAAAAAAATACTAAAACAAAATAAACATTTTTAATTCAATTAAATGTCAACTTTAGAAGAAAATGTCATATGGAGAAAAGTATTAATGCAAAAATATATACTTTTTTATTTTGAATTCTTTTTAAAGTTCCAACATTAGAAGTAAATCCAAGTATTTTTGTTAAGTCTACATAAATATGACACATTTTAATAATAATAATAATAATTTTATACATAAAAAACAATAAATAAATAAATTCACGATTCAAGTCACGATTTGATAAACTTTTTGTTTTGCAGCCACTATTTTTGATTTTGTTCAAATTTGTTAGTTTATCTATATTAACTTTTTTTTTTTATCTTAAGACACAAAATATATAATAATAATTTATGTTTAAAACAAAGCCACTGTTGTTTGTGAGTCAGAAGTTGTATTTGTATTAACATTTGAACAACAAACAGTCAGATTTAGTGTCTATATTTAGAGTTGTTACCCCATCAGTTGTTAACACATCACAATACAGCACATTCAGCTACATCTGCTACAAGTTTACACTTTGTTTCTTCAAACATTGTCACTATTATTATATTATTATCTAAATTATACAAATACAGAGTGTGTGTGTAGGTCAGTGACTGCATGAGTAAAACTGATCGATTCTGGCCTTTCAACGAAGTTTTCAATCGATTTTTCATCCCTAGTTTGTATTTGGCAATGACAACATTCAAATTTGTAACAAAAAGTTAAAAAAATAGTAATAAAAGAGAATGTTTTTAACTTTTTTTTTCTTCTTAATAATCACTAAACCGTCACGTTTTTCATAAACAACCAAACCTATCATGACGTCTACTGTACCTGGATGTCTGCAAGTCACAAGCCCCGTGAGTGCTCCAGCGTGGCGTTCATGGGCATCTCGAGCGGCGGTGGTGGAGGTGGTGGTGGTGATGGTGAAAGGCGGTGGAGATGGTAATGCGGCGGTCGGAGCTCAGGAGTGCTTTGGCCTTTGATCATCCAGGCTTTCGGAGGGGGGCTAGAGCGTGCCCGGCATGCTGCTCAGAGCTGGGACACAAGACGAGGTAGAAATCCGCTGCTTCCCCGGCTCTTTTTCAATCTCCCTTTGGTGAAGATAAGTGCGCTGAGAGCAGGATGGAGAGGTTCTGCAGAGAGAAGAAAGATAATAGTGGGTAAGTGGAGGATGGAAATACATTTGCAATCCTCAAATTCATCAAAACAATATCTTTTTTAAAATGTCGTTTTGTGTTTTCTACTTTTATTATGCAGACTAATGTTTTGTGGGGCTGAAATGAGGACGTGCAAGTCTTAATCTGGACTTGAGTCAGACTTGAGTGACTATTTTGATGACTTGACTTGATAAATGGAACAATGGAAATGGAATGAAACAGAATCATTGATTTAAAAAATACAAGATGTATATGACATGAAACTCGAAAAGGCTTGAAACTGAAATTAGATGACTTGGACTTCACTTCGACTTGTGAAGCCCTGATATGGTACTTGACATATACTTGTCTGTCTTCGACTTAGGCCTTGATTCAGACTTGAAGCCACAGACTTGAGCCTTACTCAAGACTTGCAAAACAGTGTTGCATGGATCTAAGGAAAACTTTCATCAAAACATGTACATCCATACATTAATAGGTATTGCAAATCATTTTAACACATGTTGATATTTAGAAAAATTTACACCTTTATTCAGACTGGTAAACCAAAGATAAGGCTTGTCTTCTGCTAAAATGAGAAAATCCAGAAGTCAGGATGGTGTAGGTTTGGGCCAATTCACTAAGATCCTATCACAATTTGGTTGTGATGTCGCTTTTGGCTCTCGAGCCATGCTTTAGTCATGTCTGGTGAAACTTTTCAGACCGACACCCCAAAATGAACAAGCCACTGATTTTTATGGCTATGAGAATTTCAAGTTTCAAAACATTGAAAAGTCGAAGTGTGATTGTCCGAGGCAGAAAATTGAACATGGCAGACATTGCCATGTTCAACAACAAATTCATTAATGATCGTACCTGTGTTGTTTTCTCTTTAGTTTGTCTCTAAAAGGTTCACTGGCTTCTGTAAACCTGCACTAACTTCACTTATGCACTTCTGTATTAATAAACCTGCTGTTATGTGCTGCCATGCTAATGTCGCTAACGGCTAGGTCGTGATTAGACCCGTTAGCAGTATTCGCTTTAGTACCAGCTTGTTCTGATGTCACATCCCAACATTCTAGGTCAATAGTCCTCGTGAATAAATATGGCCGCAGCTTTGAGCCAATGGCAGTACTCATTAACGCAAGGCTAGCCAGTTAGCTAGCTCTGGTGGACGTGAAGCCCTCTGAACATGTGCTACAGTGCTCTTTTCACTATCAGCTGACCAATCAGAGGAGCTCAGAGCAGAACAAACAAAAGATAAAAATTCAAAAGTAATTCTTAACACAACTGAAGTCTTTCAAACCGGAAAAAAAGTAATGATCCCAAAAACAAACAAAAACTTTCATGTTCTAGAAAACACAAGTAAACTGAAAGTAGGAAAGGTCAATTTTGGAAACAAATTAATCCTAATTTTTGATTGACTGATCTCAAATTTAGTTTGTATTTTACCATATACAGTAACTGACACTGATCTGAGAGAAAACACAGCAGTCCACCACACAAGCAAACAACACAAGACGTCAGAACGTTGTCAGAATCGAATCAATAACCCTCAAATGTGTGTTGCATAGACTATAACAGCAGCAGCAGCCAATAACAGAGCAGCATCTGACAACGTGAGTGACAGAGCTGACTGGTCCTTCCACACACAGTCCTGTACTCAGCAGCTCCAGCTCCCGGGCCAATCTGCACGACACTGCAATTTACATTTACACACAGAAGCCCGGTCCCCGAACGCCTCACCGCTGCGACGTTCAAATGCAGTCGTGGAACAGTAGTGTCAGTCTGCTCCGTCTTAAACGCACACAGCTCTTAACAGCGGTGGACATGCATCATTTATGTTGAAGAGCGAGCCAGGCGTCGATGTGGACTTGTAGAGAAAAGCATTGCACGCATTCGACTGCAAGAAAAGAACTTGTTTGTGAGAATGCACAACATGTTTATTTAAGTTTTGTTAGAAAACTTAAAGGGCCCATATAACGTGATCTTATCTTATAATGTGATCAGTTTTTAATCGTGTTGGAGTTGTTTAATTCCTGGAAGTTTGAGTAAACCTGCTTTTCAGACTGTCTACATCTGCAAAGCTCAAAATGGCTGTTCCACCTTGTGATGTCATTAAGTTGTACTTATTATGTTAACGGATATTTAAGACTGGAATACTGTAGCTTTGCTTTTGCTTCCACATAGAAGTTGAGGTACCACCGTAATAACTACACCTTAATTGGCCTTGGTAAACCATGAATAAAGCATAAATAAAACCTTAATTATTCATTAACAAATGGTGAATTAATGAATGAAAAAGTTTATTAATGCTTAGTAACTAATAAACTAAGGAGCTAAGGTTAGGATTTAGGGTTAGGGGGCAGGATACGGAGTAATTAAGTAGTTACTAAGCATAAATAAACTTTTTCATCTGTTAATTAATCATTTGTTCATGATAAATTAAGTCTCTATTAAGGTGTTATTAATGATTTGTTAAGTCTATTTTTTGTAGTTATTCTAAAGTGTTACAGAAGTTGAAAGTTAAACCAATAGCTGTGACTTCAAAATCATGTCTGAAAGTGTTCATATGATTCTAGTTAAGCGGCATAAAAACACAGTTGAGTACTTCCTGTGTTACTTTTCAAAACACTGCTTTCGTTCCTTCAAACAATCCCTGATCTGTGATGTCATAGATAGAGCTCTAAGATCTTTTTATGTTGTTTTAGGTCATCCAGAATCATCCAGACTTGTTTTGAGTCAGTGTTTCCCATACATAGACTAGTTCATGGCGGGCCGCCATAGTCTATTTTTAGCCGCCATAGACTCATTTTGACACTTTTTTTTAATTAATTATTATTGCAATTCCTATTATTGTCGTTACTTGCAGCCTGGCATCGTATTGCAAACATACAGCTCCGCTCGCTCCAGCACCAGCCCAGCCTCTCTTGACCCAAACGAACACACGCACCAACTTTTCACAAAATCTCCGACTTTCTTCCCTCTGCCGCGTGCTGACCGCGAGCTTGGCGGTCTCTCTCTCTCTCTCTCTCTCTCTCTCTTTCTCTCTCTCACAACTGCGTCAGCCCCGAAGTGAGCTGTGTCCAGTTCGTACGGACAACCCGCCTGGCTGTGCCCGTGCCTCGTAAAGCGCACGGACTATTTGCTCCAAAGTGCGATGTTCCGTCTGCACAAACGGTCACCCGGAGCGGACTCTGGACAAGCTCTTTGGTCTTTGAAAGCAGCGTGGTTTGTGGGAGACGGAGAAAAGCCAGGTCAGCGAGCTGACTGCAGGGAGAGTGCAGTGTGTGTTCAACCAGGGCTGGACTGTTTGTTTCACTGTTTGAAACGCACCGACCAAACGTTCCACACAGTGCCACCGCCCCCAATACGCACATCACGCAGAGCGTGTAGGGCATCGCCTGCACTGGGGGCACCAAGCCGAGCTGTGCCGTCCCACTGCTGAACTCATAAGTGACAGAAAAGTCTGGTCCAGACGCATGTGCCAGATGAATCTTAACACACAGCGCAAAATCAAAGGCTCTGGAAACCGTTTCAAAAACAGGAACATAATCTACAACTCATACGTTCTTAGCCAATCTTTATTTTGCGTCAATAGGACATATATTGGGCCAGTTACGAGGAAAAACAGCAGATGAATTAAGACTGCTGTAGATTTGAACACGCAAATTACCGCGGCGAAATACGGCGGATTTTAACACATTTATGTTTAGATTATTTCAGAGGGAAACACAAACCATGAATCTAGTATATTTGTCCTGACAAAAGTTACAGACTATAGTATTTCCTCAAACTGTAGCGCGAGGATGCAGCTTACGTTGAGCTGTGTTCAGTGTGAGCGCGAGAAAGAACAGGGGCGGAGCAGAGGGCAGTTTGAAGGGGAGAAATGGGGCCCCACTGGAAAGCAATTTTGAAAAAATTAGAAATTGATGGATTTACTGTTCTAAAACATCCCAGATAAAAGGAAAATTAATTTATTTATGTTGGTTCACATCACATGAGTGGGTAATTTCCACGAATAAAAAAAAAAAATTAATTAAAAATAAAATATATAAAAATAGCACATTAAAATAAAAGCAATTGTTATTCCCCCTATTTTTGTAACATATGGTTCTAACTTTATGCTTTTGTAATAACTGAGTTGTCATTGAAATTAATAGTAATATGAACAATAAAATATTTGTGAATGCAGCATTGTATCACAAGGGGGCACTGATGTACAGTTCATAATTGTAAGTTAGGAATCGTTTATCAAATATTCTAATTTGATAGGAGGTTTCTGCTCAATGAACAGAAGCACTTTTGATTCCTTCTTCACAAGAAATAGGATATGTTTTCCCATAAGGGCTCATATGTGCAGTAATTGTTTTCACATTTTAAAACCTACACTATTTCTTTCAAACAAAAGGCAAAGCTGTGGGATATAAATTATACCATCTAAAATTCACCAGAATGCAGGAAATCACATGTGTTTGCTTCAAAATTTCCCTGGGGGAGGACCCCCAGACCCCCCGACAAGGCTGAGACCTCGTCCCCCCATAGTTTCTCTGAAATCTGTGGGAAACACTGTGAGTATTTCTCAGTCATCAACATAACAGAAGCCTGTTTGAAGGACAGGAAGAGCACAAAATAATGCATATTTTTTGTCAATTCAGTTCAGTGTATTTGTATAGCCAAAATCACAACAGCAGAGTGTTAATTTAGCAAAAATCAAGAATCAAAGAGTAAATCAAAAAATTATTTTAATGTGAGGTGAGTGAAGTTAAATTTTGGTCTAAATGACAGACGACCAATTAGTTTCTTTGTTTCATGTGTGTCACGCAAAAAAAACAAATCTGATTAGCTAGTATGTTGTGGAGTTTATCTAAAATTGCAGATGGGGGAGTGGTCACCACTCATCGCAATTTGCTGAAGAACTTAAATACTTTGTTATTCGACTGAGACAGGACACAATGATCTGTCGCGAAAGGTGTTATCGAATTAGGCAAGGCAAGGCAAGGCACAATTCATACTCAGAGCAACTCAAAGTGCTTTACAAAACAGAATTATCCAATATATCATCAATGGTGTTTTCAAGTTGTGCGAAAATGTAAAAGCAAGTATATTAAATATACATATATGCAGAAGTTTCTTTCAATCATATCAAACATCAAATATCAGACCTAATTTGAAAAATAATTATATATTTTTCACAAAACTGTTTCAGTTCAATTATATTTCATGACATTATCGCCCACAAAACATTGAATACTAGACACAAACATACTGTATCTCTTTATGAACACATTATGTACTTTGGTGAAGTTTGGCTAGCTCGCTATGTTTGAAAGCTAATGCTAAATCTACTGTTGAGGTTAAATAAAGTTACATTCAAACAACCAACTGAAAACATCTTAACATTAAAAAATAGTCTGCTGTTGTCATTTTTAAGTAGCTATTTATTTATTAGTCAAAGTTAGCATTAGCTTTCAAACATAACAAGCTAGCCAAACTTTGAGGTACACAACTTGCTAACTTTGGCTATAAGTATAACTCAAGCTAATGCGTTTTCTCCTTTTTATTTTAATTTCAGACATCTCTTCTCGCAGCACAAACAACTCAATCCAGTCAGATCAGCTTTTAAATTCTCAAAATAATCCTCAAAAAACTTTGGGAGGGAAAAGCCGCGTCAACCTCCTAGCCAGTCTCATCCCACATCCTTGTCTGACAGGCTACAACACTGTCAAGGTGATAGGGCAAGCTCAAAGCAGCAACGTAAAAAAAAAAAAAAAAAAAAAAACCTGGATCATCATTTCCCTTCATCCCCAACACAGCGGGGGACACGAGAGGCAACCTTCGCTGTCAAACTCCTCAACAAAGATCTGCCGAGTTCGCCGAGACAGAGCGCGTTGTGACGAGATGGAGAGTGGCAGGCGGCCATCTTTGACGCGATGAGCTGAGGAGAAGGGCGGGGCTTAGATTGACTGGATGGAAGTAGGTTACAGCCAGAGTTGTGGTGTTAGCGCGGCTCACGTGGGGAATTCTAAGTGGAGAGAACAGAGATTTGGTGATGGAGTGTTGGGAGAAATAGTGTTAAAATGCAGGATGTTGTCAGGGAAGAAGGCGCTACAATGCTAACAGCTTAAGTTGTTTAAAGAAGATCTATGCCTGGCTAAACTTTGGATAAATACAAAAATATAGCAACGATATTACTAATTATCAGACGAAATTTCAATGTCGTCAGGATTGCAGTTACTTTATATGACTTTTTATCAATTGTAGATCAAAAAATGTCTTTAAAACCCTGAAATCAAAGAATAAAGATGCAACTATGCTAGCTGGACAAAACTATGACTAATATATAAAGCAAAACAAAAAACAAAACCTACATACTATAGATATAGATATAGGTCTAATTTCGGTGGCTAAACTTTTAGAGACTGTGTTGATTAAGTTAAAAAATTTTACTAAAACAACACAAAAAGTTCTAAGCTAGATCTGAACCAAGCTAATGAGACAAAACTACAATAGCCATCTGGAGGAAGAAAAAAAAAAGCTTGAATTAATACAAAACGAAAACCCAATATATCCAAATATACAATTATAATTTTGTGCTACCAGGATTAAAAGCATGTATGTGACTGCTAATAACAGACTTTCTTTGCAGAGAAGAACATGATGTTCTACACAATTTCTTAGCCAAAAATAGACTTCAATTACACTATTTCTGCTTTTACTTGAATGTTTTTGTTGAACTAAAAACATGATCAAAATACATGTCTTTACTCTGAGTACGTTTGAAGCTTCCTAAAACTGACAATTTTCTGATCTGATCTTGCTTGTTTCCATGGAAATCTCATTCCTTTGGCTAGAGTATTCCACAGTGTGACATAAAACTGATGTAGTAGGCTATATCAATGAACAATACCTCAAACTAATGTTTGAACTTTCAGCAAGATCATGCATTTGATTTTTCACTCGCAGAAAGTTGTCACATTAAGCACACATTGACCTCATCTTGACCTAACTGTAATAAAGGCTTTATATCATGGTGCCCAACCTTTTTAGGCTCACGGGATACTTTTAGACTGAGTACAGCCTGAAGATCTATGTATAGATTTACTTAATTTAATTAGCAATGTCGAAAAGTTAGATTTTTAAATTAGTCTATTTTGAAAGACTGTTGGCCTATAGACTTTCCTCAATAGTCCAATCAAAATGTAAGTTATAATTCTGCTACAATGTAATAGTTTTTGAAAATAACCTATTGTGGCTACAAAAAAAAAGTTTACAAAACATTTTCAAGCTATCATTTCACTTGTAGCGCTTGAGTGATTGGCGATTACCATGGTAACACTGAGGAGAGTGGCTTGAGAGAGTAAGCTTTTTCATAGACAAACAAACTGCTGTAGGTTGGACAACGCAGCGTGAGCAGGTAGGATTCTGTGGCATAACTTTCTTTCGTTCTTTTTTTTTTGCAGATCACGCTTGTAAATTGCAGTTGAAGACTGTTTGCGCTTGTTGCTCACGCTTGTATAGCTAGTAGTTAAAATGTTAAAGTGCATATAAACAGACAAGAATTTGGGATCGACTTCCTTCCACTGCCTTAAAGATTGACAGGTTGGGCAACTCTGCTTTATATACTGCCTCCAGCATCTGTTGCTAAGTGAAAAGAAAACAGGTAAACCTAGGATGTAGGCCAAATCCTGAGTTTTAGGTTTTACACATCAAAACTTCACAAAAATGCTAGACATCTTGAAGCCACAAACGAGTCTTATTCCCTAGTTTAGGTTAAAAAGGGATCAAACGCAGTAGATCCACTTTACTTTGTCTTAAGTCACCCCCAACTTGAATCACAGAGTCAATATGTGTGCACAATTATCTGAGAATAAAACACCTTTGAGCTAATATCTATAAACAAAATGGCCAAAACAAATCTGCATTTTCAATAGAATGCATGAATCCAAATAAAAAGGAATCATATTCTTTCTACACTCCTCTACACAACAAAATGCAAACAGACAAACGTGTGAATTCATTTGAAGCTCGGCCAGACGTTTTACCATTTTTCGCCTGGTTTATCTTCGAAAAACATTGCCATATCCAATTACTTAGCCGCTTTCTTGTTCCTGCTGCTAAAACCTGTTCCTTTACCCTCTGGTTTCTCTTGCTCTTGCCCTTTATTGCGTCTAAACCAGCCCTGACACCGGCTCGTCTGCATGCAAAGCGGCGCTGTGCTGAGCTCGGGCCTTTATTATGGAAAATATGAGCCGCTTTGCGAGAGGGTATCATTCCGTCAAGCTAACGCGCTAATGCCGGGGACTGTACTCCAAAACGCTGTCGCACCGTTGGAGGAGCGGTAATGAGGTTTGTGTTCACTAGACTAAAACTGATAAATTTCAAAATGGCCGAGGACAAGGCGGGCAACGGTGGCTGCCAAATAGGATATGAGGGGTTTTCAGATAATGACTCCTGCTGCTGTGTTCAATATTCATACTGGAAAGGATGCGAGTGCAGAATAATGTCATTTTAACTGGTATTGTTTCAATCTGATGCAACGTTTTAAGGTATGGTGCCTGTCATTGTCCAATTTGGAATACATGAGGTTTTACTCTGTCTTGGAATTTAAACTGTTTTACAGATACATTATTTCTCACGTTGTTTAAAAGTTATACAGTATGTTTTTGATGAAATTGCATTTGGTGTAAGTTAATGAACTGAAAAGCTATAACCTGGTATGACCTACTAAGATCAGTGGCATTCAATAAACATAAGTTAGAAAGAATTTGTGCAATGAGCTGTTTGTTTTTCTTGTAACCTTGGGGACTGTACATAAAGCCAACTTTAGAAGAAATAGTTGTTTTATAACTGACTGAAAAAAAACAGAAGTTCACCTGCTCCACCTGGACTTGACTGTAATGTGTCTTCAAAATTAATCTGCTCCATCAGGGCCCAACACCGGACTAACGCTGCCTCCAGTCCAGATCCAGATCCTGATCTCACTCACGCACACAAGCATGCATGCGTATGTACAGACTCTGCAGACATTGCAAGGCCATGAATTTAGGACAGGGTTTACGCTCAACTTGGAACTTCACGCTAGGGCTGGGTCATTAATCCAAAAATCGAGAGATTGAGATCGAATCGAACCAAATCGATAATTATTTGGTTTTGGGTTTTGAATCGAAAGATCGAAAATCAACATTTTGCCAGTAAACGTGTAGTTTGGAGAAAAATTCAAACTTTGAGGCAGAATATTAATGAATAGTTCCAAAAAAATCTAATAAATGTGGCATATTAATAAGTTTTGTTTATGTTCATGAATGGCATTTTTAATTTGTTTTTGAAAAGGTTAAACTAAATCGAATCAACATGAGAAAAAAAATCGGACTGGATGCAGTGTGAGCATGGTGTAACTGTGACTTCACCTGGACCTGACTGTGACGTGTCTCCAGAGTTCACCTGGACCTGACTGTGACGTGTCTTCAGACCTGGACCTGACTGTGACGTGTCTTCAGACCTGGACCTGACTGTGACGTGTCTCCAGAGTTCACCTGGACCTGACTGTGACGCGTCTCCAGAGTTCACCTGGACCTGACTGTGACGTGTCTCCAGAGTTCACCTGGACCTGACTGTGACGTGTCTCCGGAGTTCACCTGGACCTGACTGTGATGTGTCTCCGGAGTTCACCTGGACCTGACTGTGACGTGTCTCCAGATGTTTCAGCTTTCATTCCAAAGTCATTTTCAATCTGGTGGAAATAAGATGTTTGTAAATAGAGCTGTGCAATATATCGAATTTTAGATAATATCGTGAATGTGGTTTTCAAGATATTCAAAAATGGAATATTGAGTATATCGTTTATAGTTAAAATGGCCACAAAAAGAATCCTGTAAGAATAGAAAATAGAGAAAATGATGCTAATACCTTTGAACTTAGGATATAAATGTAATATGTCTGCACTTCTGTGATTCATTTACAAACATTTCACATTGTTCATGTGACATCCCAGTGTTTTCCAGACCAATAATACTTCACACAGATGTTTGCAGCACAAATAAATGTTCAAAGTTGTAATACAAAAGTGATCGGGTCAAAGTCACTAAAGGAAATCACCAGATTGAAACAGTTTGAGATTGTCTTTTAGATATTTCATGACAAAGTACAAAAATCAGAAATCTTGTTCTAGATCAGACCTGGGCAAACTGCGGCCCGGGGGCCAGTTGCAGTCCTTGGACTGTTTTAATCTGGCCCCCAGCACTCTTTTGAGAACAAGTGTTAATCTTTGCTTCTTTTATTCGATTGATTTTGCTATGTGTCTTTGCTTGTTTTCTTAATATTTATCATCAAAATAGTGGATTAAAAAGCCTGTTTTACAAAAAATGTGCACTAATAATGATAATTTGCTACACCAATGACCACGGTCCGGCCCTCCATCAGTTTTCTGGGTTTGAATCTGGCCCTTGGTGAAAAATAATTGCCCACCTCTTGTCTAGATTCATGACAACGTTGCATTCTTTAACTTGAACGCAGCCTATTGACGTAATAATCATCTGAATATCGTTATCGAGATATGCCCAAAAAATATCGAGATATTCATTTTTGTCAATATCCCTCAGTCCTATTTGTAAAACAATATTTACAATAGGTATTAATCTCCCATTGAAGTCTAAACAAGAAAACTTTAAAAATCTAAGCAGCAGCCTTACCAACCAAACCAAATCAGCACTAAACCAGGTCTAAAACCCAACTCTTTGAACCATACTCACTTCACCGCTGCACAATGTCAAACGAATGCAGCCGGCTCTCCTTTTGAACATTTTGATTGGCATGTGAAGTGAATAGTAGGATAACACTTGGAGGTTTTCACAGCCTTGACTCTACAAAAGTGTCTTTGAATATTCCTCCTCTCTCATGTCCTTTGTGCTTTGTGCTTTGGTTTTTCAGAACAGCTCACCTCGCTACAAGTACATACGCCAGCTTTTTGAACTCGCGGAACTGGTAAACTGCTTGGAAACGGCTCATTCGCCAAAAGTTCAGACGCAAACGGTTGGTTAAGAGCGGAAGGGCATCTGGTAGGAATATGTATTCAAATGTCATGGTAACTCACCTTACAACTTTGATTACAACACTGCTAACAGAATTGTAGACATAAGATATCATTTACATTGGCATTTCCTAGGAACTACGAAATTAAAAGTTTCTCATGTAAGTAATTCAATTATAGCTATAGAGGGGTTAACATAGGTGAGTTAAACAAATGTGGCTTCCTTCTGACATGCTAATGTGTTCATAGACTTACAAATAACACATGAGATCTTGCAGGTTGGCAGATGAAACAATAGGGATGCACCGATTCAGCTTTTTCAGTTTCAATACTTTGGCTTTAAGTATCTGCCGATCGATACCCATTATTCACCAATACTAGTGTAAGGATTGCTTCTTTTTCTTATCAAAACATATGAAATTTGGTTATATAGTGTGATATAACAGTTACTTATAGTCCAAGTTACAACGTAACACCTTAATCTGAATAAAATGTCAAACATTATGAGACGTTCTCGATTAACAACAGCTAATAAATTAGTCTCATTATGTCCATTTAAAGACACAACCATAATATTGGCTGAACCAATAGCATAGAGCAGATGTTCAAAATTTTCTGGATCGGCACCGATATCCAATCTCAGTATCGGATTGGTGCATCATTATAAAAAATGCCAACAAACTAGTCATGGACGGTTCACTTAAGTCACAATTTGATTCAGTTTTCAATTTTGCAGCCACAATTTTTGATTTTGTTAAATTTTTTTAATCTATATTGAATTTTTTTTTTACTGTAAGACACACACAAAAAAACATAATACATTAAACAATTAAACAAAACAAAGCCACCGTTGTTAGTGCTAAAACTTTGTATTTTTTATAAACATTTGAACAGTAAACAGTCATGTTTAGTCTCCATATTTAAAGGTCCACCATCAGATGTCAATGCAACATAATACAGCACATTCAGTCAGGTCTTGCTCAAGTTCACACTTTGTTTCTTCAAACATCGAAACTATAATTGTATTATTATTTGTATTAAACAACTACAGAGTGTTTTTGTTAGTCAGTGGCTGCATGAGTAGAAATGGTCGATTTTGGCCTTTTGATTCGATCGCTGCATACTTCAAACGATTTTTTCAGAACAATTTTCCATTCCTACAACAAACCTATAATCTGGAAAATACTTTTTCTCTGTCTTTCTTAGCTTCAAAAATAGAATACTGAAAGCTAAGGCAGCTTTGGCTAATGTGCATGTTTACATTTGCCTTATACAAAAAAAAAAGGTTTACTGCTGGTGAGTTACAATTCTTGTGAAGCTAGACACCAAAGAAAACAGCAAAAGTTATTGAATACACTTTCATTACCAGTTTTCTCTGCCTTCTGTATAACAATTGTCTGATTCTGCCACAGCACAATCCTCTTGAACCAAAAACACATTGTTATTTTGAGAAAACTGCCATCATCACACACAGCATATGTCACCATCATCTCTTTTCTATGGCTATTCTCCTGCCCGGTGTCCGCCTGCGTGTCACTTCATGTGCACATGCTAGTTTGAATTATGCCAAGGTGACATTTTTACATCCTTCCGCTGTAACAACCTCGCCGTGCTGGTTTGGAAGAGCTATACGGCCACACATATTCCATAAGGAGAAGATAGTGTAAAAAGGACCATTAATTTTGCCCTTCACCTGGAGTGTGCGGGGGGACCTTGGTTCTTCGGTAACATGTGAAATGAACCCGGGCGCTTGGGAGGGATTGTTCATGTGGCCTGTCACAGATGTGGCTGCGAAAAGCAAAAATGGAAAGGGAAGGTGGTCAGGCGTGTGTGTCTCTGAGGAGTCTGAAAAGGGGACACAAATGAAAATCTCATACCACTGCAGCTACAACAAATCATAAAACAAAAAACTATTACCAAAACATATAGTAATGGAGCTATAACTACCACTCATAAGTACAACTTTTACAGATTTATTGCTATTATTCCGTTGCATTGTATAACAAAAACTGCATTTCAAGGCTTTAAAAGATTGTAAGATTGTACTTGCTGCTACTTGTAAAGTTGCAAATTCTTGTAATGTCACAGAAGCTTGTAACAATATAACCGCCGACAACACGACAACTGCCTGTAACACCTGCCTATATCGCCACCACTGCTTGTAAAGCTATAACTGCCTCTGGAACCAAAGACAGAGGCAATCACTTTGTCGTGCAAAATTAGGATGGTCCAATCTTAAACAGCCACTCCCCTTCCCTCGCCAATTTAAAAACATTTCTGTAATAACCGGACGTAGCTGATGGATTTTCTTCGCTTCTTGCATTGGTTTTAAACAAATAGGAATGCATCAATTCCTTAAAACTTGAGCTGCAAACTGTGTTAAGAGCTTTCAGACTGAACAAATCCTAGCGCTACATGTTTACAACAACATCCGGTTTAGCTGTTTGGATGGAATTTCCGGGTTTTCTGTGATTGGTTGACCCGTCCTCGAAATTGAAACCCGTCGCTCTGATGCCAGACCCTCGTGTCTTTGTAAAGTTGTCTGCCAAAGTGTGTAGGGACTGGCTGCTCAGGCAAATAACTGTCTGTATTGCCACCTCTGCCTGTAAACTCATTGCTACATTTAACGCCACCACTGTTTGTAGCAGTGTAACAGTCTGTAACCTCACCACTGCGTGTGATGTCATTATTGCATGTAAAGCTACTGATAGTATGTTTTTTCTATTATTAATTTCTTAACAAGTTACTACAGACCTACAGTGGGATTTATCATAGGTTATTTGTGTTATTTCAGTCAAGGATATTTGAATATAAGACCCCTATGTCCCCTTTGTGTCCTGTTTTGTTAAGAACATGAGTTGACGGTTGTGTTTCAGTGGAAAACTATATGTTACCTTGATGACTTAAGATTTGGGAGACAAATGAGTGAATTATATTATTGAGAAACAAAGTGTAGCTTGACCATTGGATTTATTGCTCTGAGGTGAAAATCCACCTACTGCTGAATATCCTATTCCCGTTACTTTATAATGTAACTCCGTTCATCATCAAATTAAACCTTCATTTATAAAGCCACCAGGACAGCAACCAGAAATTCATGGTAACAGCTACAATTGCCTGCAATGTCACCACTGGTTGTGAAGCTACAAATGCTTGTAATGCCACAGACTGTTTATAGTGCCACCAATAGCTGTAACAGCATCAGCGCTTACAAAGCTACCACAGCCTGTAACACCAAGGCAGCATGTAAAACTGCATTTGAATGTAATGTCACCGACTGTAACGCCAGCAACTGCTTATAGCACCACAACCGCTTAACGATACAACAGAGTAGGGCTGGGCGATATGACAAAACATTATTATCACGATTTTCCTGGAGACTGGTCACGATTTCGATTTTATCACAATTCTTGTAGACTATTGTCTTATTGCCTTTGAGGTAAATTCAATCATCGGCTTTTTCTGAAACTTCCTACTTTACTGTGATTGGTTAAATCCAGCTGCCACTCACTCAGAGCAAAACAAAGACTGAACAGTGTCAGATTTTCAGAGAAAAACGTGACGAAGCCAAAAGTAAAGTTATTCATATATATCAATTAATAACACTAATAACAGTTTTTAAAATATGCTAAAATCCATGTTTTATACATAAATAGATTTGTAACTCAAACCTAAAAATTTGCTAAAATCCACCTGGAACTTGACTTGAAGCATTTGCACAAAAGATCTCAACACATGACCTTCAAAATTCATAAGTCCGAGTTTGTTATAAAGAGAAGTAGGTTGGAAACGATTGTCTGTATTTTAACAAACAGATCAATTAAATAGAGAAATGGGAAATCATGATTGGACGATTTCACCAAAAAAGCAAATTATCCCAACAGTGAGCTCATGATTTGATTTTTATCACGATATTGCCCAGCCCTACAACAGAGTGAAACACAATAACGGTTTGTAATGCCACATGCTACTTATAGTGATGCAACATTGGTTAAGAACAACTTCTCGTACTGCTAACACAACTTGTAATGCTATAACAGCTTGTAACACCACAACTGCCAGTAATGCTACAATTGGCAAAAACTACTTCTTTTTGTTTTCAGGGATCAAACCATCAACCTAAGTGTCGTCTAAAGATGAGCAGACGTCATGACCAAAAAGTAAACGATGCATACATTCAAATATTTTCATTAATTTCCATTTTGTGACATTTTTCGTTTATATGCGAGCCGTCTATTCAACAGAAACAGAAGGAGGGCAATTGCACTTGACACATGAAAAAAAAAAATCCACCGCATGGTTCAACATTTTAGCTTGAAATTAGAATAAAATATGATGAAACCGTTGGGAAATGTCATGAAACAGCCTGGTCTAATAGGTAAATAAATTAAAGCTAATCAAAAGCAGGCTGAATTAAAGTCACATATGAAAGAGAATTCTGTCTAATATTGGTTATTATGACCTCAGTTCAACTTTCATTCTTAGTAGTTTTGACTAAAAACGTTTCAAGTCCTTCAAAAATAATTATACACGTGGCATGAATAAGTGTGTTGAATTAACTTTTGTCCACCCAAGTATCTGATGTAAAAAGTGACTCAATGAAAATCAAGGGCAGTTACTCTAAGTTAAGTTAAAGTCAACTAAAGGATCACATAGTTCCACAAACATTTATTTAATTATTATTTAATCTTTTCAAATTATTTTTCTGGGGTTAGGAAAGGAAAACACGCAAAAAGGTCGACAAATAAAGAGGCTGTTTTCTTAGCGCTTTTTGGTTGAAGATGAGGGGAGACTTTTTTTGGGGTTTAATGGCTAAGTTTAGGTCTAAAGTTACAAAAATGTTTAGGTTTGGGGTTTGAAGTTGGTTAAGATTAGGATTAGAATTTTGTTAATATTCATATTACAACATTTTTACATCTACCATATCAATCAATCAATCAATCAATCAATCAATCAATCAATCAAATTTATTTGAGCAGTTAATCAAATTAAAACATTATACAGGTGAATATCTAGACAAGGAGAAGGAAGAAGTATAAACTTATAGGCTCCTATTACATAATAATGCTAAGTAAATGAGACAACATATTACATACTTATTGAACATACTTAATCATTATTCATGTGTAACTATTTGTAGATAATGGGGTTACAGAGATATGCAAGAGTACACAAAACTCATCTTTCTGCAGACTTTGAAAATGCATATTTCTTGTTTAATTGTTTAAAGGAATGAATGTTGGAACAGAACTTTAGTTCTTCACTTAGACTATTCCATAAATCAACCCCACATCTTGAAATCCACTTTTTTTCATTGTTGTACGAAAGAAAAAAATCTTAAAATTAAACTGATTCCTCGGATTGTAATATCCTTCACTTTCCCTAAACTGTATTTGAATATTTTCAGGTAATTGTTTATGTCTGGCTTTAAACATAATTTGGACTGATTCTTATTTAACAAGATCATCAATGTTTGATAATTTGGAATTGTAAAACAATATATTTGTATGCTCTCAATAGAATACACCATGTAGTATTCTCACTGCCTTCTTTTGTAATTTTAACATGGATTTTGAGTTTTGATTTGTATGTAAGGTAAGGTAAGGTACACTTTATTGTCCCCGTAGGGAAATTTGTCCTCTGCATTTGACCCATTTCCCCAGATCACCATAGAAATGAACTGGAGCAGCAACACGTGTCCTACATGCAAAAAAGGTTCAGAGCGTTCCAACTGAATCAACTCCTATAGAAACATTATGGATTATAGAGATAGATCGATAAATAAACCAGTAGATATTTTTTCGGGCTGATATTTAGATTTTGTTGTATCAGTCATATCGGCTATCGGACACAATTCTGTCCGATATCTGATTAGGCAGTTGTTTGGGAAAGCTGCATTCACAGTGATCAGCTGAGTCTGAATTTGTTTGGAGAGAAATGATAAGACTCTCTCTACATTCCCAATTCTGCAGTTTTGATTTTATCATCAACATGACTTTAAGTTGTATTCTTGCTCTATGACTTTGGCTTTAACAGGTGCTTGTTTTTGACGCAATTAAATGATTGTTTCTTGGGTCAAAAGACAATTGAGCGTCATTACATTGTGTCAAAACGCACAAGTACGGTGGTGAATAATAGCTTAGGTTATACTATCTCACATAATTTTTTTTAAAAAGTAAAATAAGAAAATTGACCTCAGAAATCGGCCTTGAAAATCAGCCATTGAAATAATTTTGAAATATCAGTATTGGCCAAAGAAAAACCCATATCAGTTGATCTCTAATGACTAATACTAAGCTAAACAAAAGTCACATTAAATAACCTGTAATTAATGTTTACATTATTTTGAGGCAATTAAATACCCACATTCATTTATTCTGGTTGTTAATCTTAAATGTGAAGTGGGACTTCCTCGACCAGGTCCCGGTTCACAAATGGTAATTACCAGTTCGAGTGACGTTCCAGCGCATTTTTAAAAGTGGGAAATAACCCAGTTCCCAGTTGCCTGGAACGCACCATTAGTGAACATGATTATATTTAGGATTGTGTTAAACATTTAGCTTAATTTTGCCCAATCTGGCTATTTTAGTGACGTTTATTACTGTCGTTTGTCCAGTAAATAGTATGTAACGGTAGTTTCACTAATGTTACATCGCAAACACATGGTAAATATGGGCCCAATCCACATAAATGACACAGCAGTTACAATTTCACAAATGATAACACTATGGCACTTCTATAAACTCACAAGAAAATGTCAGTTGTGTGGAAATTGTTGTAACATTTTGGTGCTTTTTGATGACATGTGAGGGAATACTGAACTCCAATTGCAGTTTAACTACGATAAAAACTATAATAAATATTTACACCCAAGACTATCACATCAAACATAGACAATATTAGATAATATGTTATAATGGCTTTAAATACAAGCTTTAACTTTTCTGTCATTTAAATCAGACTTTCAAAAAGAACAATTCAACACTCACACACACAGCTGACTTTTTGGAGTGCCGAGTACTTAAGCAAAGACCTAAGCTGCACTCTAAAACCTAAATCTTTCATCATTTGCTGCGCTCGGGGTGTAGGATGACTAAGGCCAAACTCGGAGGTCATCCATCAGAGCCAAGGCAATGGTGTGTGGGCATTTAGCCGCACACCGAGGCCCGCCGCTGAATAATGCATGTGTTTAGAGACTGGATCACGCCGCGGCTTCGGAGTCTGTCACTTCACATCCCAGCGTCGGAGTAGCGCTGGGAGCTAAGGGAAGGCTTACAGGGACAGCGGACATGGGACAGTGTGTGATGCCAACACAGTAATTGGACATGAGGAGAGAGTAGTGAGCGATGAGTGGAAGGAAGACAGAGAGAGAGTGTACACCGAGCTGGGGACTTGTGGAGGCTTTCTTTGGGAGATTTCTTTTCAAATATGTAGTAAGGCGAGACAGACTGGGAAGAAATATCTAATGTAACTTCCTTTCATACATCAACAAAAAAGTATTGGTTTGACTTGAGTTTTCTTATGGCAAAATTCACATTAAAATGCTTTGTTTTGATACGCAGATACATAAGTGAGTAAACTACAGCGTTAGTTTTACATTACTACCTTTAAATTAACTTGCTCAGGCTTGCAATTATAGTCTATTGTCAGTTTTGCCTGAGATCCTGAACCCACACTTCTGCAATAATTTCCTCACCATTCCCCCCTGCTGTGTCTCAAATCAACTTCACAATGTACCATGTAATCATGAGAGATTATTTGTGTGAGGCACATGAAACAAAGGAGCTCATTGGTCACAAAAAATCTACCTTCTCTGATAGATATTGCTTGGATATTAAAGCAAACGTTCTGCATACTTTACTAATCCCTCATACAATTAGGTCCGTGTTACTGTGCAAGATAGTTGATTTATTTCCCTCTATTACTAAAGTACACTTTCAGCATGTTTACAGCCTGGTAAAAGCCGTTTCAGCCTCTCTGCATTCAGACTTCAGATTCTTTGTTTTTCAGAGGCTTGAAAAATACCAAATGCAGCAACATATTAGCTACGATTCTCCGCATTAAAGCTTTAAGACTTTCTATTCCCTGAAATGGTACTCAAAGCGCTTTACAATCACAAATCCACTCACTTTGTGTATGCAGACTAGGATGGCCAGACGTTCCCATTTACCCGGGACAGTACCCATTTTAAGCCCTGTGTCCCATGTCCCAACAAATATCTCCAAAACCATTGATTTTGAAAAAGGCATTAATTTGCACTGACAAAGGTTTTAGAGAACATACATGAGTGTGAATAAGCCCCGGATGGACTAAGTGCATAAGAATGAACTTATTTACTCGTTATTTTCACAAAAACTCGAATGTGTCCCAGATTTTAACTTTGAAAATCTGGTCAACCTAATTGCAGTCGCCCAAAAAACTTCTTGGTCGACTACAGACATGTCTCATCAACTAAAAAGGGCCGTGGCAAAATCTGTCAACCTGAAAAGTGCCTTTTGGATCTGTTTATTTATCTGAAGTTTATGCAAAAACAACACTGCTTATTAAAAAAAGCAAGTATATGTAAAAGCCATTATAACCTGATGATTTTTTTTCTGCTTTTCTATATAATTCCGTATAAAAATAAAAGAATTGTTCAGCTAATAAAAAATTTGACTGGACTAAGACTTATTGACCAATTTATTGACTAAACGACTAAATACCTACACCGAAGCAAGGTGGGTTAAGTGCCTTGCCCAGGGACACACCGACGACCCACTTGTCTAAAGGTATGGCCAATAAGATGGGTTAGGGTTAGATGGGTTAACCAACCTGCTGTCCATCTCTCACAAACCACTCTCAAAATCTTATACTAGGTTTGGTTTTAGCTGGCAGAATTACATTTGTTTTGAGTTCAGGCGGAAAACGGCAAGGCCTGCCACAGGCCTCATAATCAGATTCACATTACATTTATTAACCACTGACCGGTAAAAAAAAACAAAAAGCTTCTTTCAACTTGTGTTTGGGTGAAGTAAAACACTAATTATCCACAAATCAGTTTGATGAAGCTGTGCACTACCACGCGTTTTTTCACTCTTCTAACTGTAGTTCTCCATTCCTATGTCCATGGCCACAGATGGTCAAGAAAGCTTTCAGGAGAACTTCATGTTGATTTGAACTTTGCTTTTTACATGAGTTTGTGGCTGGATTTAAAAGACCATACTTTTTCTCTCAACGTTTGAACACACCTAAAACAAAACCTAAAACAACAAACTGCAGAACGACTGAACGAACCGATGAAAAAATATATAGTATGGCATTTGTATATATAAAAGCTACACATTTGTACGTTTCCAAATAACTGAGGAACCTTTACATTTCGAACAAAGGAGCGTGACAGCCCATTTGCCTTCGTGAACTCAAGGTGAATGTGCGGTCATAAAGACTTTCATTAGACCAGGCACTTCCATATCTACGTAATATTAGCCTGGGAAAGAGACGACGGCATGAGTCCAACTTTGGCATCCATTTTGGACATTATTTATCCAGAAACGTTGCTGAGTTTGCAGTTCTTCCGCGGGCACCGTCTTTATAGCCGTAAAGCTGCTCTCATCTCCCCTGATGGCTGCGCGGACTCTGACAGACGACCGGCGAGGATCTCCGACCGGCAATTTCCAAAAGCCGAGCGAAGGTTTGATCAGGTGACAGCCGAGAGGGACAGGAATTTCGATGCAAAGAGAAGTACAGTGTGCCAAAATGACCTCGGACAACACTGTTTTACAATTTGGGGCTTTTTCATTTCAGTTTTATGTTGCATTTTGGTGGTTGTAAAAGACTTGAGCTCATTTTTTTTAGAGAACTGTTCAGGATCAAATTGAAAACATAGCATCTACCAAGAGCTCCGAATGAGTTTAACAAGACAAGACAACATTATTATTACAAGACACTACAAAATATGTGAAGTGGTATAGCATTAGGATTAAAACAACTAAAGTACAGATCAAAAGTTTGGACACACCATCTCATTCAAAGAGTTTTCTTTATTTTTATGACTATGAACATTGTAGATTCAAACTGAAGGCATCTAAACTATGAATTAACACACGTGGAAGTAAAAAAAAAAGTGTGAAACAACTGAAAATCTGTCATATTCTAGGTTCTTCAAAGAAGCCACCTTTTGCTTTGATTCCTGCTTTGCACACTCTTGGCATTCTCTTGATGAGCTTCAAGAGGTAGTCACCTGAAATGCTTTTCCAAAAGTCTTGAAGGAGTTCCAGAGATGCTTAGCACTTGTTGACCCGTTTGTCTTCATTCTGCGTTCCAGCTCAACCCAAACCATCTGGCGCAGCACCATCACTCTCCTTCCTGGTCATTCATGATTTGGATGCCTTCAGTGTGAATCTACAATGTTCATGAAAATAAACAAGACTCTTTGAATGAGAAGGTGTGTCCACACTTTTGGTCTGTACTGTACCTGTTACTTTCACACGTTTCCACACGTTGTTATTGATCTCAAATGAGTTTGTTTTGATCATTAGTCTCACGTGCGACATGTATATGCTCACTTCCTGGTTTGTACCACTTTAGATCCACTGGGCGACACGGTGGCAAAGCGGTTAGCGCTCTGGCCTCATAGCAAGAAGGTCCTGGGTTCGACTCCTGGGCCACCCGGGGCCTTTCTATGTCTAGTTTGCATGTTCTCCCCGTGTCTGCGAAGGTTTTCTCCGGGTGCTCCGGTTTCCTCCTACATGTAAAAACATGTCCAATGTGCCTCCTCTCTCCCCTCCCCAGGACAAAAGATAGAAATCAGCTGTACAGCTAGAATCTGGTGCAAACACGTCTGTCTTTGTGCTTAATGCAAAAATTGTACATTGACCTTAATAAACATTTGCGTTCACAAAACAAATGAACCGCTCCAGCTAAACAAACCCTGATTTGATTCAAAAGTGTAACGTGAACGCATCCTAAAACCTTGTCCAAACCACAACCTTTGAAGCCTTTTCTACTATGAATCACTTTTTGACAAATGACCAAATAACTGTATTCATTTATTGACCTTTACTTAACAAGAAAAGCCCCACTGAGATCAGAAGCACGAGACACAACACAGTCTCCGAAGAAAACCCTAAAATATACAGTTCGGGCTATCCAACAGTGTGAATATTTTATGACTTTCTCTCACAACATTTAGATTTTTGGAGTCTATTTACTCTGACCAAACTGCAGAGAAAAGGGAAAAGACTGCGGCGAGGAAGGAGTAAAGCGAGTTATTGCGCTGAATTTGAATACATAATGCCTGGAGTGAAAAGGCTAGCTTCAAAACCAAGGTCAAAAACCCCACCACGCTTTCAGGCGCGTTTGAAACATCCAGGAAAAGACGTGAAAGGCCCATTATCCCATTTGTGCACTCTTTGCATTAACATAAATATGTGCTTTAGCTAATGGTAGAAACATTAGCTACATTTGCTAAACAGGTTGAGAGAAAATGCCGTTGGCGAGCAGACGAACGCTTGCATAATTATGAAGGAGGGAAAGGAGGATTTTGGACGCGACAACTTGTTCAGCTTGGTAACAAGTCTTAGATAATGTTTCTGTTGTGGTTTTGTACATTTTCACACTTTGGATTAATAAATGGTCACGTTTCAAATCAATTGGACAAATATGATGTATTATTTGTTCATGTCTCTTCGACTTGGTTTGGAAAGAATCCCATGCACCAAGTCCAAGAAAAAAAAAAGTGTGGTAAAGCACCTTTGACAGTCATGTGTTTCCCACATCAGGAATTGAATTAGAGTTCAATTTACTTAAATTAGCTCACACTAGATTGATAAATGTATCATTTTGAACTGACTTCTACACATTATCAATCTGGACTGCAGCTGAAAGCCATCAGGAAAAAAGGGAACTTCATGACAATATTTTAATCTGATTGGTCGAAGGATCTAAACTTGGATAAAACTTTTTTTGTTAAATAGAATTGAAAGAAAAGCATAAACATAATTATCTTTCAAATAAACAAAAATAAAAAAACAAAAAAGCATACATTTCGTCCTTGTTTCAAAGGGTTTCGAACTGATTTCAAGACATTGCTTCTTATTTCAAGCCAGATTGTTTGCCAAAGGATTAAGAAAGCTGTTCTCATCCCATTGGCATTTTTTTTTTCTTATTTTAAGCCAAATTCTCCTAGCCAGGCTAATGCCACCTAGCGCCTCCGCTCCATTTCATTTCACTTCCACGAAGTGAAATGAGACCGGCTGATACATCAGTCTAAAATTCTCCTATCACCAGTTAAAAATGTCTTGAAACCAGCGAAATATTCTATATTGCACAAGTAATTAAATATTATTCAGTTAAAACAGCTTAAATCAGGATTACAATTCTGATTCCAAGTCACTTTAAGCAACTCTTGATATAGTTTTTGTAATTTGTGCAGGTTTCTTAAAGTCAAAATAGTCCGTTATGTTGATCAAATCAGACAAAATACGTTTGCCTCCTCACATCACAATGGTGCGCTGTGATTGGTTCGACTGACCGTGGTTGTCTCTAACTGCACAGAGGTCACTCCAGATGGATTTCTCAGATCACAAATATCAAAGGAGATTAGGCAAAGAAAATAATCCAACCAATCTTGTTTGACATACTAAGGCTGCAAAAACAAAAGAGGTTTGGATGAATTGTGGCCTTAGGTCTTTAGATCTATGACAGCAGAGAAGCAGGAACAGTGTTTTCTGAGGCTCAAAGGGAGATTAAAACATATTTTAGACAAACTCGTAGTTAAGTTGTATCTAAGAGAGCAACAACTTTTTAACTCACCTAATTACTAATGAAAGCTTCTTAGTCCGGTAAATACAGCATTGTGCAATAGTGTCATTTCCCTTTGATTTTAACAGTTTGACTAAAAGTGGATTATTTTTGCACACTGGAGAAGGATTTAATCAAACGAACTTTTCAAAATATTTATTCTGATAGATATACGTATTTAAAAAAGCAAAATCAATTCATGTCAAGTTCTTTTTTTTTAGTTGTTTATTATCGCTCTCTCTTCTCCCTTCACCTCTTTTCTCTCTTTCTCCTCTGTCTCTCTCTCCTTTCCCCTCTCTCTCTCTTGCCCTTTCTCTCTTCCTCCATCTCTCAACCTCCCTCCCTCCATCTCTCTCTCTCACACCCCTCTCTCTCTCTCTTGTCCTGCCTCCATTTCTCTCACTCTCCCTCTCTCTCTCACCCACCCTATACCTTCATCTAGAGCTGGGCGATACTGACAAAAATGAATATCTTGATAATTTTTTGACATATCCCGATAACAATATTTTGACGATATTGTCAGTCCAATACAAACTTGTTCAAATCTGTCTTCAAATGTGTTAGTAAACTGGAAAAACGACAACATTAACTGTGCCAATAAGCTTAAAATTGATTAGCAGTAGTGTTTATTGTGATTTGAGCAGGTTTTGACTTTCATAAGTTTAGATTTGCAAGTAGAACAAGCACATTTAGCTCTGATTTCAACAACAGAAGCATTCATTTTTCTTTTCATAATTTCAATTAACGTGTATTTTTCTTTTTTATGTAAAGTGAGATCCTTTATGTTTGTTCCATTTGCAGTTCTAGTTCAAGCCAATAAAAATCTACTCAAATTAAGCTAAATACCTACTGTTATCCATTTATGTTTTTTCATGTTTAATTTCAGTTACATATTTGTCTAATAGTGCAGAAATTTTCGTTCATACTCTTATTTGCTGTTTTGTAAAGAACTCAGAATTACCTGTTGCACAAATTCTGTTTAATTTTTATTGTAAATTAGTTTTTTGGTAGCATCTTTTCACTGCACGATCTACTCGATATTTAATTTCTGCATATCTTAAAAGCAACACTCACGATATTATCTAAAATTCGATATATTGCACAGCTCTACCTTCATCCCTCCCTTTCAACCTGCCTCCATCTCTCTTTCCCTCCCTTCATCTCTGTCTCTCCCTCCCTCTCAGCTTCTCTCCATCTCTCTCTCTTTCCCTCCCTCCCTTCATCTCCCTGTCTCTCCCTTCCTCCATTTCTCCCTTCCAACCTCCCTCCATCTCTCTCCTTCAATCTCCCTCTTTCCCTTCCTTCATCTCTCTCCCTCTCAACCTCCCTCCATCTCTCTCCCTCAATCCTCCTCTTTCCCTTCACCTCTTTTCTCTCTTTCTCCTCTGTCTCTCTCTCCTTTCCCCTCTCTCTCTCCTCTCTCTTGCAGTCTCTCTTCCTCCATCCCTCAACCTCCCTCCCTCCATCTCTCTCACCCCTCTTTCTCTCTTTCTCTCTCTTGTCCTGCCTCCATTTCTCTCACTCTCCCTCGCTCTCTCACCCACCCTATTTCAACCTCCCTCCATCTCTCTTTCCCTCCCTTCATCTCTGTCTCTCCCTCCCTCTCAACTTCTCTCCATCTCATTCTCCCTCCATCTCTCTCTCTCTTTTCCTCCCTCACTTTATCTCCCTCCCTTCATCTTCCTGTCTCTCCCTACCTCCATTCCTCCCTCTCAACCTCCCTCAATCTCTCTCCCTCAATCACCCTCTTTCCCTTCCTTCATCTCTCTCCCTCTCAACCTCCCTCAATCTCTCCCCCTCAATCTCCCGCCATCTCTCTCTCTCTCGTCCTGTCTCAATCTCTCCCTCTCCCTCCCTCCATCCATTCCCCTCTTTCCCTCCCTTCATCTCTCTCTCGCCCTCTCTTTCCTGTCCTCCCTCCATCTCTCTTTCCATCCCTTCATCTCAGTCTCTCCCTCTCCATCTCTCTCTCTCTTTTTTCTTACCCGCCCTACATCTCTCTTTTCTCTCTCTCAACCTTCCTCTATTACTCTTTTTTTCCTCTCTGTCTCTCTCTCTGTCATGTATGTCCCTTAAGCTTCAATACCTTCAAAGATTTAAGTTCATTTAAATTAAATTAAGATTTCAATTATTATCCCTCTTAACTTCTCTCCATCTCTTTCTCTTTCCCTCCCTTTATCACCCTCTTTCTCTCCCTCCCTTCATTTCTCTGTCTCTCCCTACCTCCATCTCTCTCCCTCAATCTCCCTCTTTCCCTTCCTCCATCTCTCCCCCTCAACATCCCTCCATCTCTCTCCCTCAATCTCCCTCTTTCCCTTCCTTCATCTCTCTCCCTCTCTTTTTCCTGTCCTCCCTCCATCTCTTCTTTCCCTCCTTTCATCTCTCTCTCACCCTCTCTTTTTCCTGCCCTCCCTCCATCTCTCTTTCCATCCCTTCATCTCTGTCTCTCTCTCTCCCTCTCTCTTTTTTCTCTTACCCGCCCTACATATCTCTTTTTCTCTCTCTCAACCTTCCTCTATCACTCTTTTTTCTCTCTATCTCTCGCTTCCTCCCTCCCTCTTTTTCTCTCTCTCTGTCACATATGTCCCTTAAGCTTCGATTACTTCAAACATATATGTTCATTTAAAATAATAAAAGCTTAACTGTTGACATTATTACATTTGCCTTTGACACAAAAGCGTTTTTTCCATTGTCTCACAATGTCAGCTCCAGAAATGTTAAATAAAGTTAAAACAGCCGCTTTTGAATGACACAAGAAGTAGAAAAAAGCAAACTTGAGCCACCAAATGACACGTAAAAGATAAACTCTTCATTCTACAACTTCTTCTCGGTTCTGTAGAGTCGACAGCGTCCGTGCTGCTTTCAAGTCCCGTTCGTCAATATCAGACCCAAACACGCGCACACACCTCTCTCACCTCCCAAGGTTATCTCCGCGGAGGATTTACCGACGGCGAGAAGAACCGCGGGCGCTCGTCGTATGGCCGCGCGAAGATAGGTACCTGAATGCACCGCCGCGCCGAGTAACAATGGGGGGTGGAAGAGCCCCCGGGGTAATTCACGCTGGGTTTTAATTAGCCAAGAGGAGGAGGAGGGTTTTTCTTTTTGTGCCGTTTTTGCGTCCGTACTCGGTGTGTTATCTTCAAAGTCAGTTCTGGGTGTTTTGACGCGCGGCTGTAATCTGTCCAGAGCGGGAGTTTGAACAGAAGTTGTTGGTTGTTTATGTTGAGGAGTCTGGTATTGACCGATTTGGAACGCAGTCTGAGAAATGGATTGAATTGGTTTGATTCTGTAATGTAGTTAAATAGTGTTCATGAAAGTTGGGCAACTCAAAGATGCACTGAGTAACTTTGTGACCAAAAATAGAGATGCACCGATCCGATACTGGGATCGAATATCGGTGCCGATCCAGGAAATTTTGCTGGATCGAGTATCGGCTCCATGATATCGGTTCAGCCGATATCCTAGTTGTGTTTAATTGGACAAAATGAGTCTGATTTATAGGCTGATGTTGATCCAGAATGTCTCATAATGTTTCACATTGTATTCTCTCTCTCTCTCTTTCTTTCTTCTCTTTTTCTTTCTCTCTCTTCTCACTCTCCTCTCTCTTCTCTTTCTCTTTTCTTTCTCTCTAATTCTCTCTTCTCTCTACTACTCTGTCTTCTCTTCTTTCTTTCTTTCTCTCTCTTTCTCTCCTCACGCTCTCTCTTTCCCTCTCTATCTCTCTTTCTTCTCTCTCCTCTCGCTCTCTCTCTTTCCTCTTGCTCTCCCTCTTTCTCTCTCTTTTTCTCTTTCTTCTCTCTATTTCTGTCTTCTTTCTCTCTCTCTTTCTTCTCCCTCTCGTTCTCTACTCACGCTCTCTCTCTTTCTCTCTCCTCTCGTGCTCTCTCTCTTCTTTCTCTTTTTCTCTTTCTCTCTCCTCTCATTCTCCCTCTTTCTTTCTCTCTTTCTTCTCTTCTCTCTTTCTCTCTCCTCTCTTTCTTCTCTTCTCTCTCTCTCTCTCTTTCTCTTCTCTTTTCTTTCTCTTCTATTCTCTCTCTTTCTTCTCTTCTCTCTCTCTTTCTCTCTCTCTCTCCTCGCGCTCGCTCTCTTTCTTTCTTTCTCTTTTTCTTCTCTAGTTGTTCAGTTTTGACTTGCAGTATAAATAACACTATATGATCAAAAGTCTTATGTTTTGAAAAGGAAAAAGGGGCTATTTCAGTCCTTACACAAGTATCGGTTGATAGCAGGTATCGCAGATGCTTAATTCTAAAGTATCGGGATCGGTATCGGAGCTGAAAAAGCTGGATCGGTGCATCCCTAACCAAAAACAACTTGAATAAAAGCATGTTTTTGTCATTTAGATATTTTCTATTGGAGGAGCCTCTTCCTGTTTTTTCTATAGTTATATTTTTTCACAGTTAACACACAATTATCACTATTAAAAGTTCCAAAGTATGGTTTTAACTTTGTGTAGCTGACCTAGACCTCCAGAAAGTCATGGGTTTATTTAGGTTTTTTTTTTTTTTGGACAATGTACAATTACATTAAACCCAATGGCAGAGATGCTTGTACCAGATTCTAGTAGCTTTACAGCTAATTTCCATCTGTATAGTCCCAAGAACTGGAGAGTGTTGACCTTACTGCACATGTTTTTGGTGGTAAGAGAAACTTAAGTGCTCTGAGGAAACCTACACAGACAGAAGAAGAACATGGAACATCCCCATAGAAAAGCCTCGTGTTGCCCAATGACCTTCTTGTTATGAAGCTACGGAGTTGCCGACACTGCTGTTTAAAGATTTCATTTCCGGAAAAGTTGGCCTATTAAATAACCCCTTAAGGCACCGGGACATGTGCGGTATCTCTCACCTTTTTTTTAGAATTTAAATTTTGTTTGTTTTAAAAAGATAAATAAACTAACTTCTGTATACTTAGAAGAAAGGTTTAGTTAGTTGATGTAAATCTCTTAGCTACAGTCAAAAAATGAATAGGACTTTTTATTGGGCTCCATCTAAACTTTAAAAACCAACCAAGTCCCTAAAATTCTTTTTTTTTTTTTTTTTTTGTTACTTTAACTTCAGATTTTGAATAACTCTCAATAACTAGTTATTCTGGGCAGGGGTGTCGGACTCGGGGGGGGGGGGGGGGGGGGGCCCAAAAGCAGGTTATTTTTGTTTGTGAGATAAATATTGTTCCTCTAAATACAATTATTTGTGACGTTAGGATGTTCATCATTCTTTAAAACGAAGCAAATTGACTTTGGCCAAAGAATATTGCTGAATAAAGATGATTATTAATCGACCTTTTGTGTTAAATCTTGTCAATATATCACTACGTTTTGATTTGTCAAAAACGTCACAAGAATTTTCTCTGTACATTTTTGGCATAATTAAGACAAGTTTATAGCTTAAAACAATTAGTTAAAATGTAAAAGAGTGCGTTTAAAACACATTCCATTTTATCCTTGTCTTTATGCAAATGAACCAACACAATAGTTTTGACGCACACAAAAACACACACATAAACGTCATGTTTTCTAGTCAATTATGGCGATAGAAATGTTGAAAAGTATTGATTTACTGAAGCCTATCAATAAGATGTATATGACTATTCTAGAAGAAAATAAAACTCTAATGAATAGAAAAATAATGAGAGTGGACTCAATATTTAAAACACAAGATTATGTTTTAGGGGCCCATCGACAAAATCTGTACCCGGGGCCCAGAATTTGGTGCTACGTCCCTGATTCTGGGTGCAGCTAGTAACACCAGGTTTACTGTTGTGTGTTTTTTACCCCCAAAAAATCTAGGCGTTTTGGTGAAAAAAGGTTAGCTCCTTATGCTGTTAATATTGACATATGCTACACAGTCACCGAATAAAAAGAAGATACAACGAAATGTCAAAACACTTTTTTTTTTTTTTACGTCAATATGCTACAAAAAGTCAAAACGTAACATTTTGTTTGAAGCCACGTGGCGACATTTTCTCTATATTTTGGCTTTTTGTGACATATTAACGTAAGTGTGCTTTTTGTACACTTTGGACATTTTTTTGTATATCTACATGTTCTTCATAGACTGGTACAATCACCCTTTCCTTTTCCAATTTACGATCACAGTCTTTATTCTGTTTTAATAAGAACTACAATCACATTTTTGCTGACTTTTCTTCCTTTATAATGTAAACAAATGGAAATATATCATACAAAGTCAGATTCTAATTCTGCTTTAATCCGGTGTCTACGTTTACTCAGGTTAGCTAGTATAGTATGTTCCTTGTGCGTGAGTTGACTGAGTGTGCAGAGGGACGCTGTCTGTGTGGACTGATGGCACATCTGTGAGCTCAGGCTGGTCAAGGACAAGACTGTAAATCCACCTCTGTGAACCAAAGACTGATGGACTAGAGTACAAGACAGAAAAGAGAGAGAGAGAGAGAGAGAGAGAGAGAGAGAGAGAGAGAACAGAGAGAGAGATAGAGAGAACAGAGAGAGAGAGAACAGAGAGAGAGAGAACAGAGAGGGACTGATGGACTAAAGACAGAACAGAGAGAGAGAGAGGGAGGGAGAGAGAGAGAAAGAACAGAGAGAGAGATAGAACAGAGAGAGACTGATGGACCAGAGTACAAGACAGAACAGAGAGAGAGAGAGAGAGCAGAGAGAGAGGAGAGAGAGTGAGGAGAAAGAGCAAGAGAGAGAGAGGAGAGAGAGTGAGGAGAGAGAGAGAGAGAGAGTGAGGAGAGAGAGAGATGAAGAGGGAGAGAGTGAAGAGAGAGAGAGAAAAAAGAGAGAGAGAGTGAGGAGAGAGAGATGAAGAGAGAGAGAGAGTGAGGAGAGAGAGAAAAAAGAGAGAGAGAGGGGGAGAGACGAGAGAGATGAAGAGAGAGGAGAAAGAGAGAGGAGAGAGATGACGAGAGAGGAGAGAGAGAAGGAGAGAGAGAGAGAGATCAGAGAGAGGAGAGAGAGACTGATGGACTAGAGTACAAGACAGAACAGAGAGAGAGAGGAGAGAGAGAGAAAGGAGATTGAGATGACAGAGAGAGAGAGAAAGGAGAGAAAGAGAGAGATGAAAAGAGAGGAGAGAGAGAAAGAAGAGAGAAGAGAGAGAAAGAGAGAGAGGAGAGAGAAAGTAGAGAGAAGGGAGAGAGAGAGAAAGAAGAGAGAAAGAGAGGAGAGTAAGACAGAGAGAGGAGATTGAGATGAAGACAGAGAGATGACAGAGAGAGAGAGAGAGGAGAGGGAGAAAGAAAGAAGAGAGAGAGGAAGACAGAGAGATGACAGAGAGAGAGAGAGAGAAAGAAGAGATGGGGGAGAGAAAGAAGAGAGAGAGAGAGAGAGAGAGAGAGAGAGAAGAAGAACTTGGCAAGAGGAGTTTCTAATTCTTACATAGTACAATGCTCAATAAAGTATGTTTTATTATTCTTTATAAATGTCTGAGGAAACCTACTTATTGTCATAATTCAATTTAAAGAAGCCTTTAAAACACTTATTTACTAAACTCAAGCTTCCTGGTGTTGTTCCATCATCAGTAAAACCACAAAACACTACATTTAGTTCTATAAAATCATCTCTTTTTTCCCCCATAGGTTCCCCATCGGAACACAAAAGCTGTCTTCTTCTACTGAACGTGTACGAGGGATTACACGGAGCAAAAGTTCAGCGTTAGATCTTTGGTCGACCAGAAGCATCCTCAGAGGACAGGATCAGTGACCAGTGTGGGATGTACGACGCTATCACACCGATGTTATCTTCCTCTGAAATATGCACAAGACAGACGTAGTATATATATATAGAGAGATGAGTATCAGAGCTTTGAGTCACACTTTGAACACAATGAAAAGTGGTCAGTGATGTGAGAAGCTGGGGCTAAACGCAGAAGGGTAACGTGGAGAGAAAGGGAAGAAAATGTATGTGAGTTTTCAGATAGATAGGGAAATGGCGTCTTTGTTTTAAACCATAAGGAATCTCTTGTAAATGTATGAATGTCTAAGAATGTCAGAGAGATTCTAACATTGCTTCCTCATCGAAAACATAGCGAGTTCTGCCTGTGAGATACTGTTCTTTTTCCTCTGAGCCTCAAAAACACTATTTTGAATGTTCCCTCCTTCTCATTTTGAATGAGACCCTCCTTCTCAGCAAGGAAAAACTCAAAAAAAACCCTAAGGGAAAAAGAGAAACCTGGAGGAGAACCACAGTGAAGAAGGGATCCACTCCCATGGACGGACAGGCTGTAGATGTAACTAAGACTACAGTTATAGAGTTTATGTTTGAGGGAAACGACTCGTCTAGCAGGACCAGGACAGGCCAATCCTGGAGAGGGAGATGGGGCGGATGTCCAGAAAGAGGAGGTGGTCCGGTTTATAGATCCATTAACTCTTGTTTTGAGCATTTCTCCAACAGCAGCATATCAGGCAAGATCATTTCCTACGTATGGATTCCTCTGCAGCCAATTAAAGTTCTTCTTGAAACATACAGTATAACTGTCACGACATGTGTGCACTTTATTTCAAATGTCCTGATACTTATAATGCAGAGTTAAAGAACATGCTTAAAAAACAAATTAATATATCTCTTTACCTCAGTCAAAATAAAATGAATGCAGTGGTTCTCAAAGTGAGGTCCAGAGACCCTGGGACTTCCCTGGACCATGTGTTGTGGGTCCCCCAAAATGTTGACAGTCATTGCTTAAATACTTTATTTATTTCTCCAATAAAAGTGACCATGGCATATGTCATATGTGGCTTGAAGTTTGTAATTACCATTGTAGTTACTATTATGGGCCAAAGTGTATTTTTTCCAATATTGGCCTCCTGATGTAGCCAATATTTATAAGATCACAAAGTCACTTTTACTAAATGTGTTTATCTAGGATGTTGGCCCTGTAGGTGTCATTTCAGGCTCTTCTTCTCTAGACTGTAGATTCTCTGATGCTGAATCTCTGATTCTTCTGATAAGTTTCAGTATTTTGAACAAAATCACAATTCAACTCTGTAGCAGTTTGGATTCTCCATAACTGCTGGACTGGATTTCAAATGAACAAACTTGGCGCTTAACGGATTAAATATTGGCATTAAAGGGCCTGCTGTAAATATTCAGCCATATATATTTTTAAATTGTTCGAATTGTTGTGCGTTTAGTCTGGTGATAACAACAAATTGGATTTATTGGGCCTAATATATTTAATAGAGATCCTTCTCTACCAATATCGGAACTGTTTTTTCTCTTTATTTTATTTTATTTTTTTCAATATCTGTTGATATCAAAACTGACACTAATACTGCCAAGTGAAAAACAAATCACATTTCACATCCCTGGTCTGAAAAAAACAACACATGTTAACCCTCATAGATATTCATCACAGTAAAATTAGAGTTTTTCACAACTTTAACTGTCAGTATAATATCAGAAGCTAATCCAATGCTAAAAATGCAAACAATCATACTTCCTGGGTGTTCATTAATAAACAAGAACACTGCAAACACATTGAACAGAAACTGGGTATAGTGCTTTTTAATTGTCTTTCACGTCCAACAAAAGACATATTTAAGGAGAATCTTTATTAAACTTGCACTTGGACACTTTTCGGTCTCTGGTGAAGGACAGTTCATGTTCTTTGCTACAGTTTGCTGACCGTATCATAAAGCTGTCAGTCTCACATCTTTAATAAAAAACTTACAACTTCTTTTTTATTACAGGTACAAACTTGGTCACCTCTGCTGAACCACGAACTATAGCCGTCGAAGAAATACAACTTTGAATGATTCTCTTCTCGACAGGGCAAAACTAAAAAATGTGATTCATGTTTTTAAAATACAATGGCAATGTAATATAGCATGCATTTGATATTAGTGTGAGTTCATGTTTTGGAAAACATTAAACATAAAAAAAATAATGATACTGTATTTTGTTCAAATGAAAAAAATTACCAGTTGTAAGAAAGGACCAAATTTAGAACAACAAAAAAAAGAATATCAACCCAAAAAAATGTAGTGTTTTTTACAGAGCCTGGCAATATGGGAAGTAAATATGAATGTTTTTTCCCTATTTATATTGACTTTTATTGGGGGAAAAAAAGTTACAATCCCCCCCCCTCAAAACTGAATAAATAATAATATAAAAAAAAAAACTTCATCACAAACACAGCTGAAGTTCTGTCAGTGTCTGATGCTAATCCCCTCTGAGTCTCAGAAAACACTTTTCTGAATGTGAGAATGTGAATTTTAATTTAATCAATGAAAGCTCCTTGAAATATTGCAACTGCGGGAAATTTTCCCCCAACCCAGTTATGCCACACAGCATCACTTTGGCAATGCCTGCAAAAGTTTGTATTTTTAGGCATTTACTTCAGATATTTGGATAAGGTTAGGCTTAGGCTTACTTTAATTTGCTTATAGGGACATTGTGTAACTTTTTGACTAGAAACAGACTTGAATCAAATCATATTTTGGTACCACTTTATATTAACTACACCTTAATTGGCCTTAGTAAATCATGAATAAAGCATAAATACAGCCTTAATTATTCATGAACTAATGGTGAATGATCGAATGAAAAAGTTTATTAATGCTTAGTAACTACTTAACTAAGGAGCTATGGTTAGGATTTAGGGTTAGGAGGCAGGATTCAGAGTAAATAAGTAGTTACTAAGCTTTAATAAGCTTTTTGATCTATTAATTTATCATTTGTTCATATTGAATTAAGTCTTTATTAAGGTGTTCTTAATGATTTATTAAGCCTAATTATTCTGTAGTTATTCTAAAGTGTTACCCATATTTTTGCCATCTCCTTTTGTAGCAGTAAGTAAATAATACAAATACTTGTTTTTATTTGAGCGGTCTTGCATGGTCATTAAACCGACCATTTTGGGCTGGAGGTGGGCCTCTTCTTGTATCTCTTCATGGCAAAGACGTTCCCTTAGCAACATAAGTTCACACTATGGTATAAAATTCATTTAGCCCCAGAATCTCCCAAAATATGCTTTTAAATTTCTATTACTTGTGTAGTTTACTTTTCACCTTCACTACCTTAACTCTACTGTATTTAAACTTATAAATCATCCAAGATTGTTCAGAGCATTTCTGCATTATACCAGGCAAATCCATCTGATCATCTCCACTTTGTAATTACCTTTGCAGTCAAAACATGGAACTCTAATTCAGTTTTTGATGTGGGAAACACACACCTCGAAACATTTTTTTCCAACTTAAATTAAGATTTATAACACAAATGATCTCAAGAAAAAAACAGTGCAACAACTACATCATAGTCATTCATTTCATGTCACATTGTCCAATCCAGTGATACATCCGATGTCTGGAATTCTCCCAAAAACGTCCAAAAGTCCAAGCTAAAGTGTGTAAAGTTCTGGCTGAGAGCTGAGGGATGGTGTCTAGGGTCAAGAGATAGCCGGCTCCTCTGAATGAAAAACTGTCCTCCTGTCCCATTGCAATCTCCAAATAAACTCCGAGATTGACGACAATAGTTTTTTCACGACGGTCTCTGGGGCCATAACTTATCCGTTTGCAGAAAAATAAGCAGGACAAGTCGATACTCTGGGCCTCTGCACTTATCTTTGGGTGAGAGGATTTACGGTTCATGGTTAGCAACTATTACAGGCCCAGCTGGAGGCTCGGGATCGCCCCGTGAAGAGACCTGGACTTCTAAATAGGATTATAAAACAACAGGGCAAATCCTGTTACTGTAAAAGAGCTCAAAATACTACTACAACACAATAAGGTTGCACAGATAAAAGGATATTGGGTTAGAAAAACAGTCTGGGGAAAGTGATATCACCATGGAGACCAGTACGCTCCATGAAAAGTTACATGATAGACCTTAACTACAGATACAGAGTAGTGCAGAGGGTTTTATGGGCTTTAAGTTCCTGGTGTGAGGACTTTCCCTCTATTCAAAAGACATTCTGTATTTTATATTGTCTCAAACCAGACCTGGGCAAGTGCAGCCAAGAGGCCTAGTGCAGCTCTCAGACTGTTTCAGTGTGGCCCAAGCACATTTACTCTTGTTGTATGGCAAATGGTCTTTATTTATACAGCACTTTTCTACTTTTCAAGACCTTAAAGCACTTAAGAATCAAGGATTCACTCACCCAGTGTACGCACATGAGGCAATGTGGGTTATGTGTTTTGCCCAAGGACACAACGACAATAAAATTTTGTCGTCCCACTGTGGCACCTGGTGTTCCAGTGGTCTTCCATCCAAGTACTAACCAGGCCCTAACTTGTTTAGCTTCTGAGATCTGACCGATTCAGGCTTTGACAAGCAGGTATGGTCACCTTAACTCAAGTGTATATTTTTTGGTTTCTTGATTAATAATCCGTGCATTGTCCCAATTGCTACAAGTCTGCAATATTAGACCACTGTAAACAGAACAATGGACAGGGACAATGCATGGAGTATTAATCAAGAAACCAACAAATACAAACGATGGCTCAAAAAAGCCATAGAAATCAGAAAGCGAGGCCCACGCACTTTGAATCAAACTAAGGAGCTTTGCAACTCTCCTGTACGTGAACCATAAGTCGGGTCAACCCTGTTGACCTTACGGGTCAGCTGGGTTCACAACGCATCATCTAGGTGTCGTGCGACGCCTCTGACGAAGACGGAAGTGACCATCGAAACATGTCAGGTTATAAACCATTTCTTAAGAAAATACATGTCTGACATAGAAGAAAACGCTTGTATAATGGATGTCTATGATCGACATCCATAACTTATATTGAATTGCTCGTATTGAGTATATTGTTCGTAGTAAAAAGACAACAAAAAAGGCTGTTGAAAAATGAAGTTAAATAAATGTTCAATTAAAGTTAGACTCTTATCAAGCACTTTCTCATGTGCAAAAACAGGTTAGGGGGAGTATTTTTCTCTCTCACACACACTAAAGATGCACAACTTGAGGTGGTTCATATCTATTTTGTTTAGCTTGTTGTACATCTTGTTGTGCATCTTCCAATACTAAAGTTTGTGTAAAATGCTCATAAATACCACATTAATTTTTTTTTTTTCATTTTGCACTTGCAATTTAGCACCTGGCTTGATAAATCAGGTCCCCAGTCTCTTAGTTGACCAAACTTTGTATTAGTTAGAAAGTGCATTGCAAACTTATTCTGAGTGTTTTACATGAAACAGTTTTTAATTTTTGCTGGAGTCACACATTTGGTCAGGTCATTGAGATGCTTTAAGTCAACTAATCGAATAGTAGAATGTCCTAGGTCGACCAAGAATGTCCATAAATAACCCAGCTAAGACCAATGTTTCTGATCATCAAACGTCAACTGAAAACATGCTTAAGACTTGTTTTAAAATAATATCGTCTGAATATCGTAATTGAGATATGTCAAAACAAGATCGAGATATGCATGTTTGTCAATCAAGTGCTTTGCCTTTTGAGAAAACCCAAACGCGTTAAGATACTTTGTACTTTTTGCCTTGGAAAAAGCCGGTCTAGTCTTCCCTCTGCAACCCGGCTGAGAAAATGTTATCGCTCACCAGTGAAGCAATTTTTCCAGTCACTGCTAATTTTGCAAGTGTCAAACGTGTCCAAACCGTTCACATTTAGTTACTCCTGCATAAGACTTCCCCGCTTCTAGAACTGATTGGATTGAAAAATGCCCAAACACAGACGACAGATGTAGCTACAAACACAATAAAGTCTAGAGAAGATAAACAGTTCACATCTTTGAACCAATATGAAGCTTTCCGAAGGCATTCAGACGGGAGCTTTGCATATCTGCCGACGACATTCATCTTTACCGACAGTTGCCTGAGAGATTTCTTGTATTGTGCTCTCCCAAAAATCCGCCGATGTCCGTTCAAGTTAGCAGCATTCCTTTGGCACTGCGGCCGCGTTTGTGAGGTGAACTGAAAACTCTCTTAGCCCCCGAGCACCTAGCATCGCATTTGACCGGCAACTCCAACAAATAAATGATAAAGTAGTCAGCCGGATTAATATTTGAAGACTTCAGATGTGCGTTTTTGCCGTTTGCCTCTTCGGCGGTCCTCGAGTCGACAATCTCACGGCCCATTTTCCATTCTTCCCACTTCTATTTTTGATATTCGGAGATGTTTGTTAGTTTGACATTTAAAGCCATCGGGAAACGCGGTCTTGCCAACAAACTAGGGCAGGCATTATCATTTTAATTCAAAAGCTCTAGGGCGCAAATTGTTTGAAAGTGTTCTCTTAACCTTGGAAAGCCAAAATGACTAAAAATGCGACAGCTTTAGATGCTCACAGTGGTTTAATTTTGGTTTGGATGAAGGGAGAATTGATCTTTTTTCCATTGGGGAATTGTTTTTTTTTTGTTGAAAAAACTGGATTCTTTTACTTTGTGTCTTTCAGGTAGTTAAACAAGAGCGAATGAGACGCCTTTTATCTGGAGAAGTTAGTCTTAGTCGTACCTATGGTCACAAGACAAACATAGTGATTGAATTAACGTCTTTTTTTAGTCTACAAATTATACAGCCAGTAGTCAGCGTTAGTAAAAGACCAGACATGACTCAAACAAGATATTTACCAAGACATTATTTAGACATTACAAAGACATGGATGCAACATAATTGCTCTCATATACTTAAAAAACTGGTAAAAAATATATATATTAAAATAACTGCACTTACATGAGAAGAGAAAGTTGTCAACTGCATTCACCAAACCAAACTCACCTAGCTCACGTCTTTTCATCTCTTCGTAAACTCCAAACTCACGTGACATTTCTTCTGCTGCCGTTCACTCACCAAAATCAACTAAGTTGTTGTACTTTCTGCGTACATGCTGTGGAAAGACGCTGCGCAGAGTTTTTGAAAATCTGAATCAATGAGAATCTTAGACCCACCCAGCGCTACTTGTGATTGGTCAAACTAACAGCTCATCTCTTTTAAAAACCAATGATGTGTTTTGGGCTAAATAGAGCTAGCCCTGCTTCTGAACTTTACTGTGAGCAACAGAACAGGGGCGGGATAAGCACCTGTTAATCATTCTCCATACACTCCTGACTAGAAAAATTACCTGTTTTCTTTTTTTGAGGAGTATTAAGCAAAACTGACATTAATCAAATATGAAACTTTAATAACAACAGAGAAACTGATAGCAATACGCTTAAATGAATCACTAAAACATCAACGTTGGTTCATTAAGGAGTGAACACAAGCAAAAATTAACATAAAGAAAGTGAATGGACTTTTACAAACGAGAACGTTCGGAGTCTGGAAGATAGTATAGTAGTTCTATTATATCATAAAGCAGTTTACAATATTTGAATTCACACTAAACCGAATATTCTTTAGGTTTATTCTTTAGGTTTGTTACTGCGCCTGTACACTTAAATACTATTGTCAAAGTCTTATCTCAAACAATTGGTACTCAGCAGAAAGATCTGACAATTCTGGTCACTAATAAAGCAAGTCAAATGACTGACCAAGAGCAGAGGCAAGTGCACATTTGTACTGGCTATTTCCTGTTTGTTGAGGCAAAACACTTAAAAGGCTACACACAAAGAGAATTAGATGATAAACCATTCTTGTTTACTCCAGCCTGACCCTCGCTCGACAGCTCCACAAACATCTTTTGGCAAATTACTTACATCAACCTCATGATCTGCCAAAGTATTTAAGAAAATGCATTACATGTGGTTAACACAAGTGCAGCAGACCAACGAGAGTATAGAAAAATAGACACAAACAATCATCAACGATCTACCAATCCAGAAGAAAAAGGGATTATACTCCAAATATAATGTTTGCTTTAGTGCTAATGTAGACTTATCAGCACTAAACTAGATTTAGAATAGCTTAAGACACATTTTAAATCTGCTGGTATTTTGAAAGCATAATGTTGGTGGTGATAAACCATGTATACTTCATAACAGACGTCATACTAGAGGCCAGTTTCAGTTGATATAATGGTCGTGTTTGTCAAGCTCATGGGCTGATTACATAATGTAGAAGTCTCGGAATGCTTAAAGACAAAGAGAAAACAATATCACTTGGAAATGAATGTGATTTGATTGAGTTGACTGATGAGTTATGAACTTAAAGAGACTCAGAACGTCTCAAAAGTTATCCCAGGATGTAACACAACTGGAGAGTATTTGAGGGATTCATCAAACACATCTAAAACTGGAGAATAATGTTGGTTGAGCTAAAAAAAAAAAAATCTGAATGTTTTGAATGTTAAAAAGTTACAACTATGAATATGAAAATATCCTCCTACAAAGAAGACAGGATGACTTTCATAACCATCATTTTTACTAAAACTGTTTTTGACCAGAAAAAAAGACCAAGGCCAGAGAGTCTGTTCTACAAAATCTATAAACTCTAAAAGAAAACGCTCAATGCTAAAGCTTTGTCTGCTTTTTGTGATGCATGAAGGTGAATATTTAAGAGAATGATTTGTATCAAATTCAAAAAGTGTAGTTTATTTAAATGTATTACATTTTTTAACAAAATGAATAACTGGTTCATAACACAAGTTTTCTTCTTTTTAATATTAAAAGCTTTGGCGCTGAACTGATGTTAACCCCAGTTTAGACTGTACATTAGGAATTCAAAATCGATCGAAGTAATCACAAGCAATCGAATCGAAAGGCCAGAATCAATCAGTTTTGCTCAGACAGCCACTGACTTAAACACACACTCTGTATTTGTAATATACACACAATAATACAAGAATAGTCATGATGTTGGAAGAAACAAAGAATGTGCTTTATTATGTTGTGTTGTGCAAAATGGAAAACTGAATGGAATGGTGACTTAAGTGAATGGTCTCATCATTACTGTACATGTACAGTAGGTTAATGTAGCACATTCATGCCCACACCAGCTTGTCAAAGCCTGATTTCATCAGAGCTCAGAAGCTGAGCAGGACATACTCTGGTCAGTACTTGGATGGGAGACCACTCAAACACCAGATACCACAGTGGGACGAATCGAGTGAATTGTCATTATGTCCTTAGGCAAGACTCTTAACCTGCCTCGGCCCAGTATCTGTTACACTGGTGTGAATGTGAGTGAGAATGGTTGTGTGGTTTAAAAGTGCTGTGAGGGCCACACTTTTCAAGCGAGTCTAAAACACTGAGCTTGGAACTGTTACTTATTTGCCTGACCAGCCAGTCCCTACACGCTTGACAGACATTGTACAAAGACGTAAGGGTCTGGGAGCAGAGTGCCATGGTTCAATTTCGAGGACGGGCTTTCCGAGCGTGGAGTCAACCAATCACAGACAACCCGGAAATTCCCCCGATGCAGCGACGCACTAAACCGGTTGTGATAGTAAATATGTAGCGCAAGGATTTTTTCAATGGAGCATTAACCTATGTGAAGACTCTGAACGCGGTTTGCTGCTCCGGTTTGATTGATACGTCCCTAATCCTTCAAAACCAAAGCTAGAGCCGAAAACAATGATCTATAAGCTACGTCCGCCATCTTGAATATTTTGAAACGGTTAGAAAAAAAGTTTTGAAATTGTGGAGCGAAGGTGAGGGGAGAGGAGGGGAAGGGGAGGGGGGGGGTTGTGATTGGATCGTCCTAACTTTGGACGACGAAATCGTTGGCTATCTCTTCAGTTTCAGACCCTTCTGCATTCAAAGAGACTGTAGGAGGGGCTGACTGGTCAGGCAAGTTACTTATGTGACAGAAGATGTTATTTGTACATTTTCCAATATGCAATACTCTCACAAAAAACAACAAAAATAAACCATAAATAAACAAAATATTGAAATTTTGTTTGGGCAATAAAATTACACTTCAAATATTGCAGCTGATTCAGTTTTTTCAGTTCCAATTAGGAATGTTGCGGCTAAGGATTTTTCCTTGCGGTCTATATTGGTGTCTGCAGTATAAGCGGTATAACGCACATGTCCATAAAAAAAAAAAACATTTACGAGTTTTGAAGAGAGACGATTACGGTCAAGTTTGGATCAGACCGTTTTTGGTTCAACCTTTCGCTATAACTGCAGTCTGTGAGTTAATGTGGATTTACAACTTGCAGCCTCTTCGTACTTGTGATTGTTTTTCGAATGGATAAAAGCTACAAACCACTCTTCTGTTTACAGGTAAAAAGACATGAGACTCAGTCGATACGAGTGTAAGAAATGAAAAGCTGCCATATAGCATTAATTATTGCGCAAACCACTTAATACGAATACAATTTCAAATCAGCCTGTAAATAAGTCTGACTATGTCCACTTAAACACACACTACCACAATATTGGCTTAGCTGATATCAGAGCCACTACCCAATTCAGCAAAACTTTATGGATTGGCGACTATATCTGCTCCCAATATCAGCTCAGTGCATCAGTAATTGCAGCCTTCATGGTTGGTCATTTGCATTCACTCAAATTGTGATTTGGAATCCATTGTGATCAATCTTGCAGTTCTTGATACAGGATGACAAAAACAGTGAAAGACAGAGCCATCAAAACCATCATTTGCACCAGACCTGATGAAAAAAAAAAAAAAAAACACGCTTCAGAAAACAATATTTTCCTGCAGGTTCTAACGCAGAAACGCAAGAATCTGTAAAATTCAAAGTTGTGCGACTGTTTATTAAAAACCCAATATTTGCAAAGTGTTCCTTTATAATGTATGCCATCAATCTTGGTCTGGCCTTGGTGGACGCCCGTGTCAGTCCTGCAGGCACAGATCCATATTCAATTTCACACAATCAGAGTCAGGACGGGCCTTTTTTCACTGTGGGCACGAGACGGCGGTGAAGGACAGAAACGCACGGGGACAGACAGGAACGAGAGAGACGGAGCTCACGAGGGTTTAATCCGGTTTGATCGTCCGGGCTTCGTGTGTTGTAGAGCAAGACAAATCAAATAAGACATTGTACAGTAGTAGACAATATCTCACACCGTCAGATCCAGCAAAGATAAATGTGTTTGTGGTTGGATCTGGAGAAAAATATATAGAGCTAAACACTGGTGAGTTTTATCTGTTGAGAAAGAATGTGCAAAAACTTGTCTACAATGGCAGTTAAAATAATGGTTAAATGGAAAAGGGTGTTTGCATTTGCAGCTTTTTTTTAATCCAAAATGTAGCTTATTTTAGTCTTGATGTGGACTAGGCTTTGGTCTGTTTTAAGTCCACTTCTCGTACTATTAGTCCCCGGTTATTTAAGGTTTAGTCCTGGGTTGCTCAGAGCTTGGTTGTGATGAATGGATCCAGGGACTTTTTTACTTCACACACTGCTAATTACTCTTAAAAAATGATTATTTAATGTTGCCCCAAGAAATTAACTTAATTTCTCTGCATTTCTTTATTTGTATTAGTGTATGAAGTACAATGATCAAATAAGAGCTTGCATGTTTTATGATGGTATTTAAATAAAGGTAATCAACTTGCTTAAACATGCTTAAATGATATAAAATTAACAAAAGAAATGAGTAACAACCCTCCTTATATAGACCGCTAGTGACTAGATAAAGTCAAAACATAATTCAGACCAAATCTGGAGGAGAAGAAAAAGGAGAATGAGAAGCCATGCCTGCTTGTCAAAGTCTGATCTCATCAGATCTCAGAAGCTAAGCAAGTTAGCGTCATCGTGGGACAAAAGTGAATTGTTGTTGTATCCTTGGGCAAGACACTTAACCTACAGTGTCTCAATGTCTGCGTGATCCTTGATTATAAAGTGCCTTGCAAGGTGGAAAAGTGCTACATAAACAGAGATCATTTACCAACAAGAAGAAATAGGAGGAGAAAAAGAAGAAGAACATTAGGCGCAATGGCCCAGTCTCCGAAGGAAATGTAGATATATAGAGGGATTTTCGGTCAACGTCACTTTCCACCCTACAGTGCATGTGTTATACAGAAAGAGTCACTCTCCATCTGGTTAGCTGAGGAAACTTCTTTGAATAAAACAACAAAACAGGACGAGAGCAGAGCTGTTTGAATGTAACTTTTAAGGGTTGTAGGGTTTCATTTACAAAAGTTGAATTAGCAGCATGGCTGTTGTATTCGCACAGTAATAAACTCTTGTAGTTAACTAACAACATGGAAACATGCTTGTTGTACATTTTTGACATTTTGTTGTATATCTACGTTTTCTTCGGAGACTGTGTTGATGGCAGAGATGATTCTACCAGATTGTAGCTTTACAGCTAATTTCTATCTGTTGTCCTTGGCAAGCCTATTGTGCATCTCTTTAGTGGTAGGGGAAACTGTAGCAACCAGAGGAAACCTACACAGACATGGGGACAACATGCAAACTTCACATAAAAACCCCTCAAGTCGCCTAGAAACTTTGTTTTTCAGTTTCAAACATTATTAACATACTGTATTTCTCTGTCTCTTTTACCATCATATCATGAAGCACGTTAATTCCAAAGCCTCCCACGGCCCTTCACAGAATCCCTCGTGGCAGCACTAGATCCTAAACATTCAAACCTCCGAATACAAGCTGTCGTAAAGCAGACTTGTTCTTGAACTCTTGACAGCCGCACAATGCCAAATAAAATATATTGAGAAGCTATTTATTGTCTGGCTGACTTTCTATTAAAAAGAATAGCAGAAAAGCAAGCGTTGCAGCAGGATTTATGCATAGGCTCAGGGACAGGAGCACAACAGATCAATAATGTAGTGCCTGCTGTACACTGCGGAGGACTACAGGTTTGGACTGGTCTGTGTGCTGGCTCTGCTGTTAAACTATCATCAAGGCAGACGAAATCTAATCAGTGTATAAAAGAAGAAATAAGAATGGGATGGGATGAGACGGACAGTTTGCTACGACGTAAGATGTAGAATCGTGCTTGCATTTTTGGTGAAGTTGAGGGGTTGCAATGCTTTTTGGAAGAACAGCTTTGTAAAAGTAGGGATGTGGGAACAGATATCAGAGCTAATCAGGAAATTTTACTGCTCCATGATATCGGTTCAGATGTTATCATATTTGTGCCTTTAATTGGACATAATGAGACTAATTTATTGGCTGGTGTTGATCCAGAACGTCTCATATTATTGGACATTTTATTCACATTAAGTTGTTGTTTGCACAGTTACATACATATTTTTTAATAAGAAAGAAAAGCAATTTCAGTCCTTACACTTGTATCGATTGCAGAGTTTACATTAACCGGCACCTGCCAGTCTTTTAAAAATAGACATCTTTGGTCAACTTGACAGACACAAATAATAGGCGAAAAATGAGAAATAATACATCATTTACTTTGGGCTATTTAATCATAATTCCACATTTGTTTGTTCTGCGGTTAGCCCATGCACTGCTTTGTGTGAAAGCCGCAAAGGCGAAACCAAACCGCCCACGGAGCTAACGCTGCGAAACAACTCGAGCTCCGAAACAACTCGAGCTCCGAAAAGAACCAGACAAGCTGCAACCACGCTCGGGGCGACCCAAGCATTTGTGCAGGCTTATGGCTCCGCTGCCAGTCTGTCACATTTTGGACATATGTCATACTTAAGACGCAACATCAACATGCTTTGGATCAAAACTTTGAGTCTGCACATGTTTATGGATTTAATATTGAATCTAATGATAAGTCACGATTGAAGACGGTAAGTTTTCAGACTCCCATCTCAACACACTGCATCTATGTGAAAATGATTCAATAAGATGGTGAAATGTGGGTCACGTATTTTATTATGATACTAAACGTAAGTATAAAGGGGAAAAGTTGTAGTTTTTTATGTGCAATGAAAAATAATTGTGTTGTTAAGCTGATTTTGATTATGTCGTAAGTTATGAAACTGAATCAAAATATCGTTTTTAAACTGCTGTATCGTTCCGAATCGTATCGTTCCCAAAAACCCCACAATCGTTTGGTAATCGTATCTCTTGGCCTCATATCGAAATGTATTGTATCGTTCTAAAAACGTATCGTTACACCCCTAGTTTATTGTAAATTAAAACAAAATTGTAGAAATCTCATTGTGCTTTTTAATAACCTATGACGCATGTTGATGCTCACTATGTTTTACCGTCAAGAGAAACCTATAAACTTACCAAAACACACACACTGTAAAACAACATGTCCTTAAACTTAACCCTGTTCCAAAGCTAGGACCCAAAACTAGGCCAACAGCACAGCACCAGTCGCACTAGTCATGGATGAAAGCCGTACCAGACGTCCAGGGCCCGTGGAGATGGCCCGGGCAGATGAGAGGGGAGGGGGCGGGGCTTGGCAGGAGAGCGAGGACTGGGTTGCCGCCGCTGCAGATGTTGTTTGTGAATGTTTACGCAAGGTTGCACTTGATCCCGAATTCAAGCAAAAGGCGGCGCAGGAGCCAGGCCCGGGGCTGGGCAAAAAAAGCAGCTTGTAAAATAATGATAATGCGCGAGATCAAGGGCGAGACGCTACTTTGTACATTCTCACGCTCCACAAAGACTCAGACTAATCATGTGATAAGATAAATATGAGTGGAAGGACTAATGTTTGCACTACGATGTAACCTCAAGGTGATTCGCCTCTCAAGCCAAAGTATACTCTTATCTTTAAAGGGGTGATATTACGCTAAGTCAATGGGCTAAGGCGAAGGGTGTGCATCCCTTTGAATAGTGTCGAGTCAGACGCACGCTTTAAACCAGGGGTGTGAAACTCAAATGGAGATGGGGCCAAAAGAATCTGTGTCGGGGTTGATCAAGGGCAGCATTTTAAAATAAAAACCCACCTTTATATTTAGCCTAATACTGTATAACAATGTGTCCAAGATGGCTGTAGTCGACTAAAGAAAGTCTGGGTCGACTAAAGACATGTCCCATCAACCAATATTAATTTGATTATTTGAGTAAAAAGGGAGCATGGAAAATTTTCTGAAGCTAAGAAGTATCTTTTGAATCTGATCATTTATATTTTGACCCAGAATGTGCACGAAAAGACTAAAAATGCAAAGGAGTTCATGCAAAAACAAAACATTTGGGTAGCACTTTAAAAGACCTCCACGGTACCTACCAGTTAAGTACCGTGTCAGTTACTAGTAACTAACAGTGACACTTACTAGTACTTACTCTGGTACTTACTGTGGTACTTACACTGGTACCTACAGTGGTACTTGTACCAGCAGTTACTGGTACATATCACTGGTACTTACTGTGGTATTTACACTTGTACTTACACTGGTACATGCAGTGGTACTTGCACCAGCAGTTACTGGTACATACCACTGGTAGTTACTGGTACTTACTGTGGTACTTACACTGGTACCTGCAGTGGTACTTTGAGTGGTACTTGTACCAGCAGTTACTGGTACATACCACTGGTAGTTACTGGTACTTACTGTGGTACATACACTGGTACTTACACTGGTACCTACAGTGGTACTTTGAGTGGTACTTGTACCAGCAGTTACTGGTACATACCACTGGTAGTTACTGTACTTACTGTGGTACATACACTGGTACCTACAGTGGTACTTTGAGTGGTACTTGTACCAGCAGTTACTGGTACATACCACTGGTAGTTACTGTGGTACTTACTGCGGTACTTACACTGGTACTTACACTGGTACCTATAGTGGTACTTGTACCAGCAGTTACTGGTACATAACACTGATAGTTACTGGTACTTACTGTGGTACTTACTGTAGTACTTACACTGGTACTTAAGGTGGTACTTGTGTCAGCAGTGACTGGTACTTACAGTGGTAACTATTAGTACACTTACCACTTTTAATAATTTGTGGCACACACATATGTTTCAGTGGTGGTATTATTGGTACTAAATTAAAAAAGTAGAGCTTATAAATTATGAATAACAACAAAATGCAAATGTTAAAAAAGCACCAAGGTCTTTATTTATGTCAGAACAATATTGGGTATTGACAAATACCAAAGTAATTATTTTTTTCAGTAAACAAAACAACAGAAAACCATTTACAACAATCTTAGCTTAATTCCAACATTTATTGATAAATACCATGATACATAATGGTAAATAGTGGTACTACAATGGTACTTACTACAGTAGTTGACAGTCAACTACTAGTAACAACGGGACCTGTTCTAAAGTGACACATACTGGTACTTGAGTGGTACTTACTACTGTAGTTGACAGTCAACTACTAGTAAGAACGGGACCTGTTCTAAAGTGACACATACTGGTACTTGAGTGGTTTTTACTACAGTAGTTGACAGTTAAGTACTAGTAACAACGGGACCTGTTCTAAAGTAACACATACTGGTACTTCAGTGGTACTTACTACAGTAGTTGACAGTTAAGTACTAGTAACAACGGGACCTGTTCTAAAGTGACACATACTGGTACTTCAGTAGTACTTACTACAGTAGTTGACTGTCAACTACTGTAGTAAGTACCACTGAAGTTGCCCCACTGTGGCACCTGAGGTTCTTCTGTGGTCTCCCATCCGAGTACTGCCCAGGCTCAACCCTGCTTAGCTTCTGAGATCTGACGGAATCAGGCTTTGGCATGCTGGTATGGCCACGATCATACCAGCATGCCAGTACTGGTGGTAAAAGTACCACTGTAGGTACCAGTGTAAGTACCACAGTAAGTACCACAGTAGGGACCACAGTAAGTACCAGTAACTACCAGTGGTATGTACCAGTAACTGCTGGTACAAGTACCACTCAAAGTACCACTGTAGGTACCAGTGTAAGTACCACAGTAAGTACCAGTAACTACCAGTGGTATGTACCAGTAACTGCTGGTACAAGTACCACTCAAAGTACCACTGTAGGTACCAGTGTAATTACCACAGTAAGTACCAGTAACTACCAGTGGTATGTACTAGTAACTGCTGGTACAAGTACCACTCAAAGTACCACTGTAGGTACCAGAGTAAGTACCACAGTAAGTACCACAGTAACTACCAGTGGTATGTACCAGTAACTGCTGGTACAAGTACCACTCAAAGTACCACTCTAGGTACCAGTGTAAGTACCAGAGTAAGTACCAGAGTAAGTACTAGTAAGTGTCACTGTTAGTTACTTGTAACTGACACGGTACTTAACTGGTAGGTACCGTGGAGGTCTTTTAAAGTGCTACCAACATTTGTACAGACAATAATGAGGAAACAGTGTTTTCTTAGACAAAGATTCATTCTCAAATCCAATTATTTTTGTTAAAAGAATTGGTCGACCAAGACTTCATCGACTGATTAATCGACTGAACGACTTAAGAACGGCAGCACTAGTGTCCCATTCATTATTATATTTTGCTTTAAACTATAGTCTACAGCAGTTTTTTTTTTTCTGAAGGGACCGGTACAGTCACAATTTTCTTTTCCAGGGACCAGTCGAGGCTGGGTAGCGTCAATTATTACAACAACGTGAAATTTATACAACTGATAAATGTGTATTTGCTATTTATTGGATTTTATTGGATTTAGTGGCTCTATGTTTTCGTTGTAAAACACAAGCAGTAGCATAAGACTATAAAAAAAAAAAAAAATGTTTTAAATGATTCTCTGGGGCTCGGTAGGAGAGAGCCCGCTGCCCAGTTTTGGGCCCTGGACCGGTTTGGGACCCCTGGTCTATATAGACCTACTGTAGGTCTCTGATTAAAAAGTAAACAAAAGAGGGTAATCAGGGTAATCGGGGTGATGGTGTCCACCTCAGGAAAGTTTTGTGCAAATCAAATACATTTTTTTTAGTCCAGTTCATTTTGAAATGCACTGTTGGATCTGTAACTATGTGCATTTTCTCAGGGCCATGAAAACCAGATAAAAACCAGATAACTAGCCTAGTCTGATTTTAACCAGTTTTCCAAAACGCATGTAAACCCGGGCAGACCTATGAGGAGCTGTAAACCAGTTTTCGGAAAACCAGTTGGCACAGACTGTAGTCTGATTTCAGATGCCATGTAAACAGACAATGGGTCTGCAGCTGGATAAAGGTAACTGAGCATGCTCACAACACCTGCCCACTGCACATCCCTGCAATAAAGTTAACATTTTTACAACAAAAAGCGTCCAGCACAACGTGGAACACAGTCACATATTTAACTAAATGCTTAACAAAGTCCTACATGTTTAACACTGATCTAAATGTTTAACACAGTCCCACTTGTCCCAGAAAGATCAGTGTGTAACTTTATAGACATTATTATAAACACTTATTAATAATAAACAATATTTAGGTCAATCAACGTAATCCAGTCCGAATCATGAGGTAGTGAATGTGATACAGCAGGACATGTCACTCTAGGGTAATCGGTTTACTCTCTCTCATGTAAACAGGAGCAAAACTAGTCCGACTGGTTTGAGGGGAAAACCAAATAGAGTCCGGTTTTCTAGCCTAGTCTGATTTCCCTGTACATGTAAACGTACTGAGTGGGCCACCAGAAATCTGCCAATGGGTTGCATGAAACCATTTAGAGCGTCAACATTTGAGTCTGAGAACACTGCTTCAAACCAATGAGTATGACTAGTTTTACCAAACCACGACATTTATTGGCAAAATATAACTAATAAAAAGCTCAATAATTTTGATAATTAATCTTTTGTGGTTCATCATCACTGCTTGCTGCTGGAACGTTTCGCTTTGTTGAGTTTTAACCACCAAACCTGCTCTGTGACTGTGGACTCTACTAGTATTACCCATCAGAGTGACAAACGCGGGTCGTTTACAAGGTACATTTTATTTTACATTTACGATTATATCCCAGCTGTCGTGAGCCGATCATTGCAGGTCACGGTGGAACTGTTGTACCCTGTTTCATCACTGTGGGCCCGCTGCCTCCCCAGAGTCTGCAGCGGTTTGAGCGAGAGAGCTGTGCAGGAAGAAGGACTTTCAGCGTGTTGACATGCATGCTTAACAAAACAAAAGTAGACCAGTCCAATTTAGACCAATTTTCCAAGTGCATGTAAACCTGTGCACGATGATTGAGGTGACCTGAATCGGTTTTCAGAAATCCAACTATTTACATATTTACAATCCCGACTGAATCAGACGTCATGTTAACAGACAAACTGTTCAAACAGAGCTGGTGAAAGAGGATGAAACAAGTGGATGATTAGCAGTGTGAATAGTCTGACAGCAGATCAGAAACAATCAGGGCAATTCACACAGATTTCACAACTGGAGTTGCAACTAACTAATATTTGGATAATTGATTAGTTGGGCCATTATTTTTTTTTTTGATTAATTACTTGAAAAATGCCCCTTGAGAATGTTCCAGAACAGGCATGTCCAAACTACGGCCAAGGCTCCAAATGCGGCCCTCAAACCAATTTATGTTGGCCATCAGACCTCCTCAAGAATTAAAAAGTCTGTATCAAGAATTTTACTGTGTACAATGGTGGTTTTAAGCCCATACGTATGTCTAGTAGTTTTTTAGTAAGTTTTTAACTTGAAGTTTTTATTGCATGTTGACTTTTGTTTGGTCTAGATTGGCCCTCCATTTAGTTTCAAAATGCGACCCTTGACCAATAACATGCATGTTAGGGTAATAACCTCCAGCTACGGTAGTCCTGACCAAGCCTAGCAACAACATCTGGAGATGGGTCCCCGAGTGCTGTACTGCGGCCATCACTGCTCCTGAGGAGATGCCCCAGAGGCATTGAAGGATGGGTTAAATGCAGAGGACAAATTTCCCTACGGGGACAATACAGTATACCTTACCTTACCTTACCTTGAAAAGTTTGGTCACCCCTGTTCTGCTGTTTAATCTGAGATTTTTCTTTGCTGATGCAAAGCAGAAAGAGCTTCCTGACATGAGCTTGCCTGGGATCCAGAGCCCAAAAAACTGCGAAGAGTGGGTTTGGTCACCACACCCCCCGCCGGTGTTTCAGATCCAATCTACGTCATACTGGGCAATAAAGTTCGCTTATTTGAGTGACACAGATGAAACAAAGAAGTTGATTGGTTGTCCGTCATTTAGATCAATATCTAACTTCACTCACCTCACATTAAAACAGTTTTTTGCTTTGCTCATTGATTCTTCAGTTCCACGTGATTTTTTTTTTTTTTTTTCATTGTAAGCAGCCATGTTGGTTTTCACACGGCAGAATATGCGTGTCTCTGATTGGCTAATTCATCTGTCAATCACGGCTACAGAAGTTCGAAAGAGGGACACGATGGCCAGACGATCTATTTTTTCTATATCATCGGGATTTTCCAAGCAAGACATGAGCTGTAGCAGCAACACCAGCCAGCGCTGTTGTCAGCTCACTACGAGAGTTTATCACCGTGCAAAAACAAAAGTTATGCTTCTAAATTAAAATTTGTGAATGAAATTTGTCTTTATAACTTATACATGTTACATTCAGATGAGAAAAACTGTCTAAAGCTTCCGCAGCCAAATGTCCGTCATACCGGTTCATACCTGATTGACACAAACATAAAACCAGACTACAACATGTACAGATTGACAGCCTAAAAAAATGTTTAGTGTTAAGCTTCACTTTTACATGTTCAGGTTTGACTGGTGATCCTGTTTATAAACCCTCTGGGACCTGCTTCTAATACTATAGCTCTACTTTTACAACTGCTTTAATACAACACACTTCCTGCCACTCTACTGCCTCCCTCTTCTCCACACATGTTCCACGCATTCCCACCACTGCGCATAGCTCCGGGCACTGTCCAGGCGATGCTAACGGTTACATATTTGCTTGTAAAATGACTGTTTGAGTTATGTTGAACTGCCAGAAGCCGCGTCCCATTATTTACCGGGCCTTGGAGATCATTAACGCGTACACCACTCTGCAAACAACAAGCTCTTTTGTATTTATTACAACATGACAAGGTCCCCATGCCGAACCCACGCGCCGCCACCGCTGATGACAAACAGGCCATTCTCCGGTTATTGAGGCAGTAGATTCTTGTAATGTGGGGAGTATTGATCCTGTGGTATGTGGGGAAAGAGATAAAGACATGACAACATCGGAAGGCACACATTAGATGTTACTGTATTTGGTGATCTGTGCAGGCTTTTGGGGAAGGATCCAACATCTGCTTTTTTTTCAGACAACTAGAGCTTACCAATAAATTAAATAATTATTATGTATTTAGCTCAAACATGCATCAAAATTATGCTACATGTTGCTGAAATAGGTTTGATATTTTGACTAAATGCACTTGCACTTTTTCGCACAAGGATTGATTTTGATTTTTGATCAAATTTGACTCTATTCAGTCTATTAGTTTATTCATAGGGTTGGCTTGAGATCAATTTGTCATGCTACTGTGCGCATGTGTAAAGAACGGTCTCACAGTCTTGGGAATGTTCATAAAGGGTTCAGTTGAGTGTCTTTGAGCAGCTGAAGTAAAAAGTCTCCTCCACATATAAACTTGCAGAGCACATTATCGGACAGAAAACAGTCTAAAGTCTGTCTAAAAATAAGAATACCGTTATAGACATGATGAAATGTAAATCAAATATAAATAGTAATCACCTAATGTTGTAATTTTATTTGTTAAATATCAAAATTTAATGCAAATTATTTTAAAATCTCAACTTGTCGCAATCTCGAGGAAGAATTGGAAGAATGATCAAAAGCATTGCTGCTCAGCAAATGAGAAGGATTATGTTAAAGCTGGACAATACACTGCAAAAAATGAATTTCAAGAGAAGTTAAAGTTGCTTGATTCTAGAATTTGAACCTAATTTCAAATATTTTGACTAATTTGACCTTTTTTGATGTTTTGAATTGATTCATTGTAGAGATATAGATTATTTTCCTTGTTTCAAAGTGTTTTGAACTGATTTCAAGACATTGGTTCTTATTTCAAGCCAAATTATTTACCAATAAGAACAGAAAACTGTTCTTACCCCATTGGCATTTTTTTTTTCTTATCTTAAGTCAAATTCTCTTATAACCAATTTAAAAAGTCTTGAAATCAGTTAAATATTCTACATTATATAAGCATGAGCAATTATGGGATGACAAAGGACTGTGTTAAATGTGAGGCACATTTTTGTCCTAAACTATAAACTTCTTAACGGATGTGGACTTGTGACGAGTCGTGAACAACAGACTGATTGTCTGTTTACATGACGTCTGAATACAGACCAGAATTCAAAAAGGGGAACAAAAATTGTACAACCTCTTCAGCCTCTCCTTCATAACAAACAGGAATGTTAGAAAGTCAAACAATTAACTTTCATTGGTCAATAGCAAATAGATAATAGTCCAAGAAACCCTCCTTCTTGTCAAGGAAAAACTAAAAAAAAAAAAACACTGCGAAAAGAATAAACCTCAAGAAGAACCTCAGTACTACAAGGCAGCTCTGGTTCCATCAGCTAAGTCCAAGATTATCTGTTCGATCCCAACAACTACCGCTAGCAAAGCACTTTATCAATGTTTTTGTTGGCTCCAGTGTGTTTTCTGAATGACTTCGAATCTGGGCTGGGCAATATCGTGTTAAATATCACATCATGAGCTCATTTCTGTGACAATCCGCTTTCTTGATAAAATTGCCATCTCGGGATTTCCCATTTCTCTATTTTATGCATTTGTTTGTGAATTATGAATTTTTTGGTCTGCACTTAGACAGTCTACAATTGTGATCAAATCGAACTAAAGAATAGGTAAAATGTTTTAAATCTTTAGCAACAGAAATAGCAGCCTGCAGATGATTTGGTTTAGAACTAAAGTCTGTGTAACCCATATTGGTCCAACAGTGGCGCAGCGTGAAAGCCATGCTCTTTGTGCGCACTAACCACACCTGGAGACATGAAAGAGCCCAATTAAGCCCTCCTAATGTGTTTTTGTGGCGCGCCTTTTGTTGTGCTTGAATAATGTTTAGAAAATGGAAAATTGGGAGAAGATGTGCGGCGTGTCCAATAGTAATGTCGTCCCGGCGGAGAAATAATAAGCGAGCCGAGCGGTGTGGGTGCAAAAATATGACCACGAAATTGGGTTGGAAGTTTGGTTTGTGTTTGTAATTTCAAATGAGGTTCATGCGTTGACACGTGGCTTAAGGTTACCATGGCAAATGGGTAGTAGAGTGGGAGAGTGGTTAGCAGTCTAAGCTACGGAATCTGTGCTTTGTTTTTTGAACTGTGTGGGGCCTTTGTGTGTACAGATTTTTTCTCATTCAAAAGGATTTATAATGATCATAACAGGATGTACCAGCAATGGTCTATCACTCTCTCTGCTTCTTTCTTTCTCTCGTTTCTCACTCTAAGCTTTCTTAAAGAGTCAATTGTTGTCTTAGGTGCAGATCAGATCAATTGTTGACCCAGAACGTTTCAAAGTTTGGAATTTTTGTCATATACAAATTGATCTTTTGTTGAAATGAGAAAAATTCGATTAACTGTCATATGAACATTAAATTTCTTAAAGCTAAGATGTTAATATAAGTAAATGAAAGTAGCTGGATGGGTGCAAGACTACGACAAATGACAACGACTAGCGACCCTCATTGCGAGGGTTTAAAAGCAAGCACAGTGCAGCGATGAACTGCAGCGACCATTAGCAGTTAAATGTAAGGAAATGTAAGGTAGCTTTAGCATATGACTTTAAGGTACATTTAAAGAGCCACCAGAAGTTTGCTGATTGCAGAAATTTTGTCAAATATGCCATTTATTGACTCTGCTTCACGAAAAAAAAAAAAAAAAAAAAAGTTGACTTTAGGTTGTACATGCAGCAAGTTTTGTTATCGGCAGGTCCAAATAATAGTTTCAGAATATGTAAAATATGGTCAGAGTGGACACTGTGACAGTTTTTAATTCAGTGTGCTTCAAAACTAGCGCAGTTCTTGTGTCATATCATCCCTATAAGTCAATAAAACACACTGTGATTGGCTGCAACAGCTACAAAAGTTGAGACATTGTCAACTTTCAGGATTGCGTTGCCAGCCAGCGTGTGAACATTTACCTAGAAGAGCATCAGGTTTTTTTGCATTGTCGCACAGATATCGTTGGAAATGAATGGAAAAGCTACATCGCTCCCCATGTGTCAAGCCTATTTGAGAACGGGCGATTACTGGTTTTATAGAATTGCATACTAATATTTACTATGATTGTAAACACAGGTCTGGCTGTACTATGTTGTAATTTTATCTAGAACTTTATTTTAAATATGTTTACTATAAACTGCTGTGGTATTGAAACTGATTGTGCATGTTTTGTGAGATGACAACAAGGGACAATAGTTCCCAAATACAGCAGCTGCTCAACCTCCATCATGTAAAAAACACCACGTGTCTCAACCTCCAACCTTCACCAAGTGTTCTCTAAACCAGAGTGCCCAGAGGAAACTACCAGACATAAGGAAGAACATGCAAACTCTATTCACAAAATAGACCAGGCCGAGCGGGAGTAGACCACACTACCTTTTTGCTGTGAGGCGAGAGCTCTATCTTCTCTGCCACTGCCATAGATAAAAGATGAAGCGTCTTGCCCAATAGCAAAAAAAAAAAATAAAAGAGATGCGCAGGGTTTATACAGACATGATTTCAATGAACAACGAAGCTGTGATGCCAGTTGAACCAGCTATTATCCAAACTAAATTTAATTAAGCAAACCAAAAGTCTATGATTTTTAAATTACTAGTAGCTTCTTTGGAAAACATCTTTGTGCTAACATGACATTTAGCAATTTTCATCGTCTTTGTCCAAGCACAGAGGCTCTCCGACAATTACAAGATGACAAGATTAGCTTTAACTTTTCTTGTGTGAACCCATTTCTCATCTAAATTCCAACGGAAATTGGAATTTTTCAGCAAGACATAAAAAAAGAACACAGTCTTTCCAAAGCGACTGACGATTTAGCTTTGACAATGTTTAGTTCCTCTGCGAGCGACTTTAAATTGGCCTGACTCAACTTTATGCTAATTTTGTTAGCAAATATTGTCAGCGTTTTCATCAGCCATTCATCATGTCTGTATGTACATCACACAAAGAACGCTACTGCCAGCCAAACTTCATTAGCAATGTTTTGACGCCAGCTTAATATTGACGCTAAAGCGCTACGGCAGGGTTAGCCTTGCATCATGTAGCATATTGTATTAGCATCTTTGTTTGATTTGAAAGTGGATTTTTTGATACAAGAAGTGTCAAAAAGTAGTTGAGAAAGGTATGAGATGTGATGCTAATTAGCTTTGGCCCAGTTTGAGCTAAACGATGGTGATGTGTGGTGAAGGTTTACATTTTTGATTCAGAATGTCACTTTCAGACGAATCAAGCAGAAAATGTATTCCAAGCAGAATAACTAAGCTTCATACCAGTACCAATAACATTGGAATGCTTTTTCAATGTTATTGGTACTGGTACTTTTTATAACAGTCAAGTCTGTTGCAAACCTGGAGCAAATGGGCCACTCAGAATAAAAAAAAAACAAAAAACATCTATTATATCTTACAAAAGTAAAGACTAAAACCATGTCTTTAAGCTTACACTTAGCTAAGGTAAAAATTTCCGACACATTACGGTTAGAGCTGTGCGATATTGACAAAAATGAATATCTAGATATATATTTGGCAAGTCTCGATGACAATATTTGGAGGATATTTTACCAATCAAACAGAATGTATTAAAGCGTGTTTTGAAACTTTTTAGTTGACGTCAGTAGGTTATGTTCACTTTGTAGAATTACATTTACTTTTTGTATTAAAATGAATTTTAGCTGCTTGGTCCTAATCTCGGTGTGGGAATTATGGTAAATACTACTTTTCTAGTGGAAAATAGCAAATGAACGCCCCCTCATGTTGTTATTACTACCGAGAAACTGAGAAATTATTTTGATGCCCGAGTTGAAAATAACCTTTGACCTCTCAATATGGCATTCAGTGGCAAAAGAATCACACATTAAAATTATTAGTTGTTTTTCAGTTGTTGGCAAGTTATTTTTTTATCTGAAACATTTTATGACACACAAAGGTGAACGACATTGCTTTTTCCATTTGCTGTAAGTAAAAAGTCAGAATGTTTTTATGTTTTTTTTCTCTGAGATCAATCTTACATGCATTGGAAATGATTATTTACTTGTTTACACTGGATTTACATATATTTGTCAAGATAAAGTGTGTTTTTAACCAGTTTCCTTGTGTTACAGCCACAAAACAATTTAAACACATCATATGCAATCATTAACCTGTAACTGTTTTTTAACTATATCCTTTTTGTTTGTTTTAAAATGAAAGTCTATGTTTTGGGTTGTGTTGTTGAAGCCTCTTGGCCATGTCTACCTTGAAAAAGGGAATCAAAGGGACTTTCCTGGTTAAATAAAGATTAAATTAAAAAAAATAAAATAAAAAATACTGGTAACTACAACTTCACAAGTGGAATTTACCATCTTTTCCAGAGCAAATGAAGGCAGCAGCAGTACATAATGCGATATCATGAATGCAACCTCCTACAAAATTGCAAAAAAAAGACTTTTGTGCCATTAATTGAAGGTTTACATTTTCAAATTTGAATTTTTAATTAGCTTTTTTGGTAGCGTGTTTCTATGCACGGTATAGACCCTTGCATGTTAGTAAACATTGCGTCAAATTCTGGTGGGCGGAGCTTAGCCGGAGGCAGAAGACGACGTTGCCTCCATTTAAACGAGTGTAAACTAGCTCGTTTTTGGAGGGATTTTTAAACACAAAAGCAGAAAAAATGTCAAATTCTGTTCGAAACTGTCAGGATATATACCGTAACTTACTCTGTGGGACCTGACACAGACTTTGGTGAATTACTTCTGACGGATGGAAGCATTTTTTTGTCTGAGCTTGTTCGTCTTGGATCAGGATCTACTTTTTCACGTGACTGAAGAGGTGATTTTTACATTTGTTTCAGGTCCGTTTTACTTTGCTAAACCCAGTAGTGGCTAAAATGCTTCTTTTAACAGTTCATTCGTGTCTTGAAGCTAATGTTAAATATGCTAATGTGCACCTCTCATTAATGCTTCAGAGACGGCACAACATTTACTAGTAATTATTTTACGATTAACTTATTTCAACAAAATTGGTAGCATGTAGCTTTGAAAATCTGTTAGCTCTCGTCAAAGGCTTTGCTAAAGCAAGAAATGAGGGTCTTGTGCATAAAAATTGAATGATTGACAACAGTACAGTTTTAGCTAGATTTCTAAATAAAACAGATCAATTTGAACATGAAACTGCACCTACACGTCTGGGTAAGGTCAGGCTAACATTAGACACAAAAGTCCTAGTCACAGTTCACAACAAAACGACTTTTTAACCACGATAAAAGCTCGAACTTTTACTGCATCGGCTATGAGTTTTCGTCTTTTTTGCCTCCAGCTAGAGCTGTGACGTCACTGTGACGTGGCATGAAAAGGGTCTATACTCGATATTCAATTTTTGGATATCTTGAAAACAACATTCACGATGTTATCAAAACTCCATATATTGCACAGCGATAATTACGGTCAATATTTATTATTTTCCTTATTTATTTATTTGTTTGTCACAGTGTGTGCAAATTTCAGTAAATTGCACACATTCCTTTCCGGTGTACGCTCATTTATTCACAATTCTGATTCCTCCTTGTATTTTTTCCCATTGTTATGTCCGTATGAGCTCACATTAGCAGTCCGAGCTGATTCTTGTGCCTGAGGTTGTGGTGCTCTGAAGGTGGGCCACTGTGTCCCAGGAGGTACATGGGGGGGCGGCACAATGTTTGGTAAACCGTCTGAACCTGTGGAAATTAAACCAGTAACTTCACAACCTCACTATCGCCTAACATCACTTCGCTCACGGCAGCAAAGGACTGAGAAGCTGTTGTCAAGGTTACGTGAGGTTAGAATCACAGTACAGGCGGCGTGTTATCTGCCCACGTGAAAGGGTTTTAGTCTTGTTTCTATGAGCAACTCTTAGTTTCATTTACATTTTTTGTCTTAGCCTTGTTTCAACTACAGTAAGAACGCCCACTGTCAGTAAAAAACAAAAATCCAATGATTTCTTCAAAATAGCCTCAGAAAGTGACTTTACAACACAGTCTTGTACAGATACCACAACACCAAAAGCAACGTATTATGAGCAAGATTTCACGCCATGTTTGTGTACTTATGTTACACTGTAGATAAAGCACAATATCTTTTAAAAAGCAGAAAAATTACAAAGGATTTCACAGCGTAAAAAAAAAAAAACAAGTTTTGGTTGAAGTCACATGGGGACATTTTCTGAAGGTGTAACGGGTAAGTTTAGGCATCAAGTTACAAAATCGGAGTTCTCTACTGATAGAAATAAACCTCTCCTGCATTTGAACTCCTTTTCAATGTTCTTTCATTTATTCTACAACACTCTTTCACAGATCAGTGCAAACTTGCTGGGGGGTTTTAGGTTCTGTTGTATCCTCGTGGGTTCAGAACCTCATTCAATCCAGAGTCAATGGCCACGTTTACATTGATGTTTCTTAATTCCAGATTTCATTTTACAAATTGAATAGTTCAGAATTCAAGTATTTTATTTAAAGTTGACATAAAATTAATATTTCTGAATAAAAGTTTACATGGAAACATTCTAAATCGGCTTTATTTATTTCCGCTTAATGTCTGGGGGATCGGAAGAGTTCTGACAGGACAAGGACTGCACATGCATCATTATGTAATTGTGTCTATCGAAAAAACACATCTGTTTACCGGCTGTTCTATCACCTGTGATTGTTGTAACGCCATGGATGCAAACATGATACTAACATTTTTAAAGAGTTTATTAGATTTTAGATCAGCAGCTGGTGAATCAAATCATCACGCTCCACGTTTGTTCTGTGAGGATTGCCATGCACTCTTTTCATTATTTGATGCTCCTGTACCGCACTTACAACAATAAAGTTTCGGTTACGTGCCGCCATCTTGTCTTGCAATGCAACAAGCATGTGCAGTGCAATTAGGAATTAAAGTTCTCATGTAAACACAGGGAATGTACACCTAGGCGGAAAAGAAGGCCTATTTCTCCACAGATACAACCAGTAACTTTCCTCAGTGTGTCCCTTGTTCGTTTCTTTGCAAAAATACACACAAAATATACACTCGCTTCTCACAGCTCATCAAACTGAAAACTCCCAAATTCAGCCCTCTTTTGGCCTCATGTCATTTCGATGTGCCGCTGCTAATGATTATAATTTGTCTCACCATTTTCTTAAACTAGAATGTGGGACATTCCAGGAAAAACAATAGCATGTCTGAATCATCCAACAGGAGAGCTACACAGTGCATCTGTAAGACATGAAACACATTTGTAAGTTTGTACATCAAATTTCAAACTAACAAAGAGAAAGCTGTGGAATTCTATTGTAGACATTTCTTCCAGTTTGCCTATCTAGATCAGGGAAACAACCTTCTAGCTTGAAATGTTAGTATTTTGACTATTTTTGTTTGTTATGTTTTCAAATTAACATAAACCACACCACAGCATCTTTTATTTCAGTGGCAAACGATCAGGACTGCGTGGTAAATGTGTATGTTTTGGGGAGCTAATGGCGTGTTAGCGGAGCAGAGGTGCGCGCAGCAGAAGCTATAGGCTAGGTGTGTGGAATGTAAACGAAGGCACTGCAGCAGCTCACGGGGCCCACTGGGACACACCTACCCCTGACTGCTCCTGCTCTGGCTGTCCGGCATCGTAACACCCTCGCAACACCTCAGTATTACTCACAATCTATCACCGCTACAGTCTGAACTGCAATTATGGAGGATGTTCCAAATTAAACCATTTCAAAACTAAAAGCTCCGTTTTCTATGCATAATTTAAAGTCCACAATGTTTATACCACCTGCTTTTTCCTATTACAGGGATTTGGGTTTTGTATTGTAACCATGGTCGAACGCAGCATTGAGGTTCGTGAGGTCTGGACCTCAGTTTTTGTAGATTAACTTCAGCTAACAAAGATGGCAAAACTATCCTATTGTGTTACCATTCTAAATATGTAAGAAACGAGCCATTAAGAACAACTATATCAAAGTTTTAATTCCCTTGACTTGCTTTAAGTCAAGGGAATTTCTTAACCAGGGTTCCCACTCATATTCCAACAATATTTTCCAGGACATTCCCAAAGACGATTTTAGGTAATCACGACATCTACACTAGCAATTGTTTTAGATTGTTTGGCAGCCCAAGGACAATTAATTAATTAATAAATCAATGTATAACAATTCCAGTAACATAGCCAAAAAGGTCTCTAGCCATAAAAGGTGGACACCAAAAAGTGGGGGGTCTGGGTGTTCTCCCTTCGAAAAATTTGAACTCAAATAATGATATTTCTTGCATTAGTGAATTTTGGCAGTCTGACCAAGTGGACAAGATATTGGTTGATTAAACAATGAAAAATAAGATTTTAGTTAAGGTAGTAAAACACAAGTTTTATGTTTCAGTGAAGAAAAGTTTCTATTGGCCTAAAAGCTACAACCAAACTTTGCAAAGGACATCAACTATAATGCTTATGTTGTATTAGAAATGGCAGTAAAAGTGTAGTTTGGGCGTTATTTTACGATAGACTAAATCATATTCCAGGAAAACATTTTATTTTCCATGATATTTGGCTGTTTTTCTAATTTTCCATGCGTTTTCTATGACTGGAAAATTTACTTATTATTTTCTACATTTTCCAGGGGACGAGTGGGAACCCCGTTAACTTATGAGAATATAAAGTAAGTGACTTCATATCATGTCTTGACTCAAAGCAGGAAAATTCAATAATCGATTGAGCGTCAATGGAAAAGTTAGATGTATTATTGTCATTTATAAAAATACACATTTGACATTAGTATTTTTTTTTTATCTTGCGTATGGTTTTCGTTGTCACTAGGGTTGTAGTGCACCAAACTAAAGAATTCTTGGTCGACTAAAGACATGTCCCTAATATCTTGTTTGGATTTTTCAGGCAAGCTAGTTAACAATTGTGAAATACTTCTACATCATAGTTGTTAGCCAAAAGACAATAATTAACATCAAAACAGCCGAGCTTCGTTAAAACAAGCAAAACATTTAGTAAAATCTTAAATATAATCATGTCTGCCATGTTTTGGTGAAAAATGTAGTCGTTCATGCACTAGAACCAAACAGACAACAGAACTTTTAGCAAACTTACAGACTATCTTTGTATCAAACTTGAAGCAAATTGAAACTAGTTCCTCGCTATATCGACCGTGCGTTTGCTAATATTACAATAACAATCCATCAGTTCTAGCAGCCATTCCAAAGCTATCCTCTCCCATATTTATGGCCCGGAGGTGAAGTTCGATGCTCTAATCCAATTTGGCGACAAATGATCCGATTGCCCACATCGCTGATTAACAGCTTCCTCGATACGGACATCGTTTTTTGCTCGGCTCGCTGTCCCCGCTCCTTCTTTCTCCCCGATGTCCGAACACCAACGTTAGCTTATGTGTCACTGGGCTTGATGCATGTAGCGCTTCGCCGGTGCATCGCCGCGGAAACGGGACATGATGGCTGATTCACCCATTAGGCCCAAATTAGAGCCATCCTTCCGCCATCGTCGAGAACCCTCCGGCAATGCCACGCAGTCAAAACTATTACGCAAAAAAAAAAAAAAAACAGCACGAAAACCGATTCTCTTTGTTCAAATAACATTAGCCGCCAACCATGCTAACGCCTAGGGGATTATAAATATCTAAAGTGTTTCCCCCCGATTTGAAAAAACGACGAGAGAATGGAGGGATGTGTTAAGAAAATGCTACATCAATGTCAACGGAAGTTAGTTTTTTTTTTCCTCGCTTGTTGGCTAGAGGGCATAGCTAATGGTCTCCACAAGCCACAAGATGAAAGCCAGTGGTGGGAGACAGAGAGGGCAGTGTGGAGGAGGCGATTACCAAACAAAAACATGTACTGGGAACAAAAAAAGAAAAAAAGAAAGACAATCGTGATTACAGATAGTGTTTTGGGGGGGAAACGGCAGTATTCTGATGTTTATGGGAGGTTTTATGGTGTTGGTTTTGGAGATGAGACAAGCAAACCAGAGATAATGGCGACGTTATGTTGATTCACGCAGAACTGTTTTGGGGATGTCGGTGGAAAATGGAGGCAAATGGCTGGAGTTTATGACAAGGGGAAAAAGTATTGTGTAATTCAAAATACATGACATATTTTGATAAATGATGTGGTGTGTTTTATTCAGCCAATTAGTTGACTAATCATTTGAGATAATAAAGGTTTATATAGGGCAAAAGGAAAATGTATGTACGGTAACTTAAATCAAGTGAGTTTATAAACTGTTCATAATGCTCCATTTTAAGCAATATAAAGTTCATTTTATGAGCGTCACACTGGACTAGTCATTCTTTCTGACTTAAATAACAGTGCTAAATTTCAGCGACAAAGTGACAGGATGCCAGTTGGCTTGTATATACTTAAGCTAAAGTACTTTTGCTGCATTCATGTGATCATGAAGTTAATAACCTTGGGTCTAACAATGAAATAATGTTGTCAGTCCAAAAGTTAAGGTTAAAAGCTGTTTACCTTTACTTTGGTTATCTAACGTTTTATCAATAGTTAATTGAACAGGAGAAGATCTAACTCAGTGGTGCCCAACCCATTGATAGTGATCACGAGCTTGAAATTTTTAATATCTTGTTATTAATAGGTAATAATTTTATTTAACAGGTTTATTACTTACATTTTAATAAAAAAGACATTGCACTATTAAAGAAACTCCATAGGTCAAGTGTGTTTCAATATAGACTAGTCTTAAAATCTAAATTTTCGGCATTGATAATTAAATAAAATAATGTAAATCCATGGGTACATCTTCGAGCTGTGCTCAAGCGAAAAGCAGCTAGCAAGCTGAAAAAGGTTAGGCACCCCTAATCTAACTGGTACTAATGTGTAGCTTTTTTGATATTATCTACTAACAGCCCAAATGCAGCAGTTTGAGTAAATACACTTGAATGATTGAAATAATTAGATAAATGAGCAGATGATGTCAGATGCTGAGCTTAGGCAGCAGCGTTTCGGAGCTGTTCTGAGTTGTTCTGACCAGTTTAAACATTCAGGTTGAGTTCTCCTGGACCATATGAACGTAGCATAAATTTTCTGTTCAGTTAATTTCTATGGGGTTTTCACTCTGTCAATCTAAAATGAATAAATACTCAGAAGATCAGACCGTGAACAGCGAGGGAAAACACACAGCCTCTAATACAGTGCCACTTACAACCTGCCAAACCGACTTGAATCACACTGCATCAGTTTGACCAACAACCAACTCTACATCCAGCTCGCATTCGGACCAGTGTCAGGCCGTAATGGCGGGTCGTGCTGCCGAAACGGTCCAGGATTGATGAACAAGTGTCCCGCGTGTGGTCCAATTGGTCCCAAACAGCGGCACTTAGACCCAGGGGAAATCGCCAAACAGCCCATTTCAGCGTTTCACCGATATAACCAGCAGCAGCACCAACGTTGTCGTATGTGGAGCCTTCCCTTCCAATGCCAACAAGCGTATCCTAGCAACGCAATATTCCGCCTGCAGAGAAGTGAAGATTATTATTTCATTCCGAGTTTCTGAAGGGAGAAAAAAAACAGAAATACGCCTTTGTGATTTCAAGTTTACAAATCCCATTGGTGTAAAAAAAAAAAAAAAAAATAGCAACACGATGCTCTTCACGGATGCAAGCCCCCCCGTCGCATCTGAGGAACGGCATCATGGGTATTTTTAGGGCAGCTGTTCGAATCCGGAGAGTATAATTAGGAGATGCGGCGCACACCAGCCAAGTGCGTGATACAATTAGCATAGAAGGGTAGAAAGAAAAAAAAACTATGCATCCAGAGCGAGAGATAATATCATCCACATTTTCACAACGAGATGCTTGCAGGAGATTAGCATGGATGCATGTCACAGTAAAAAAGACTTTGTGTTCTGGGATGAGCTGGAAGAGAGGGTTAGTGGTGTGGATAAAACTGAAGCACAAGAATGGATTTGTTGGTCTTTTCTCAAAACATTTAGGGTTAGGTCTGGTGTTGGGAAGAATACTTTTGAAAATGTATTTAGTTACAGAATACGGAACACCTGCAATAAAATGTAGCTTGGATAGTATTCTGTTACTTCAATGTATTTTACAATATTCATATATAAATTGGAGCTGGGAATAGAATAAATACAATTAACTGATCCATCGCAGTTCTGCAAAAATATAACTAGCATTAATCGCATACCAACGAATCACAATACTTTCTTAATTTTGATGGTTTAAAATGTTAATTTAGAGATGTATTTTATTTGAATGAGCTCTATTGTTTTTAACAAGCCTTTCTACAATTAGCTTAAATAGGTCTAATACTTTATTCATTTTTGTTCAGTATCTTAATAAAACAAACTATGAACCATAAAAATATCATTGTGTTTCCAAAAGTCATTCTTGGATGAATCAAACTAAACTTACAAAAAAAATTATTTTATTAAATTATTTTTATTTTTTAATGTTTTTATTTTTGTAATTTTATGTCCCTAAAACTCATTTTTACCTTATTTACCTTCAGCTATTGCAGAAGAATTGAAAAAAAATATGCCAAATCTAGTGTCATTCAGGTCTCAGTAGTTAACACTGATCTTTATATTTAAAAAAATAAATAAATAAATTGGCGGAAATTAGATTGTTTTTCTTTTGTTTGGACAAAGTTCTCATTTCTGATCAGAGCCCTTTAGTAATCAGAAGCTAAAACTTTAAAATTTTACAAAATTTAGTCAAACGTGTGAGGGAAAATAGGCCAGAATGAGAAGGGGTTTATGAAGTCCTGCTCCTTTAAGTTCCAGCCGGTCTTTATGGAGCCAATGAAGCTCTTCTGTTCTCATTTTGTATTTGATCCACAACACAAGCTGATATACATGAACAAGGAAGCATTCAGAGAACAAAATCAAAAATATGCACAGCATGGGAAAGTGGCAGAGAAGAGTGTGGCACGAGAAAAGGCAACACGGAAAAGCGTGGCACGAAGAGCATAGGAACGAGGAGATTGACGACTCAGAATGTCACACACAACAACACATGTTGCACATGCACAAACAAAAGGCAGAAAGGGCAGTAGAGGTGAGTAAAGTTAATCGTTGCATCATTTTATTTTGACGCGATTAATAGAAAAAATAATGCACTGCTTTAACAGCCCTAAAAAATGACAAATACATTAACAAACAAGTTGACAATAAAGTACATTCAACGGGGTCTTCCATTCAGAAAAGTAATGGCTAAGGGGATCAAACTTCTACCGAAACAGGCTCTTCTGCACCGAGAGCTCGAGGGCTTACGCTGAGGTCAAACAGATGGTGTGAAACTGACCTGTGGGCAACTTCGAGTGGGACAACATCACCAACGGGACCAAGAACCTCATGGACAAAGTGGTGGCAGTGGTGACAGTCACTCAGAGCGGCTGGATCACCATCATGGCAGAGGGCGACACTGCTACATGCTGCATATTTATATATACTGTATATTATATATTAATAATCTCAACTGAGCAAAAGGAGAAACTGACAATTCACAACAAAAAAGACACAACTCAATCTTTTGTTAGTGTACAAATCAGTTCAATCCAAGCTAAAATTGCCGCTAGGATTACCATGTCTGAAACATCCTTTTTTTCCTCAAGTTTGCAAACAATTTCATGAACTCAAACTTGATGATGTAGAAAAAGATAATATAAAAAAGAAACTAAAAGACAAATTTAAAGGTTCATATTTAAATATCATAGACTCACAAAAAAAGTGTAAATTTTTGGTCAAATAGATTTAATAAAAACATGTTCTGACATTTGGACTTTTTTTTGCACTAAATCAATAATACAAATCTGCCTTTTTAGCTGTTATTTGGCCTGGAAGAGGGGTCGCTCATGTTTGTTTCTATAGAAAAGTGGTTACTAGCTGTATATTTTCACAATATGGCACGAAATATATTTAGTCTAGGGCTGCATGATTTTGAAAATTTCTGCAATATAGGCTCTGAAAATGCGATATTCGATATTTTTGTGATATTTATTTTTCACTTAGGAAATCCTCAGTGCATTTATTTAAAGTTGTTATTACACTATTAAAACAATGTCTACATAAACGACACACATTCTGCAGCTTAGTAATTGCTTAGTTATTTTATTAACCTAATTTTACTGAAGTGAGGTCATGATTTATGACGCTTTTTCAAAGGCTTAGTCGCTTGTTATTCTCTGAAAATCTGGCAACCGCAGTCACTGCTTCTAGACATGAGCTTCTGCGTCATATTAAAACACTGACAGGTCACAGTTTTATCACAATTATAGTTTTTGTGCGTTTTGTTAGCAATAAATCCGTTGTTAGCGGCACTAATATGCTACCACAGCTAACGTTAACTAAAGACATAACACCAAGCCCCGGTGATCAAAGATGGCGGGCGCTGTGCGTCAATGGCTTTTGCTCACTGGCGTTCGTTGCCAATATGGCCTGTAACTCCCCAATCGGAGTCAGTACCGAATTTGAGTCAAAAGTTGATGTGCGCATGCCCAGAAGCATCTGCGCAGGCGCATACACGTTAGTGTTTGACTACGGCAACACATACGAGGACAAACAACATAGAATATGCTATTTTTATCATTTACTTTTTAAATGTGCTTATTTTAGGTTACATATGAGCTTAACGTCTGTGAAAACACAATATTTAACTGTTAATAAACTTAAGCAAACAGCTCAGAGCAGAGAAACTTTGAGGTCACCATTGTTAGTGTTAAATTGAATGTTTTTTATGAGTGTAGAAAGTACGAGATTTTACGTGCGTTTTACAAAAATAGACGTTATTAAACTTTCTTAACGGACGTTTTTTAATCTCATATGATTGGCAATCTAAGGTTACAACTGACAAATAACGTTTTTAGCCGTTTCTGGCACTTTAAACAATGAAAATATAGTCAAGCTAACAACTAGCATGATTGACTCAAATTCGGCACTGACTCCGATCGGGGAGTTACATGGCCGTTAGCTTTAGCCTTTTGCTAGGTGCTCTACAGGCTATGGAACATGCGCAGTTGTGTTCCTCCGTAACTCCCCCGAGCGGACAAGCTCGAGCCGAGTGAATCCAAAAGAAGCCGAAAGCTCACACGTGACCGCTCTGACCAATCAGAGCGGCAGTTACAGTGTTAGCAGCGGTAGCCGAAGCTAAAGCTTAAAAACCTTTTGAACCGGAAAAAAGTTTATCATGTGAATGTAAATAAGAATCGCCGCAAAGTCCGACAGTTCTTAAAGCTGTAGATGCTGCTTCTAGCGAACACGGGAGGTTTGTGTTTGCATTGCGCTCTAGGGAAAAAATGCTTTCTAGCCTGTAGAGGCATTTTCCCGCTGCAGTACCAATGGAGTGGCCACTGGGGCTGATTTACAGCGGCTTCAAGCTAGCAATACCGTATCCAGATATTATAATAGGTCCATGCATAACACGCTGAAATCAAAATACCACAGCCAGTGAATTTTCCTTTGGTTTTCCAGATTCTGGCGGATCTGTTTGAGGAGTTTTGAAGAGTAAAGAAACTTTACGATGGTCCTTGTGGGGTTGTTGGAAGCGAGTGCAGTTGTATTTCCTATCCAGAACGTCCCAAAATCTGGTTTTAGTGTTATAATTCTAGTCTCCAGAAAGTTACACAGTACACCTTTATTATTAAAACAAAATATACATTATCGATTAACCTAATAATCCTGACATCTGTTTTGGCCCACAATGCAAACCTCTTTCCCACAATCCTCTCTGTGTGTAGCGTCTGGAGGCTGAGAAACGCCGCGTCTGTAATAAATCTGTTAACTCAGCCCGGACCACAAAGACCCTCTGTGCTTCTACTGTCAGTGCGGAGCAAATGTATCCCTTTCCATTTCCCATTAGCGTTAGCAGCCTCACTAATTCATTTGTGGGGAAAAAAATGTCTTCGCCGTCTTACAAATCAAAGCTCGCATTCACACACGAGCATCGACGAGTTTGCCTCAGCTGTAAGGACACTATTAACTCCGACGACTGTGAATGGGGACTCCACAATCGCGTTCACATGACATAATTGCGAGTTATAAAGGCGATAATAATGGGGTTGGCGTGTTTAAAGCTCAGGAATGTTGTGACATGGGGTGATAAGGCAGCAAACAAACACCGAGGACTGTTATTAACTAATGCCAGATTAAGTCGTGGAGCGTGGGAACGGTTACACAACTTCGTATGATGAGAGTTTTCAGCATTTATAGATTCATTTTTGGGAGATTGCTCGGAATTATTCATATGCTCTTCATCTCAACACAACTTATAATACGTTTTGTGGAGATGAAGAGCTAATCCTGTTCTTTTGTGTTAATAATCAAGAGAACTTCAGGACAATTTTGCACTTTGGGACTTTAAGAACCGCCAGTAGGAAATCCTGGCTCAGCACTGTGTTTGAACATTCGGAAAGACATATCGATATTGGCCAATATGTACAATATTAAACAATATTGGTATCTGTCCGAATGTTTGTTTCGAATATTGGTTCTCTCGTCTCTGTGTGTCAGTGTCAGTTTGTTCTCAAAGCATCAAGTTAGCAATTTTTTACAGACAAATGCAGTGCTATTCAAATGGGGGCTAAATGCGGTCCACTAAGCAGAATTTTTTGGCCCACCAAAATTGGCCATGACTTGATAGACATTGTGGTTCTTAGGGAACTATACAACCTTGCAGAAACTTACTGAATTCATCATTTGACCCAGATTTTGTATAACCACATAGTCCTGGTTAAGTCTCAGTTTCGATTCTGTGGTCTAGTCTTATTCAAGATGAGGTTTACCTCTGCTGTAATTCAAATGTAGACTAAGTTTAGTTTTGAAAACTTGTCCCACTACTGCTCTGATTTAACTCTGGTTGTTGATTGAGTTTGTTTTGGCTTTGTCCTGTTTTTGTTTTTTTCAGTGAAAGTAGATTTTTAGTAAATGGTACCTTTGTGAGGTGTTTGTGGATAGCGGATGTGAGACACATTTGCAGCCTTCAGACCTCAACTCTCTGACAAATATGGCTCACTGGTAAGTATAATTGAATAGCCCTGGACAAATGAGTAAAATAGTAAATAAATAAACAATTAAGCTAAAATTAGTCTCTATAATTACATAATGCCACAAAATATTTTTACACCAAATACATACATTTGTTCCGACTTAGTTCTGTCACTGGACACATTTTTAGTGCAAATGTCACAGAATTGCTTTACTTATTTGGGTTATAATTGTGCTGTTTCTAATCCAATATAGCCAATCATGCTAGAAAGGAAGCTTTATATTTTTATTTAAAAAAGCTCAAAAGCAGCACACATTACTCAATAATGATGAGTTCTAAATGTCTTTAGAACATGTGAACTAATTGGATTTATAGTAAAGTCCTGGTTAACTAACATGATTTACATGTTCTTGTATACAGATAAGTTCATGTATCTAGTTAAGTCAGTCAGTGCAGTCAAAATTCATAGAGAGGGAAACAAAATATAACTTAAGGGGAACTTTTATGTTTGACAGACCAAAAGTTAGAAGAACGCTCCTACAAAGGGTTTATTTTGTGGAAACGTTTTTTTAAAAAGCTTTCAAGAAGATAGAGATGGAAAAAATATTTAGTAAATTATGATTAATTTAACCGTTAATAAGTGGAATGTTGAATTTAAAATGAAGTTGTAAAATTGCTGCTTTTGGTTGTATTAGTTATATATAATGCTAACAACTCTTTTTGTACTTTACATTTGGAGAGAAGGGTAGGCACAATAACATTGGCTTCTGCCTATTACAATATTTATGTAATCGTTATGCTATTGTTTTGTTCATGTTCGACCAAAGAACTATTAAACTAATGGGGAAACCACTTGAATTCATGACAGTCTTTGATGATTCATAGTGAACTATTTCAAAATGACTTAGGCCTAATGAATATACCATGAAATAATGTATTTATTCCTCATGAACATGTCCCCTTATTATAAAACGTTACCAATGTCATCGAACATTCAGAACAGTGTTTTCTGAGGCTCAGAAGGGAAAGACAAATATTTCACAGACAAACCATCAGCTGTGTTTGTGATGAAGAAGCCATGTTAGGATTGAGAACTCCAAAAAGCCCTTTGATTACTTTGCAGGACAACATTGCAGTATAGTTGCAGTAATCTTCTAATTCTGCTGTATCTAAAACAACACACGGTAGATTAGACCGTGCATTCCTCCCATTTACTGGTTAATCCCCATGTTAATCACTCCCATTAGAAATCAAAGAAGTCTGTGTAATATTGCCAAAGTGTGCAAACAATTTTCCGTTTTTCAAGCGTGTGGAAAAACATGAATGGCAAACTTGTTGAAACTGAAATCTCATGATGGATCTTTTTCTCATTTTCTCCGTGGCATTTCAACCAAACTGAACCTCATTGTGTAAAACTCCAACCAAAATGGAAAAAAAAAGATGACTAACACTTTAGAATTTGCACAACTCTTAATCTGAAATCCGATTAGCTTAGTCAATCAAAGCCACTGTACCATGCACTGTGCCAACCGGCAACAGAAGAAGCATTATGCCTTCTCCCTCTTGGGCTGAGAAAATCGATGGCATTTTAGCGCACACAGCAGCCCGCTCCAAAACACGCATTTATTACAAGGCTGAAACATCATTTGTGTATTGAGTTCGACTAAGCTAGCTCATATCTGCTAAGTGTCCAAATGTGCCACTAGTTTGTTGCAAATATTTATCCGAATCCAACCTTGGCTCAATTAAACAAGAGTTACCGACTGCTAAATAGCTTCTGATGCTAAATGGTGATTACTGCTACCCCGGGCTGAATAATGAACCTGTTAGCATGCTCCTGGAATACATTATACAGTTATGGCTCGCTAACACGGGGGAGAAGATGGAGGTTTTGTCAAGGGCTGTGATCTCGTACTATAATCTGGGTTGAAAAGGAATGAAAGGTACAGAAATGGTTTGTTAAGAGATAAACAAACACACAGGCTAATGAACAAATGCTAAAAAGAGCTATTTGTGATTTTTGTGATAAAATAACTAAAAGTCAATTTCTTGTTAATGTATCTATTCAGGTGGAAATGTGTCAGCAAAGTCTTGTTTACATCTAATATTGTCCCCTTTGTTTACCAGAATCCAATACGTTTTTCTTTTGTTGTTGTTGTTAGCATTGTGGCTAGCTGCTGTTAGCATACCAAAACGTCTCGCTCCTAACAAATGCTAAAAAGAGCTATTTGTGATTTTCCTCAGTAAATAACTAAAAGTCAATTTCTTGTTAATGTATCTATTCAGGTGGAAATGTGTCCGCAAAGTCTTGTTGACATCTAATATTGTCCCGTTTGTTTACCAAATTCCATCAAGTTTTTCTTTTGTTGTTGTTAGCATTGTGGCTAGCTGCTGTTAGCATACCGAAACGTCTCGCTCCTAACAGCTGTGAAAAAGCTTAAAACACAACATGAACAATTCAGATGCTCAGAATGCATTAGGTAAGTGAGCAAAACATGTGGACTGACGTAAAAAAAAAAGTATAAAATGAATTATATTTAACATTTCTAAGGAATCAAAAATAGCACCTGCGTAGGGCTGGGCGATATTGACAAAAATGAATATCTCGATAATTTTTTTGGCAAATCTCGATAACGATATATGGACGATATTTTGTCAGTCCCACATAAACTTGTTGAAAAACCGATCTTCAAACGTGTTACTCTATCAAAAAAACATCTAAAATTGATTGAATGACTTTTTACATGACTTTTTGAGTGTTTATAGTGATTTGACTTTCTTAAATAAAGATCTGCCAATAGAACAAGTACATTTAGTTCTTATTTCAGAAGGTTTTTCAATTAAATTAAATTACATTTCAAGTCAGTGTGTATTTTTCTTACTTTATGTAAAACAAGATGTTTTATGCTTGTTCCACTGACAATCTTAGTCGAAACCAATAAAAATGTACTTAAAAGAAGTAAAATACTGCTTATTCCAGGCACATATTGCCTCGTTGTCTGATGGTTAATTATCAGACAAATATTTGTCAAATTATTTACAAAAGTGAAACCATCTCCCACGATAACCTCATTTTTGTAAAGCACTTATCTACAAACCCTGATAGAAATAAACTTACTTTGTCTATTAAAAAGTTTACACCATCATTTATGTAATTTTATTATAAATGAGCTCTTTTGTAGGATGTTTTTACTGCACGATATACTCGATATTCAATATCTTATCTATTCATATCTTAAAAACAACATTCATGATATTATCTAAATTTCAATATACTGTATTGCCCAGCTCTACACCTGCGGCATATGTTCAGTAAATTGCCTTAAATCAGGGCTCTGCAATGTTTGGCTGATTAAAGACGCCAATGTGGCTCTTTTGGTTCTCATCGACAATTAGGAAATACACTGTTGAGAGAAAAAGAAACAACATTGTCTTATATGTTATTAGTGTATGTGAATATGATACTAGTCTGCACACCGAGAGAGCTCTCTGAAACTGCTGTCTTACAAGTGTGCTCTTTTATCGTTATTATCACACTCATTGTGATAAATGCTTGATAAATCATACATATTTAGTCTATTATACGGCTTGTGTGAGGTCACATATGAGCACTAAAGCAAGGACAGGGAACAAAAACTCACAGTCTGGGCCTTCTAACAGTAATATGCAATCCTTCAAGAAATTGAAAAATGTGAGAAATATTCCCATCTTTTCTCATCTCGTCAGTCAAAGCTTTTGAGAATGTGGACTTCTTTCCTCATCAGTAAAGCAACTAAAATGCAGCAGAATGCAAAGTGACAGATTTTTGCTCAAATTTGACAGGGCTTCTTTGTGTGTATATTCACTTTTTTGTCTAGTGTATTTTTATTTTATTTAACTATAGTGCGTCTCTTTCTGGCGTTTTTTTTTTTTTTAATAGGGCCATTGCAACTCTTTTGCTGTTAAAAGTTGTAAATCCCTGCCCTAAATCCTTCCACATTTAAACAGACACAAGTCATGGCTTCTCGTCATCAGAGCCAGTGACGTATAGAAAATTGTTTGCCTTGCATTCAGAAAAAAGGCTTCTGCAATACCTCATGAAGAGTGAGTTTTGTCTCAAGTCAAGTCCACTATGTACGGAAGCTCAGTACTGCCAATCTCTACTTTATTTTTTTCCCAGCTGTATCACGAAATTTCGTGATAACTATCACGTAATTACGCGATACTATCACGTAATTACCTGATACAAAAAAAAAAAAAAAAACTTTTTTTTTTTTTTTGGTATCACGTAATTACGTGATACTATCACGAAATAACGTGATACTATCACGTAATAACGTGATACCAAAAAAAAAAAAAAAAAAAAAAAAAAGTAGTTTTTTTTAATTTTTTTTTTTACATTTTTGGTATCACGTTATTACGTGATAGTATCACGTTATTTCGTGATAGTAGTATCACGTTATTACGTGATACCAAAAATGTAAAAAAAAAAAAAAAAAAATTTTTTTTTTTTTTTTGTATCAGGTAATTACGTGATAGTATCACGTAATTACGTGATAGTATCACGTAATTACGTGATAGTTATCACGAAATTTCGTGATACAGCTGGGAAAAAAATAAAGTAGAGATTGGCAGTACTGAGCTTCCGTAACTATGTACTGTGCAATCTAATTTGACGAGGAGGAGCAGCAGCTCTACTCTGAGTTTCTCTTGTGAAACTGAGCTCCTATTGTCTCCTTGTATGTGCAGATATCATAGATTTGTACTTTTTTTAAAGGATACAATTGTATTTGATTCTTTTATTTTTTCATCAAGAGTGTTCCAGAAAACTACACCGTGAGTACTAATGCGGAAGCTTTTTTTATTTGTTCTGGCTTTGATTTTTTTAAATGTTTTTATTCGTCTGAGATTATACTGACTTTCTTTTTCTTCACCACAATCATTTATATTATTGTGGCCACACCAGCTTGTCAATGCCTTTGTCATGTCTCAGAATTTAGGCAGGTTGTGCCTGGGCACTACAACAGAGAAATGGAGCACACAGGTAAATCCTAATATATTTTTTGATCGCAAACAACTACAATGATTGCAGTTCATCATAGTATCATCACTATACATTGCTTTTGCTTTCTAGAAGGTGAAAATGGTGGGCAAAATCCAGTTTTGCCAAATCTGGTGATTTCAATGAGTGACGCATTCACCTATTTATTACAGAAACTTGCTCTACAAAGTCCAGTAGCATCATTCATCTTCTCACCATCTATCACCGTTTAGCACCATAAATATCACAATTCTTTCTCTTCTTCACATAACTACCAGCTTTACCGGTCAAAGTCCAAGCACCTGAGCAGCAAATTCCACAAATTCATATATAAACCAAACCACGAAGAAGCAAAGCAAAATTGGGCTTAACATTGTTCATTCATCATATCTTTATAAACACACAGGCACAATTATATTTCCAGCGTAAAGCGAGACTTACCAAAAACGACTACGCTGCTTTTGTCATCAGGAAAGTCCTCCTATAACAGGTACTTCCAAACGGAATGGCTTTAGTCCACACTTGATAGTCCTTCGTGAAACAGCTTGGAGTGTCACAAAACCTGCAAAACAAAAGGAAAATATAAGTCAGCCATGTTATAGTTGTGGTAAACAGGCAACATCACAGTGTATTTCTCAACAATAGATTAATTATGCTTGTTTATATTAATCTTTTCTTGAATTCAAACACTGATGGTCAAACTCCTCTGCAGAATCGACCCCTGTTGCTGTGTCCCTGGGCAAAACATTTCTCTCATTGTGCCCACATTGTGCCAGCGTGAAAAACAGCACCGAGACATGTTGTTAGGCGGCATTGAGCTCGAGAAAAAGAAGAAAGTGACAGGAACTGAAGTTGCACATTTCAAGCTGGCACCAACTGTAGATTGACAGTTGGAAAATCTTTGTAGTGGAAGCAAATTAGGCAGCAGTTCTGCACCGACGCAAAGCCCCAGTAAAGCAGGATGGCATTTCTCATACGAGCACAGAATACACTGACTTGACAATATACTGGAATTACACAGCGTGGTGGGACGCAATATGATTTAATTGGTTACACACGCAGCATAAATATCAAGATCACATTCACACATTTTAAATGAGTCAAACAAATATACAGTAGCTAGCTGTTTTTATTAAGCGTCTAAGGGTAGTCTAAGAGTAGGCTAAAATGGTATATATCGTTAGTTGTGTTTAAGATTAAAGTTTGTCTGTGAGGCAGAGATGGGGACTTAAGTCCTTGTTTTAAGAGACTCGGACTTGACTTGGACTCATTGGGCCCTATTTTGCCCCCAGCACTAACGTTAGTCTTAGTTTTTCTTCTGTTGGCCGCTAGTGGCTCTCTCCAAGCACTATACATTATGAGGCACATTTCATTCAGTGAACCTGAGATGTGTCACGTCTGTGACAAGTGAGCAGTGCATTAAGATCACAGGCAAAAGTGAACTGTAGCAGCAGCTTCAGTTTGGGAAAAAAAGTCTAATAATAGGAAACTATTTAGTGAAAATCTATTCACATAACAGGCTTTAACAACTTTGTCTAAAATGTGTCTTTTCTTTTACATAAAGCCTATTGGCTTAATAAAAAAATAATCAGATGTGAGATGTGAACATGGGTCAGTGTCAGTGTGAATGCCAGCGATGATGAACACCGCGTGGGCACGAGGAAGAGTGGACGGAATCGTTTTGGCACAGTCCAGACCAGAGGCCCACTCTGTAACCATGAAGAGCACACCGCGCGCAACCGGAGACAAGACCGAAGTGGACACAACCTAGCGCTCGTCTGTCCCGGGACTGTAGACGTGGTCACACACAAAGGACCCTCCGTGTTCATTACAGTGACCCCTGGTCTAAATTCAATTAGTACAAATATTTATGGATAAGACCAACAATTTGATATGAATCGCAGCTTGTCTTTGGTCATATAACAATTTAACAGGGCTGTACAATTAATCAAATTTCAATTTCAATGTATTAACTATTGGGTACACTCAATGCACAAGTATGTCTTTCTTCAAGTGAAAACATTGCTCACAACTGGTACCTTTTTACATGTAGAGCAGCAGTCCTACCCACCTACTTTCCTTTGAACAATTCATTCTTTTATTTAAGCTGTACTGATGCTGTGTCTCACTCTAAGAAGTCTGACTAATCAGGATTTCAATTATGCTTTACGTAATCCAGAGCAATCTCATTCTCACCACAAGTTTGTGAAATATGAGTTATGATTTACTCTCTTTCAGCACAAGCATCAAACAGGAATATAGATTTCAGATTTCAAGTGTTTCCTATGTGACCATAACACCTCCATCATCACCACGAGATCACAAAAATCACAAAACAAACTAGTTATTCTTCTATTTGGATTTTCTCCTCTATTCAATAGCGAGTGGCGAAGCGTTGCCAGATAATATAGCACCGGTTCAAGGTTACGTTCCCCGGCCTGCTTTCAGTCAAATCCTTCGAAAACACAAGATCTATTTATCTAGCATTTGAGTCAATCACAGCCCCAAACAGACTAACAAGCGCTGCACACGGCTGTGATTGCATAGAGATGGGCATTTGGGAGGTAAACATTTGAATGGCAGTACAAACAGGGAGAAAAGACCGTGCCAGCTCCGTGATTGACGAGACCAGTGTCGACCCGAGGCTCTAGTTTACTGCAGAGTGGAGCTGAAGACACGACTACTGTTGGCCGTAAAAGACGTGTTTCAGTCTTGTGGTGCAGTATATGGAGATGGAACACACATTTTACAAGGGTTTCTCTATTATTATCCAAGTTCGATTTAAGAATACTAATGCAAACAGCTACTTTTTAGACATAGTTAAAGTTCCTCTCATGAGAAAACACAATAGAACAGGTCTATTCAACTTACGACGTGTTCTGTTCCTAATATTGTATAAATAAGATTTTTTTTTTTCCAGAATGCTACTACTAGGGGTGTGAATTGCCATAAATCTGGCGAATCGATTCGTGTAACGATACACACCTCACAATTTGATTAATCCCGATAAATCACGATACTGACACAAACGATTATATATTGCAATTAATCGATAATCATTTCTGTTTTTATAGATCTATACCATTAAAGTACACTTAAAAAGCAAAATGTTATGAAATAATTTGAGTGCCAATGGTTAACATTAGATTGTCCTCTTAAAGACACAGTGCTGCCCTCTACTGTCCTGGCTGAATATGCACATTTTGAACCACTATTGACATTGAATTCAGTTGGAATCAAGGATACAAAGCATCCTCATTAATATGCATGACGTCATCAAAATATCGATATTGAAATTCCAGTATCAATACGAGTATAGCGGGATCGGGTAATATATTGCCAAATTGATATTTTTGGACACCCCTAGCTACTACCTTGGACGTAACTTTTTTCTTTTGCTGTTCCACTTTAGACTTGACTTGGCCCTGTCTTACTTCTGATTCAGACTTCTAGTAAAGTAAGTAGTCTACTAAATAGTTTATTTGTGGTTTGGAAATTCTGTAGAGCAAGACTAATCTAACATAAAAAATACATTTAATTTTTAGCAAGATCAAAAAAACGAAGGATATTTTGTGCATCTCCCAATTTTGTCAAAAGTGCTGACATTTTGTGCAGGCGCAGAGACAATGGCACTTGAAAAAAAATTGGCCCTCAGGAAGATTAAATGGAACATTATTAAAAAAAAAGTAAGTGGCTAACATTAGCAGCAACTTCTAAACGTGACTCTCAGTTTATGAATGATTTTACTGAATACGCAGTGCATTGCAGCAGTGTTTAAAGGAGCTTTTATGAGTTCATTGAAAATAGCAGCATTAAAAAGTACTCCATAAATGTAATCGGTTAACTCCAGTGTACCAGGGAACACTAGTGTGCCTTGAGATGTTGGGTCTTGTAAAAATGTCAGATTCCAACTTGTAGCTATGGACAACATTTGCAAGATTAAATACACATTTTTTCACAGTAAACAAAGTAGGGCTGTACTCAATGTATCGATACAGGGATATATTGTGACAAGCTCATTGGCAATACGCGTATCGTTACAGGAAGGTGTATCGGGATACGTATAAACGTACTTAAATTCATATAATTTACACTTATGAACCTGGACTGGAGCTTTAAGGCTGAAACTATTGAACAATGGCTTATCTTACATAAAGAGTAGTTTTAAAATACAATTCCTCTGCATTTGACACTTGATATGTGACATATTGAGGAAATTATATCAGCATATACGTGTATTGGGATAAGTATCGTATCGTGACCTCTGTATCAGGATACATATCGTATCGGAAGGCTCTTGGCAATACCCAGCCTTAAAACAAAGTCATAAAAGTTATGCACTATTACAAATATCTGTATTGTCGAAGTAAGTAGTCGGATAAAAATTATTCTAAAGATACAGAGCATTATGAAAAGCACTTCTAAACTAATTCGTGAAGAACTAGGAGGTTTGCAATATAGACAGGTCAGGACTTAGTGTGGCCTGATGTAACAATTCCAACTCTTAAAAAGCTCTTTGTGCTTTTTTTTTGACATGCATTGTATAAGGTGGTGTGCCCCAGAATATTTTCAACCAATATACACTGCCGATTATTGACCGTTAAGGGCTCCAACTAACGATTAAAGAACCATTTGAAAACACAGCTATAGCTTCAAAGCTAACCCTTTTGGCACAATTCTTCTATAACTGATTAGTTACAAGGCAGAAAAGGGATGTTGAACTTCAGGGCAAGCACTGAAGTTGCAGAAATTGTGCATTAAAGAAGTGTGAATGAAACTAAACACAAATTATTTTTGACACGAAAACACAATTATAGCATAGATAAAAAAAAAAACTATGAAATATTTTTTTTTTATTTCACAGACATTTCAAATTAATCTAAAAATTAAACTAACACAATCAAAGACAATGTTGAATTCAGTTATTATTGTCCAAATGTTGCTACAGCACAAAAGAATCACACGGTTCAGTTTAATCGTAGTTTTGAACCAAAAACGTCGCACCCCGGGCCATTCAGAGCGGTAAACATCCGCACCTGCAGAGTGAGCTGTATTAGCGCCGCACTGACAGCTAAAGAGGCTGTTTTTCTCCGAGCCGAGCGGTTAATAGAACAGCTGGGCGTGTGACGATATAGTCCCAAAACAACCTGTGCTTAAGTGCAGTTAACGGTGACAGTCCACATTCGGATCAGAGACGGTTCACTGTCGAGAAATGTAAGGTTCAGTCGTTCTTTGGATGGAACGCTTGACGGCTGTAGGTAATAATTTGAGTTTTTGGAAGGCAGATTTTGTCGTGTTTTCTGTTAGAGAATTTGTACATTGAGCAATTCAAAGAGCTTATTTAAAATGGGAAATTGATGCACTTTTGTGATTAATTTGTCCAATAAATGTTTGATAATAAAACGCTAGAAAAATGACCATCTTAAATGAGAAAACAAGAGACTGCATGTTCTTAGAATTAGTAGTATTTTACATATTTTAAAGGGACTATACTCGATATTTACACAACAAAATAACTTAAAAACAATTACCCCCTAGCACTAATATCTTCTTAATGTATCTATTCAGGTGGAAATTAGTCTGGAATGTCCTGTCTATGTCTAATAATGTCCCATTTGTGTCCAACTTTGTCTGTTGTTGTTTTTAGCATTGTGGCTAACTGTTGTTAGCATGGAGACTCACCTCACCGCTAACAGCTGTGAAAAAACATTAAAACACATTATGAAGAACAATTCTGAAGCTCAGAATGCATTAGCTAAGTGAGCAAATCATGTAGACTGAAGGAAAAAGGTTAAAAGTAATTACTTTTGTTTGTTTACATTTTAAGAATGCAAAAATCAGGTACAGTCCCTTTAAGTAGATTTTGTTTGGTTTGGGCCTGATTGTCAACAGAAGTATAAAATATCTAATTTAAACAGAAAAACAGACTTTTATTAAACTATTAACTCTTTCCCTGCCAATGACGGAAATTTCCGTCATAACGAATCCAACCGTAGCCTGCCAATGACGGAAATTTCCGTCATAAGCTTTTTTTTACGTGCAGCGATAGAGCCCTCTCTGATGCACGTGTTGAATTCATCAGCATTAAAATAGCATGATGCAGTTTCATATATTCACCACCAGAGTGCAGTATCGCATTAGCACAAGAGCGCAGCGGAAGTCAGAGGGCCGGAAACTCACGTGTTGTTCTGTTTATATTATGGAGCGCGGTCGGCTGTGTTTACGTGATCATCCGCCTCTAAAGGATCGGCTTTCTTTTCAAACGGATTACAGGCAACACATCTTGGACTAAAAACACAGTTGAGTAAGTTTAGAGCAGATATTTGATCTTTAAAATGAAGAAAAGACGATCCTACAGGACTAGGACTAGGACTTTTCACGTATTTCAAGTAAATCTCTACTTGTTTTATGCATTTTTCAGCTTGTTTTAGGATGGTCAGTTTTTCCAGTGTACTTGTTCAACTTTATTCACGATGAAAGAAAAGAACTTATTAGAATATTTAGGTTGTTGTTTTTCCGATGTAGCTTATTGCCCGGCTCTATTAGCAAGTTTTAACATTGAACTAATAAAAAACATTTGTAAAAAATAAATAAAGAAAATATAAAAAAAGAAAAAAAAAATAGCCATTTCTCAGAGTCAAACTAGCCAAAGACTAGAATTCTTCAAATGCTTACTCTGTTTATTGTCAATGTGAAACATGCATAAACGCCCCAATCCAAACAAATATTTGTTCTACTTTCTCCCTATTTGCCGTCCCATTGTCTCTCTCCCTCTGCAGCTCCGGGCCGGTGTGGTCCTCCTCCGTCCCCCAGGCCCTGTTCGGCTGATGGGGATGAGTCAGATCAGCGGAGGCATCTAATCCTGGAGCTAACGTCCGCCTCCCTCACGTCTTTGTTAGCGCTCTCCCTGCTGGAGCCAGACTACAGTTCAACCTCCAGAGCAGACGAGCTAAAAGTGGACAGTGAATTTAAGTCTCTATTTCGCTGTAAACTTACTAGATTTTTGTTGTACCTCATTTCCTAAGTGTTCCTTTGTAGTCATTGGGTCTACTTACAGTTACTTACACACCAGCTGCAGGACAATACAAGATTACTCAAACATTCATCAGTCCAATATGTAATGAGAGAACACGGTTTTGCCATTTCTAAAAGCTGCTAAAAGCCGTCGCCATGCTGGTTTATTTTCCTACAACGGCTGACAAAAATGAGTCCAAATTCTAACTAAACGGAACTAAACTGAATCTTTTGGGACACAAACAAACAACAGAAGGAAAAAAGGAAACAAAGGATCTGGATCAGTTTTGAGATTTGTTGCATTCTGGGAGCCGGTTTTAAAAAGTGACATTTTCAGTAGTTTAAAGTGGTGGGACGGGATCTCATGCCACAAGATCTCAAAGGATCAAACTGTCATGAGGAACCCATGTAAAAAAATAATCTCAAAAGATGTGATCTTCAGTCTTTAAAGTAAATCTTTTTTTTTTTTTTAAGCTGTATATACTCAGAGCAGCACTCCGTACTGCTCTGAGTCATTTTTGGCATCTTAGTGCAAACTAAGCAAGTATTGTCCTCTCAAAAATGAGCACTGATTGCAGACACCTGCTGTCAGTCCAATCACACTGCTGCTCTTCTCTCTAAGCCCCGCCTTTGCCCTTTTTCCCAATGCTTTTCAATGAGTTTGCTGTGTTTGAAATATATTTGTCAGGGCTCCAGACTAACTTTTTTCACTAGGAGCACTGTAGCCCCTAACTGATTCAGTTTAGGGGCACAGGGGAAAATTTAGGGGCACTGGTCATAAATTAATAATTTACATATAGCCTAATTATTAGTAGTTTAAATTTTACAATTTACTATGTTGTTTTAATTTATAATCAAATCATTTATTTTGTTACAAAATGTTCCAAAAATTACTTAAATATTAAAATAACGGTCTATTTTATGAAATGTTACCAGCAGGAAAAGCAGCAGTAGCAACAGGGCTGCACCAATAATCAAAATCTATCCACAATTGCAATTACATATACTTAGTCACTTCTCTACCACCTTTACTCTAAAGGTCAGTATGCTATTCTTTTACACACACTTTGAAAGTAAATGGAACATTACAAGTTTTGGGGGTTCTACTTATTCATTTAGAGAATATTAATAAATAGGTGACCACAGTCAGAGACAAAATGAAAGCTTAACTGCAATCATGAAGCTTATTTGCAGTTAGACTAATATATAGCCTAGGTCTACTCATTTATTACGTTTATTTATATTAGTTTTAAATACAGAAAAAAAGTGAAGTATTAGATCCAGGCCTACATTATAAAGGACAAACATTGTAAAACGTGATCTGTTTTTAACATGACCTGAGAGCAAAATTATCAGCTTAAAAAAAACAGACTCGCACATCGAATTCCCACAAACCGTGCGTCCTCAGCTCCACATAGGGGGCGGGTCACCGGTAGCCTATCTGACCCCTGACATCCACTCTGCCTCTGCGCGTAAAACCCAGGCGTCGGCCAAAAGCAAGTTTTTGAGGATGAAGATGTTTTTATTTGTCACGGATTCCGGATTGCGTCACTGTAAATGATCGAGTCGTAAACCAAGTGAAAGCGGAGCGCTCTGGACACACAGTGCACGAGGACCGTGCGCGCGCACAGACAGAAGTGAAAGTGGAAGTGGCTGCGGCTTTCAATTCATTATACGAGCGTTCTCGCGGGAATCCACGTGACTCCGTGTGGCTTTGGACGAAACCGGACCGCAGTTGACAGCATCTGGTGTAACAGGCACTTTGCAAGAAACCCGCACGTGTCCCGACCCGCCCCCGCCTCGCAGTCTATGTACATCCAGCGTTAGAGGGATTTTTGGTGGACGTCACTTTCCGCCATACAGTGCATGCTCTATGCAGAAAGAGCAGCTCTCCATCCGCTTAGCTGGAAAAACTTCTTAGAATAAAACAACAAAATGGGACGAGACTTTTTAGGATCATAGGGTCAAATTTCATTCACAGATGTTGACTTAGCAGCATAACTTTTGTTTTCGCACAGTGGCAAACGGTGCTTTTTCGACTTGTTTCCACTGTTTGTGAGTGGCGGCTCTTTCTGCAGGTCGAGTGTGCGCGCATCTCCCTCTATAGACTTGCAACAAACATATTCTGACAGAATAGTCTAAACTCTGTCCCAGTTTCTATTTTGTAGTGATAGAACCAATATTGATACTGAAAATTAGTTCTAAGCATGGTAAATAGTGATCGCAGTACTGTGTTTTTTACACTTAAAGCTTACTTCTAGTATGCACAAAGTGATATTTAGAGCTACTTCATCAGTAACAGAAGAAAGGAAGGAAGGCAGGGAGGTAGATAGAAAGAAAGACAGAATAAAGAAAAGAAAACAAGAAAGAAAGAAAGAAAGAAAGAAAGACAGAGTGAGAGAAGGGGAGCTTTTCTTGAGCAGAGCATAGTGAGCATGAAAGCAATGAGAGATCGGAGTGAAGGTAGGAGAAGGAGCAGCTTCAGCTCTATTTGTCCAATTAAATGGTTAAAATATCATTTATTTAGCAAGAACTATAAAAATGACTTAATTTGATAGTTTCCATCCATTTGTTTTAACACAATATAATAGAGTCACAACAATACAATACAAAAAGATCTAATATTGGCGCTGATCTATGACATTTTGCTGGATTGAGACTTGTACAAGAACTAACACTTACATACCACTATATGACTCAAACTCAGAAAGCAAACTTCAACACAACAACATCCGTTTGACACCACAGCGCTCACCACTCTCCCACTAACAATCCCTAAAATACAGCCCATTACATCCACGAACCGCTCTCCACAACAACAAACCTATGATTCAACAAAACAAACAAACGCCTTCTGGAAATAGGCCGGTCTAAATGGCGACGCTCCCCTCTCGGCCGGTGAGTCACGCCCCCGAGGCCGACCCGCGGCACGCTTTGATGATGTCAGCGACGTGGTGGAGTGTCGCGGAGGGGTCAGGGACACGTCTGGGTCCTGAGAGATGAGCGGATCTGTCAGAGCGGGTGTGCTCAGGGCGCGCTGATGGAGGCCACGCATGACAACAGACAGAAGAGAGACAGACTGACGTGGGACATTTATGGATGCACTTTTGCACGGTACGTTTGAGACTGAGGCGATCACTGCTCCTGAGGAGATGCCCCAGAAACATTGAAGTATGGGTCAAATGCAGAGGACAAATTTCCCTACGGGGACAATAAAGTATACCTTAACCTTAACTTTAAACTTAACCAGGGCGAATCTTTTAATTTGAAGATTTTGTGATTTGTACAAAATGTTTAGAATCCCCCATGGTATTTTCTTAAAAAATGTAAACCAATAGAAATATTTGAATGCATCCATGTTTTAATGCATTCTGAACCTCCAAATTATTTAGTATAATGTGATTTAAGCTTTTTTAAGAGTTGTTAGGAGCGAGACTTGCCAGTAGTTAGCCATGATGCAAACAACAACAGACAAACTTAGTGGATTCTGATAAACGAACAGAACATTATAGAGGGGTTATTTGTTTATCAACACGGGCAATGTGCAAGCACCCAGGATGTAGAAAGAGACGTCGCTCATTGACACAAGCCATGGCAACAAGTCAAGCCAGCGCTGTTGTCAGCGAACTACAAGAGTTTATCACTGTGCCACACAAAAGTTCTGCTGCTAAATCAACATTGAGAAAACAGTGAGAAAAACACTGTTTCAAGCTTCAGAATAAAGACGTCTCTCAGACCGGTTCATACTTGATCGAAACAGCTAGCTGTCGTCCTGTTTTATTGTTTTAATCAAAGAAGTTTCCCCAGGCAACAGCGTGCGTTTCTGCTTGGAGCATGCGCTCTATAAAATGTAGGACAGTGTGGACTGAATTCCATCTGAATAGATACTTTAACAAGATAAAGAAGAAATTGATTTGTAAAAAAAAATCTGATATAGTCCTTTTGAAAACACTGCAGAAGCAGACCAATGACAGCGCAACATTGCTGTTCGAGCCAAAGCAAACTGATGTACATGCTTCAGCTTAGTCTTTTTTTGTAGATAAACTCAAATATGTCCCGTATAAAGTCAGTCCTGAGGCAGGGTTTCACACAAAACTTGGCTGTATGATATCACAATACAAGGATCATAATACCAAAAAATGTGTGTATCTCTTGATACAACTTCCTGAATGAATATCATCATAATTTGTATAAAAGGCTCCCAAACTTAAGTTTTTACAGAAAAAAGTGCATTGGATTTCATGTTTCATGTCATGTCAATGCCTTTAAAAAGTACAGATAATCCATAAAAATGTGTTGTTGTTTTTTCGATACATTCTCACTACATCACATTACATTGTCACCATGTAAAACCAAACCACTTCTTTGAGTACAGCCATAGACCTTTCCAAACCTCAGATACTGACATTTCAACATTTATCCCATTTCTTTCATGTAGCTCTGAAATCACACACCACAAAATATTCATGACAAACCGAGGAGATTTGCTCATGACAGCCACTATAACATCACATTTACGAAGCACAATAAGTCTGTACAATCCATCGGAGGCTTGGGTGCAGACGTATTCACGGACACCAGCGCAGTGTGAATGGGCCGTGTTAATAATACAGAACGTATAAAACCGCTCCGACGCAGACTGAAAGACGGGTTTGACGGGCACTGAATCAAAAGGCAAACAGGTGGACCGCATCAGAGGAGAGAGAAACAATTCTAAATAAACAACAGCTAAGCGAGATGACAACAAGTGAGCAGGAGAAAGCCCCAGGGAGAGATATCAGACAGCAGCTGCGGAGTGGTGAAAAGTACAAGAAAAACGCAACAAATGAGGAGAAGTCGATGGAGTTTGTCAGATCCATACACAAACATTTAGATTTAGAAGAACTGTTGAAGGGCTGTAGTTCTTCAGTCGATTATGCCAACAGTCGCTGAAGAAAACGTAGATATACAACCAAATGTCACAAACTGCTGTTGTGATTTGGGCTATACAAATAAGTTGAAATGAAAACTGAACTGGGTTGCACACATCTATGTTCTGGAAAGACTGAAAACTGACTGAGTTCTTGTCCTTAAATGCCTCTAAAACCAAACTGAAAGTAAAATTAAATTATTAAATTTGACTTTAATAAAGGTTAAATAAATACAAATAAATGGCGATAGCAACAGTTCAGTGGCAACAGTCTTGAAAACATGTTAATCACAATGGCCAAAATGGTACTTTTTAAATTCAATATGGCAAAAGAAAAATGTCTTTAGTTAGTCATGTTAGAGTTATTTATTTAATTATTTATTTAAACTTTATTTAGCCAGGAGGCACCCATTGAGATCGAGATCTCTTTTTCAAGGGGGACCTGGCCAAGAGGTCAAGAAGCACACGTCAAGAGCAGTGTATACATAAATGCCTAATATTTCAATTCAATTTAAAACAAACCTAAAACACATAAGGTAAAGAGCATGGTTTGACAATAAAGTCACAAATATACACTATAATTGAAATCAATTTAAAAACACGAGCACTGTGTGATAGAATACCTTTGCCTTTGTAGTAGTGGTTTCTGTCTGGAGAGAGTTCCATGAAGATGGGGCAGAGAAACTAAAAGCTTGTTTGCTCAGCTCAGTTCAACATGAGGAACATGCAAATGATAAATGCCACTAGAACGCAAACTGTAGTGGTTAGTGGTTCTTTGGAGAAGCGAAGACAAATAAGATGGCACCATATAGGAGAGCTTTGTAAACCAGACGTAACCAGTGGGTCTGACTGTTAGTGAGGGCCACTGGGCTTTGGCATAGAGCTCACAATGATGAAATTACAATCATGAATCTCTAAGCACAATGATAAACTGTGTTCAGTGTGTGACAGCCTTGTAAAAACAAAGTTTTGTTTGGTAGAAAGTGCAGAACAAGAGCTGTAAAAACAAAGTTTAAGACTAAACAGGATTCAAATAAGAATAAATCTGAAAAAAAAAAAACATTTTTGTTATGATGAGATGACGTGTTAGAAAACTCTAAAAACTAATTTCATTTGGATTAACAACTTAATCGGCTAGAACTGTTCCACAAGACACCAATTTCCTGAGCTATACAAGCACAAAAAACAATTAGAACATACAGCAGCATGTCACAAGTCATTAAAACCCAACCACTATTCCCACAGCAAACTTTATAAAAGCGTAACTTTTTTTCCAATTACTGGCAGCCACACCACCTCTCGTCTCCTCTGCACCTTGGCGACCCTTTTGTAATTTCACACAGGTGACATGGGCGGTCATCTTACTGCCCCGGGTTCCACTCACCAAATATAGCCGCGTCATGCTGTCTTCTCTCATTTAACTTTGGCTGTGAGTCCCAAGGCTGCGGTGTGAGGTGGAACAAGGCATGACAGAGGAACAGTGTGGTACAGCTCCAGAACCGTGGTAAATAATGGAATGTGCTGGCATTTGTAAAGGTCTTATGCAGTATTTAGTGTTTTTACATGTTTAAAAACTATGGCTTCAAATTTCAAGGCTCTAGATGAGGAGTGACCAAACTTTTGCCCTCGGCGAGCCAAACTTAATGTTATTTTTCCTCCAAGGGTCAATGTGAATGATTTTGCAATATGTCAAGGGCCAAAATTAATTTTAAGATGCATCTAAAAAAGTTTATTTGCAATAAGAGAGTGATTAAATTGTATTTTGTCAACATGTTTTAGCAGAATAAATCTGATTTGGTGTACTTGGACAATCTTTTGAACCTATAATGTAATCACACAGGCTTTATTAATCTCTTCGCGGGTCAAATTACACCACTTGGAGGGCCGAGTTTGGTCCTTGGGCCCCTCTTTGGACACTACTGCTTTAGATGATATTTTTTGTTCCTCAATCACTTGTAGATAAGATAAGGTATAGTGCAGTGGTGCCCAAAGCGAAGCCCGGGGGCCAAATTTGGAGTGCTCAGGTTTGTTAAGATTATTTTACATTTTATGTTAAAAAGTTGTATGTGTAATCTCCAAAAACATTTTAACAAAAGACAATGTAATCTTCTTTTTAAAGGCAAAACAATATTATGTATTGCATGCTTCAATGAAATACATTTTGACCCAACAAAGAAAAAAAATTTGGGCACCATTTGTATAGTGTATTTGTCTAAACTGACACACACCAGATGTATAGTGTTGAACTACGATTTGAGTTCTTCCACAGTAGCCTATCCATCTGGAACTAGACTCGCTGAAAGCGTTCTTGAAAAGCTGATTGGGTGTGTACCTTATTTGTGCTTAGCCAATCACTGCAATATGGTTCAGAACAAGTACGTGTCACACACACTGCTCTTCTTTCAAAAAGATATGACTCCGTATTTCGGCTAAAACCGCAACAAAAGCAGCAGACAACACGTACATCCACAGGAGCAGCCATCTTTGTTTAGCTTGAATCAGACTCGGCGGCGGCGCCAGGACGCTAACAGCCGTGTTAGCCCGCCCTGCTACAATGTGATTGAAATACCACAAATATCGCGAGATAAACCATCTGGCCAGGTTAGTATTTGTCACAACATAAGGAAAATCGAATGTTGCAATGCACAGTTCAAGAACAAGGGGAAACAAAAATGTAATAAAAAATACAAATTTTAGTATAGCCTTAGATATATAGTTATAGGAGACCTTAACAGTCGCCATTAAAATTTGGTGCACGTTTGACAGTTTTATAAGCAAAACAAGTTCAAAGATCAAATATTCACTGTGTTATAAGATTCTCACTAGTCACAATCAAATGCTTCAGAACATGTGCACATAAATGTAAATGTGGTTCTCAACCTTTTTTAGTCAAAACCAGCAAAATAACAATTAATGGTACATGCAACCCCTAAACACAAAGTACAGCTTTACAACACAGAAAAAAATACATTAAAATACAATGCAAAAACATTATTTAAAAATCATAAAATTGACTTTAAAATAAAAAAGAGTGAACTAATGTGATCGGCCAACAAATATAATACATTTACAACTTTTATTGAAGCCTTGTTTTATGACTACTCTAATTATTTTCACCTGACTGCTGACACCTTTAGTTATGCCGGATTCAAAACAAAGCCCGGTCTGTTTTTTCTGAGTATTCTTACCTAAAAGAGAATCTTGAAAGTTTCCGTGCGATGGTTAAAACGTGGATGTGTTTTTTCTTTTTTACAGATTTGCAAGCTACTTAACAATCTAAAAAAGACTTCCTATGCAAATGCGCTTCTTTTGTTTGCGCTCGCGGGTCACATTCATTCCTATTTACCTTACACTTAAAACAATCCGAAGCTTCCAGGTAAACAAACACATGCAAATGGTGTTTAGAAGAGAGACAGATTGGAGCTAATGATGTCTTTGGTGTAACAGAAACAGAGGAGATTTCGGCTGTATAGTCCTATTTATTTAGCTCTACTTTATCAAATCTTTAGAGAACATGTACAGTACACCTCTGTAGGTTTATCTAGATGTTTAATGTTCATGCTGGGGTTTTTTTTTTCCCCTTACGTCTTTCCCCATCTGGTTTTCCCGATCCCTCCTGTTCTTTCTTTGTATAAGCTGCAGTGAAAATACAACTTAACATACAGTTTATTATATCCCAAATGTCACAGCTCTAACTCTTCTGAAGTCAGTTGATCCCAGCATTATCTCCTGTATTTGTGTAGTTCCCCTCTCCTCCCGCTGCCTCCACAGCACCTCCGCTACAAAATGCTCTCTACAGTTCACACACAGCCACGTTTCCATTAGCCTAAGTCCCTTACACTGATTCACATTCAGGGCGTTTACAGGGAGGCCAGGAAAACCGGATAACTAGCCTATGTTAATGTAAACCCAGCCTGTTCCCACAGATAAGCGTGTCAATACCACACAAATTGAAACAGTGTGTCACATGAACGCCATTTCTATGTTTGTGTATTTCACGTGTTTCTGTCCCAGTTCATTTCTATGGTGAATGTAAAGATGTGTTATTATTTATGAAGACTAACACGATCCTAATCCTAAACTTAACCAACTCTAAGCCAGAGACCAAAATGTATCAATTTTTACAACCTCAGACCGAAACTTAGCCGTTAATCACAAAAAACCCTCCTGTTTGTCCTCAACCACACTGCGTGTCCATACTACGCCAGAAAAAACAGGCGTGTAATTGCACGCCAAAACAGGCGATGGTTATAATGAAAATAAATGCGCAACGATGAAATAGCTAGGGGGTAGGGGGTACTTGTGTGACATCATGGTTAGTGGATACTCAAGATGAAAAAGGTTGGGAACCATTGAACTAAGACATCGCTGAGATATAAATTGTTATAAATGACTTAAAACTAAATCTGAAAATCTTGGCTTTCTATTGTGATTTGAAAGTTTACGATATTTTTATTTTTTTCTTGTATTTTCAAACTGCTCTTTTTTAAGCATTTAAAATAAACGATATACTCGATATACAATTTTTGCATGTCTTCAAAACAAAAGTCACGATAATATCTTAAATTTGATATATTGCTTAGCTTTAACCAAGCTGATCAAATACAGTTCAAAATGACTAGTCAAAACGAATGTTGTAAGCAGTTTTAATACATAAATGTTTTCTGTCGACAGTTTTTTTTTTCACAGAATCAGTGGCTGGTCATGGTCAGGAGTGTTGGGTGGATGTAAGGAGAGGTGTGCGCTGTCCAAAAGGCCCACTGTGCTCTAACATGGAGACCATCTGCACAACCAGAGGGAGCCAAGGGTCCAAGCGGAGAGCAGGCTGTTGCTTCTGATCTGCACATGAGCTCGTGTGTGCAGTGAGTCAGGCCGACAGCACCACACAACACAAATATGCTACATAAAGCCTTTACTTCTGAAAATTTGAGTTGAAAAAATTCAGACCTTAAAAGTGCAAAAGTCCGTTTGTTTGATCCGAATCCGATCCGGACTTAATTTTTTTCAGCTGGATTGGTTCGTATTCTCACTGCGCTTCTGTCAAGTGGACTTTAAAACGTAAAAACAAGCACATACAGTATGTGACAACCAGCGCTCTCATTGGACAGATCTGACGTGGGGGCGGGGCCAATCAGAAGAAGCGTTTGTGGATAAAATAGGCTTTTAGTAGCAGCGTTTTTTTCGTTCATTATCATAACGGCCTTATGGTAACTGTCATAGATTTAGAATTAAGTCCAATTTTTGTCAGTGTGGAAAAGTGAAAATGAAGCAGGACGAGACACAGGTCCAAACCCAGACTCCAATACAGTGAGAGACGATTTGATAAAAACAAGCGCGAGAAAATACCCATACGTTTCCAGGCAAATGTAGACAACAGAGTAAATAGCGTAGTTGGTAAATTATGCTTAGAAAACATATCTTTAGTAGAGTGATAATCTGGCAGATGCAACATTCAAAGACAAAATCACAGTTGTGAGTCGCTCTGTCACTGTAGGACAACCAGAGGACAACCTTCTCTCCGTGCATTGTCCAAAAAGTGCATGTTTTTCGTGTTTGTTTCGGATCGAGGCCGTTTGTATTCAGACCATAAGCGATCCGCATCAGAATCTGTTTGCAAACGGCCCGAGACCGACCTAAAGAGGTGGTCTCAGTCCGTTTGTTTGATGCAGATCAGAGTTCGCTTGTCTTTATTCAGACCAGACAAAAAGTCCAGACTTTCCAGGGAAACGAATTACCGTTTAAATCGGACCAAATGTAGGTCTGAATACGCCCTTAAAATATATATGCTACCTTTAATAAGGGCTAAAATCATTTTTAGCAAGAAAATATATTAGCAAATACTGTTGTCCTTCCACAGTATTTAAGAAACTGTTCATTCTGATAACATTCCTTTTAATCAAAGAAAAAGTAAATGTTTGCAATGCTTGCTTTAACTTGTTATGAAAGAAAAAGAGCCTTACATATGGAGAGTAGGCGGGACAGATGGACCAAACAGATGGAGACGGGGGAGTTGTCACAAAGGTGTACTAACAAAACGCATCCCCTGGACACGACCCAAAGACACGAGAAACAACACATAATACTGAAGTGGAAGAGCATCATAAGAATCTAATGCGATCAATAACCCACAATGCACTAGACCGCAGCTCTTAAAGCGAGTGGGCACATTGACTTTGCTTATGCCATCAGGTTAAGTGAAGAAAAAGCACCTCTCAGGCTCTAATGGGAGGTCACTGGAGAGAAAGCTAGCTGAGGCTGACTCTTAGCTTTGGCGCCAATTGTGTAAATGTTAAAGGAAATACATATGCTAGCAGATACACTTCTGTTCATAAGTTTCCCAGACCGAGACAATTGTGTATTTTCCATGAATGGAATAGCAGTCATTTCATTTGTTTGTCCTCTGAGATAACTGTTGTTGTGATTTTGGGCTATAAACTCAATCACAACTGTGATGCTCTACATACTCAACCTGCTCAAAGGAAAAACAGTTTTATATCTTCTCTAACCTGCTAAGCTGTTTTCAGCTGTGCTAATATTATCCAACACAGTCTCAACAGAAAGCATCCATTAACCACGACACAAAAACAGCTTATTATGAGCGCGATTTCGACGACTTTTTTGCATACTTATGTTACGCCGTACGTTTAGCAGGTCTGGGGCTTCAGGTGGGTGGGGGTTCATATTCATAAATAAAAATCAAGCACAAGTATTTTTTTTAATTTGAAAATGCTCCTCAACATTCTGACTGAGCAGTATGAGAAGAACAGATGATAAAATGTTCTTTGGCTGAATTTTTCTTTTAAGGATCTTTTGTTTAGCTGTAATTGTATAAAATAGCTTTTCTGTTGACATGGCAACAGTGCGGACATTAGCTAGCTTGCTTGCTGACAAACAGTTGGAGATTTAGGACTAAAAACATCATCAAATGGACTAAAAACATTTTGACTAAACATATAAAGATGGACAATTGAACATGATCCGAAATGTGAGATAAACAGAAGTGCTGTTGTTTGTTTTTCTGCTTTTCTACTACTGTTTACCTGAATTTCTCTTTTTCCATATCACATACAAACTCTATTTTTATCTTTAATTATGGTTGTTTATATTTATTATCGTTGCTTTTTCTCCTTATTGTTGTGTTTTGAGCCCTTACAGGAGATTTGTCTTGATTGACTCTCATTTATTTTTGTCACTCACTGCTTACTGTAGGGTCTATATCAATGTCTGGTTCTGCGAAAGTGGCCAATAAATACAATCTGGCAGAAAATGCACTCAAATGAACTGTTGAAAAAGCAGAGAGACCTTAGAAACTTAATGTTACTGGTTCAAAACTAACATCAAAACTCTTGACATTTTGAAACTGACGCCAAGAACAGTCGATCATTACCCTCTATCTGGCTAAATATTAAAAAATATTGCAACAGAACACCAGTCTCAGAAGAATCCATAGAGCTTTGAAAAAACAGCACAAAACTAAATTTAACTTTAGATTTCTCGCTTAATTATTCCAAGTCGGCGACGGTGTCAGCGCATCGCAGAATCTTTGCAAAGTTAAATAAAGATCTACTTTGAAAATTAACCCGCCATCACCTACAATTACCGCACGTTCCCTACAAGCAGCTCAAAATAACCGGCTATATTTGGCTGATGGCTGATTTCTAAGCTAGCTTTCCTAATAAATTACTCAGAACGCACAGTGTAGCGACGCACCTCTTATTAATAATTCAAAAAAATGTTGGTTTATTTAGAACGCTGGGCGATTTTTTTTTCCTCGTGTCTCCAAGGCAACGTTTGGGAGATGTGTTTTTGAAGCGTGTTTTCGGCTTGGCTTTTATCCCAATGACTATGACCTTCTTGTAGATTCTCCGAAGTGCAGACGTTAGCCTGTGTCTATTGGTGCTTTTAAAGGGTTTCGCCTCAATTTGCAGCCAATCTAAAGCAATTGTAAAAAAAAAAAAAAAAAAAAAAAAAAGTGAGTGAAAATGTAAGACACTTGGCCTCTTTCAAAATGGCAAGTGCCGTTTATTTGTCAAGGGCACGTCGGTTTGGAGGTTTCTTTTCCGAGTGGCTTGAAAAATTTCACGGTTGCTAAGTGAACTGTGATTGCATTGTTGTCTTTCAACGAGATAGTAAAACACAAAATGATCTAAAATGGCTTGGACATAGAAACATGTTCATTGACTTCCTGGTTCAAACTTCCAGGACTGATAAGCCCCTTCTCTTTACTGTCCATTTTTACTTTAATCTCTTGTCATTCTGGCCTTTTTCCCCTCACACGTCTGACTAAAATCATCTAAATTTCAAACTAAAACGGTTTCTGATTCTTTGGAGCACAAGCAATTGTCTGGAGTCTTTGTGAAGCTGGATCCCTGTAGTTTTTAGCTTCTGATGACTAACAGGCTCTGATCAGAAGTGAGAACTTTCTCCAAACAAAATTTCCGCCTAATTTAAGATATATTTGAAATAGATATTAGTAGGGCTGGGCGATATATCGATATATATCGTATATCGATATATGTACTTGACAAGAAATGAATTTAGCCATTTTGTACATATCAAGATACTGTATCACTAGTGAAAAAGAACTTCTAAAACTGATGAAAAACGTTAATGTTAAAAGTTACAGAGAAAAGAGAAAAAGAGAAGTTAAATGTTCTTTTTGTTGCAGAATTTAGTTTTACTCAGCAAAAGGCATGATTAAAATGATTTTTTTTTTATGTAAATGTAAATTTTTACATTCTAATTGGCAGATTGTAGTCTAAGAAAAAATTTCACTTACTTTCACTTACTTCACAATATCGATTTCAATACCACAATGCCAACTGAATTTTTTTTTCTCTTGTATTTTTATTTTTAATTATTATTTTTTATTTATATTTTTCTTTTGATATTATTAAAATAATAGTATTTAAATGTATTATTTGTTTATTTTTAACTTGATTCATGAACCTTTACATTAAGACTGGGCTTTGTTCTATTATCAGACACATTTGCTGTTTATGTAGTATATACGTAGGCTTTACATACAGTATTTGATATAGTTTCATCATTTCCATCTCCAATGAGAGAAGAAGGGGGCGGGGTTTAGCGTGCGAGAGGGGGGCTTAAAATATCGAGTGTTCAAACGAGTATCTAGTATCGATACCAGTTTTAGTATCGATTAATATCGGGGAATCGATTTTTTTGACAACCCTAATCGAGATATGAACTAAATATACCGAGATATACATTTTTGTCCATATCGCCCAGCCCTAGATATTAGTAAAGCTGGTGTTGACAGCTGAGACATAAATGACTCTAGAATTTTAGGCGAAGCCAATACAAACGTTTTTTTTTATTTGGAAGTTTACAGTAGAAACTGAGTCTGATTTAACCCAGAATGGCTGATTTAAGTCTAAATAAGAGGGACACAATGGTATTTTTATCTTTAACCTTTCCAGGTGCTTCATAGTTTGTTTTATTCAGATTCTGAACAAAAATGAATTTATCAAGAAAAAGTAGGACGGCCCTTCGAAAGGACGCCAGAATTAAAAAGTGGCAAAATTTAACATACTTTTTTGGTGTTGTTGTGTTTGTTTTTTATGTATTCAAGAAGCTACATGACAATTTTTGCAAGTGAGCAGGGATAGCTGGTAGATGAACACAAAGAGTTTTTGAATTCTCCAGCATCAGCCGCAAATCAAACTGTGAGTAAACTGAACACTGTCACAACAAACTAAGAAAAGAGATTTTTACAGGTCACTCTAAATTATTATTTTGTCTGTCTTGCAATCTCGATCTCAAATAAATATAATCCCAGTTGAAATAAACACAGCAACTTGATTCTACATCTTAAACACAACTAAACAGGAAGTGCACTGCCAAGAAAAGTGGGCGGAAGAGAATAAGGTGAATAGCTCTGGTGGACATTACACACTGAATCTAACGCCATACTGTGTCAAATATCTTGTGTGCTACAACTAAATATTTTACTTTTTGTGGTCAACCTTGTGCAATAGTCATGCTATCTTATCAGCAAAGATATGCTACACCCATGAGACTGTTGAATGGATTATCTCAACAAAGGAAAAGTTCTCACTATAGATTCAGATTTAAACAATGTCAAAAGAGAAACTTAGCATCTAAATCAAATCAAACAAACTGTCTTTCATAATGCTTCCTAAAACTTGACATTCTTACATTAAATCCAACAGCTCTACAAATCTAGTCGGGCGTGGTTTACAACAAGTTTGCATTCCGTGTGGGTGCGTTTGAGTTTTTGGGGAGGCAGGCCCCGAGGCGATGTCGCAGGAACACATCTGGCCTCCTTGTACAGAGTTAGAACCCCCTTCGCTCCAGTGCACTCTACACTCAGCCCTCCAGGCCTCGCAGACTTTGTGCGCGTTTGAACCCACACATAGCTCGCAGAACTCAACTTGTGAAGCATCAAACAGATCGGTGTTTTTACAGTGTTTATATGGAGGTAGAAAGTGTTGAAATGAAATGTAAAGGATTGAATTTGGGATGTTTAAAGTCTATATGACAGGATCTAGACCTATAATCTAAAATTGCTGTGCTGCTTAACTTAAACTACCAAATTAGGCAAAAACATAAATTTGCTTGGGTCTTGGGGACTGTTTAGAAGTGACAATCTGCGGTTCACAAGCTTTCGCCAATTTATTCTGTGTAGATAGACGTCATATTGTTGTCATTTTTTTCTGACTTTACTGAACAAACTTTACTCAACAAACTTGAACAACTTAACTCAAACTATTTTTTTTTTCAATTTCCCAGGACACAGAGATGTTCAGAAGTCCTAATCCAAGTTTGTAGTGTAGATTCTCTACAGATCGACTGTCACTGATGGAGATGATGAAAATATGAACATCAGCCAGTAATCCTGGCCAATGTTCAATAAAGGCTCAACAGATATGGTACAGCCCATTTCCAATCCTGGAAATTTTGATGGATCATCAATCAGGAATCCCAAGTTGGATTTTCGGATTTTCTAATCAACATCTCACTATTTCTCTGGGTTTGAATGTTCTCCCAATGTTAATGTGCGTTCTCTCTGGGTAATGTGACTTCCTCCCACCTCTGAAAACATGCACAAAGAGCTCAATTGGCAACACTGTAATATTCCACAAGTAAATGAAAAAGAGTGAATAAGGCCTAGTTTACAAGACAACGTTCCCCAGAAAACCGTCACAGTTGTAACGTTTTGTGCTCACAGTTTATATGGTGTTGTGGTGCTTTACATGGAAAAGCAGATAGACAGAAATTGCTGTAGTTCTTATGCCGCGTCAGGAGGTGGCGGTATTGTGCTAGGACTCCAGATGACCTTATTGTGACCTCATGCAGCCTATGCTAGGTTCTTCATATCAATAAAATGGCGAAGGAAGCAACAAGGATCAGTGCGCGAGTTAAAAGGGAGATCGCTCGAAACAAACCCAGGGAGGACCGAGGACCAGTGCGCAGGGAAGACACAGATCCCTGAGAGTTGGACACAAACACGGGGAGGACAGCTCGCTTTTACTGAGCGCAAATACTGGGACAGCTGTCCGAGTTCACGGTCGAATAATACTTGCTGTGGAGCACTTCAAATTTTCTTTTCTACACACAAATTTCAATGGACTAATCAGCACCCAGAGATGCTTTGGAAGATTTGTTTTGTGTCTCCTCTTCAGCAATACGCAGGTAAGTAACACTGGAAACTGTTTGCTTAACTTCATGAGAAAGAAAGATGTTTTGGTTTAAAGAGACATTTTTGGTGAATCGGTAGTCTTCTACGGTTTTAATATAGCGGCTACTGCAAGCGCATATCAGTGACGCAACCGTCTTCGTTGACAACTGTATTTTCCTGTCTACACTGCCATGTATTCACTAAACCAGCCCCCAAGACTACCTCTTGAATCGTCTCCAGAGGAACGCCGATTCAATGAACACGTAGCTCATTGTCGTGTTAAAGAGAAGCCAATCGGACATAGAAACGTCACTGGATAGACAACAGTCCCCCAAAGAGGAACACTTGATATCCAATCACAGTATCGATACAAGCACATCCCTAGTACATTGTAAATACAGTAAGCATATTGGGGTGCGTGGCCAGCTTTCTTACAACAATATGTCCCAACCTGCTATCTTCAGTTGTGTGACAAACCTCTCCACTTCACTTCTAATGCATGTACCGTCCAGCATCACTCACCCTCCTCATAATCCACCTCCGCTCTGATAACACATGATGAGTGCTCCTTGTCTCCTCTTGTTTGGAAGCATATGTTACTGCTCATATCTTCAGCACTGACAAAGAGCCAATGGGCAATGCATCAGAGTTGTCAGAAGATCGCTATGTTTTACTGCTGATCTTAGCGTTCATCAAAATTCTGGAGGTAGCTAGCACGGTTTGTCGCAGCGGTCTATAGTCTTGCATCGTGTGTGTTTGGGCTCTGTTTAGGCAAGTGGAGTACAAATAACATATGTGTTTTTTTGGACTTAAGAGTGGCAGTAGTTGTTGCTGATTGGGGCTCTATGGGTAGTTTGATATGTTGATGAAAGTTGGAAAGCTCTGTCCCGATTTAAAGTGCATGGGCCTTGCTTTCTAATTTCTATAGCTTCGTTTGTATTTGTTGGTAGCGTGGTCAGCCCAGTAGACCTTATGGGTCCACTGGGCTCTGACGAAGACCGAAGTGAACATCAAAACTAGTCAGATAGATAGAAGAAAACGCTTTTAAAAACACTATAAGAACATCCCTAGAGCTGGGAGCGGGACAGGCTCACACAAGAGATTTTAGATTGTTTTACCAAAAGCAGATGAAAAAGTATCAAAACATGGGCTATTCAACTCAAAATATGGCCAATCAAGCTGTCTAAAACATGTTTATGAAAAATAAGGACCATTGGGGTCAACTTACAAACATTTCACTATAAAAGTAAGAATATTATAGCCTACTTTTAATATTAACAAATTAACCTTGATGCCCTGTAGCAATGGAACCCGAAGCCATCCTGCTGTTAACAGACTACATATTCATAAACGCTATTTTTAAGACAATGCTCCTGAGCTATGCAACCAAGTGATTAGAATAAAAGCAAAGCGAGTCTGTTTCACATTTACGACAAGTGACGATACAGACGTAGAGCGCTTATGTGAGCGGGGAGGACCACACTCCAGGGACAGGGAGGAGACAGACTGACAGGAAGCACGCTCGCTAAATACACTACAGATGGGAACAAGTTAATGAGCAGCTCACAAACTCTGGGAATAGTCCTTTTGAGCCCGCTACAGTACGGCTCTCTACAGCCTGTGGGTCAGTGTGAAGTCAGGGTCGCACAGGGGGATTTCACTCTGAACTGTACAGCTGTGAAGGGCACAAGCACGACCCCAGAAATACACAGGAGCTAAACTTTACTAAAGGTAAGTGAACTCTGCCAAGGCTAAACTTTTTACATTCACTGTCAGAGGTCTGTCCACAAAATTCAAACATGATACTGCAGCTGAATAAGAAGAAAATTTTGCATGAATCAAGAAAACGTTTTGAAGAAAAGCAAAAATGTCCTCAATGTTTTCATGAAAAACACAATTGCATAAGCCTGTAGACATACTTTCAGCAAAATGAGTGTGCTATAGTGTACTTTTTTTTGTCAAACTGAAAAAATACGCTATGCGAAAAGAATTTTGGCCCAGTGTCCTAGTCTGATGTCATCGTTTATAATGGGAAAGTAAAAATGTCAAGTGCACAAATTGCTAGAAAAAGAAAGCTAAAACCACACTTTGGGAGATTCTGAATAAGTCTAAATACATTTTATGCCATAATGTGCAAAATACAACCACACTAACCACTTTTCTATAGAAACAAACATGAGCGTGTCATTCTCCGGCCCAAATAACAATCCATTCTGTGGCAATACGAGCCTGTCAAAGGCCAAAATGCATTTAGTTAAGTGCAAAAAAAGAAACAAATGATAAAAATTTGCTTTGATTAAAGTTTTTTTTTTTTTTTAATGAATGAATGAATGAGTGAATGATTTATTTATAAAGCTCATTTACACAGACTGATATCTTCATAAAGCAGCCCCACCTCACCACTCAGTGATGGAACAACCTCCAATCAACACCAACTGTTCCCTAACCTGCATGTTATTGGTTGATGTTAAAACTGGAGTGCCTGGAGGAAACCACCCAGACACGGGGAGGAAAAACTCCACACAGAAAGGCCAGGGCCATGTGGGAGTTAAACCAGCAACCTTCTTGCTGTGAACCCAGAGCGCTCTCCGCTCTGCCACCGTTTGGCAATTTTAATAAATTACTAGAACTTATCCAAAAATATTGAATATTATTTGTGGCCTGATTATGTAGGCAAATATACAGTTTGTTAATTTATTCATTCATTTTATAAAGTATTTATTCCAGATTTTTCTTTTCTTTTTATTTTGTTGTTCATTTTTTCTTTAATTATTTTAATTTTTATTTATTTTATCTTTTTTCATTTGAACTCTCAAGTCTGGACAACATAACAGATGGGATGTTCTGAGGACAAACTGAGACACCTGCGCATATAGAGACTTGGGCTACTCCCTGAAAACATTGGCCTCAAAAACCGGCAGACGCTCTTGACTTTCCCACTGTCTTTATCTTCTGAAAACGAACAATCACATTGTCCACACACTCTACTTGGACTTTGAGTACTTTCTTGAATAACTACTCAGCGCTAATATCCTTTTCAAGTAACATTCCACTTACTTGAATACAATTTGTGCCTATTCTTCCACCTCTCCAGTTTTACCGCAGAGTCACAACGAGAGCCCAGTGGCGTGATTTGTCCCGGCAGCACAGAGGAGTCCGCTGAGGCGCAGTGAGGCAGAAACAGAGACAGAGCGCTGGAGCGGGGAGCATGTGCCCAGGCTGCCGTGCCCAGGCTGTGCCCAGGCTGTCCTCTGCAGAGCTGGGGCACATGTCACCTGCTGCCTGCCCCGCTACATCCACTCACAGCCACCAAAGGGTACAGGCTGCATGCAATGTTTTAATCTCTGTAGCATTTGGATTTTTTACACAGTGATTTCAGTGCTGTGTGTGCTGTGATTAACATGCACACACACCCTTGTTCATGGCTACATTTGAATAGAGTAGCTCATTAAAAAAAGAACTGTATAAAACAGTAATTTTGTCTTGTGTAGCAGCACAGACACATGGTTGTTGTTCATATGTTAATTAGCTACATTATATGCCAATTTGCTCCACAAGTTGTTTGCTACACCACTGTCGTCACAAAACTCTGTCAGAATACACCAAACAAACAGCACATAAACTACAGGTTATAAATAACAGCTGTACCAGAGTTTTCATGTAGAACTGGTATCGTACAGAACTTAGGACTCACCGGGGTCCTTATGATACAGAACTAAGAACTCTGTCATAATCTAAATGATCTTATGGTGATATTTTTATACCATAAAATGTGAGTTTTCAAATAAAACAAAAAAAGACCTCTGAAGAAGAGTGGTGGATGCTGTTAGCAGGATGGGCCATCATGCTTGTAGAATATGAAAGCGGGCACTGTGCGATGTTTTCAGCCGTGAAAACATCGCACATTGTACAGTCCTGCTCAAACTGTACGAGTGAATCACTAAGGTCAAAAGTTAGTAGCTCACGATTCACGTCCTCACACTACACGGCCGGATGGTGCTATGTGATTTGAGTCTCACACTGTACGTAGATCTAGGGCTGGGCAATATCGTGATAAAAATCGAATCGTGAGCTCATCTTTGTGACAATCTGCTTTTTTCATGAAATCGTCATATCGTGCATTCCCACAATCTTTTTCAAAGTTTCGTATACATTTTGAAAGTTGTGGTTTATTGGGCTGCACATTCAAAAGTGGTGAATTTTTGCATGTTTCAAGTTTGATTTACAAAAAAATATCTATTATGGCTGAAACATGGATTCTTAGCATGTTTTCATAGCTAAAAGTAACTATTAAAATATGCCAAAATCATTTAGAAGCAACACACAACGTTCAAATTAATCTTTTGTTTTTGAAACTTTTTATTGAAGGGCTGAGGTTGCTTGTTTTGGTTTGTTTCAAAGGCTCGGTCACTTGTTTTACTCTGAAAATATGGCAACAAGACAGACTTTGACAGCTGGAATTAGCCATTGAAAAGTAGAAATTTTCTGAAAAATCTAAGAAACTACATTGTACCTCAAAGGCAAAAAAAAAGAAAAATAGACATGAATTGTGATAAAATTGAAATCGTGATCTGGCTCCAAGAAAATTGTGATACATTTTTTTGCCGTATCGCCCAGCCCTACGTAGATCCACGGTGCGTTAGACTCCTGTATCCAGAAGCTCAACATGAAAAGTGGAAGAGGAGAAAAAGAATCCAGAAATGGAGATGCCCCGTGTTTAACAACAAACGTTGTTTGCGCTTGGGCAGTGTGAGATATTTTGTGGCACTGCTTCAACAGTGTGATGTTCACATGAGGAGCGACCAGAATTTCAAACAAGTTTAAAATTCTGATTCTACAGTTGTTGATCAGAAGCTGGTTGTGAGGTGCACGACACAGGGCTCCAAAATTGTCGCATGAGTGAATAATGTTCCCAAAATGCATCAAAAATCACAGAGTGTCTGCCAGCCTTTAGGGAAAAACTGATGAGTCTTTCAGGTGACATATGAACTTATAAATCAAAGTTCTCATAAGTGCTTTAAAAATTAGGTTTTGGGGAAATAAGTTTGATTTGGTGATGCAAAACAGTTTTTTCAGCATTACATCAAAGCAGCCCCTGGAGGGCCAGGTCTGGGTACTCCAGAGCAAATGCTAATTACACAAAATAGTGCCTCACATGACAATGGTGACAGCTTGTTTTTTGTTTTTGTTTTTTGCTAACTCTCCTCCTGACAGTGCATGAATGGTATTGGGCTAATAGAACAAAGATTTCTTTTTTTATTGTACACTTTGTTTTGTTTTTACTTGATGAAACATAAACAAACAAAACAAAATTAAAATATTAATATTGCAGGCATTATTTCTTGAAAACTGCGAGAGTAAAGCCTATAAATTCTTCTTATAAACAACATTTTATGCACAAGTAACATCTATATATAGTTTATGCAATACAATTTGAAACAACATGGTCAAAGACAACCTAGAAAATCATGTTGTTGAGGGAAAAAGCCCCCTGCAGGTTAGCGCATGGCGTAAGCATGGATACAAGCTGCCTGCAGTCTGTGTGCATTGTGTAAAACGATGATGAAATATTTGAGTCATACATGAGACTGGAGCGCGGGTCACGGCACAATGAGCCGAGGTCAGCTGAATCTGTCATGTTACATTAGAGAAAGAAGCAGCTCAAGGCCCAGTGACGTGCTCCGAGCTAGTGCTGTCCAGAGACTACAACCTCAAACCTCGCTATTTTCACATTAAGAAAAGAAAACATCACCAACGTGGCTTTTAATAACAAAGGATCAATGATTTTTCTCCATTTGTTTCTGCACTGTAGACTTATATGTCAATAAGACCTAATGTACACAACACATTTTCACAAATCCACAATGTTTTGAAGTCTTTAACATGACAATGAGCTGCGTTGATTGAATCCACATTCACTCTGGGCTACGCTGAAAAAGACGGCAGAGGTAGTTTGACAAACGAAGGGTAACTGAGCTCATAACAACTGGTTTTGTCCAATGGTTGCAAAATACAACACTTCCACACTGTCATAAATTAGTTTTATAACTTTGGTTTACTTTAGAGTTCAAAAAGCAATGTCCCAGAAATGCACATGATCTGAGAAGTATCTCTGAGTGGAATGTGACATCACTTCTGCTGAAGTGCAGTGAGTCAGTAGAAACACAAAGCCGTTTGCTTTTGCAGAACTGCAATTTGACATCTCATGAGATTTGATCATTTGAGTCTAAATGCTCAAATCAATGATCATAGGATCAAAATAGGCAGGAATGTTGCTTAGTATCAGGCCACAGTTAAAACCTTTAAACCTATTTTGGTGGTGGGTGTCAATGTCTTTTCATTGGTAGTAAAAAAAAACAAAAAAAAAACATTTCCCATAACCTTTCAAAAACAATGACAACGGTCATTATTTCAAAACTTTCAAAAATTGGCTGGCACATCTCAGTTATTTTTAATACTTAACACAATTTACACTACACAAACATCAATATCTTAGACAAAAAAATAACTACGGTACAAGAAATTTTTATCTTGACCAGATTTAGATTGCTGATTTGTATTATGATGTTGATGTGGAGAATGGTAATGGGTCCCTGGTAGATGTGTGCGATGTATCCAATGGGGGTTATGAACTAATGCCTTCCGGTCTCAGATTGCCATAGGTCACTACGTCCGGTGGCATAGTTGCCATAGTGACACACTTGTTAACTCCAAATGCGATGAGGAAAAGTTGCAAAAGTGAGCAAACTACGCCAACAGAAGATCCTTGCACACTTTTAAAACTTTTCCTTATGAAAACCAGGTTCAGAAGCTGCACTTTTCTGTCGCTGCATTTACGACAGATGACAAAAGACAACATTTTTTCAAAAACGATTGCTTCAGGACTAGCCCTAAATTCCACGTCTGATGTCCATCGCATGTGTCACTATGGCAACTACGCCACTGGATGTAGCATAACCCCAGTTTTAGATAAAGACAAATCGTGATTATTGTCTTGAAGAAGTACAAAAAAAAAAGAAAATGTTGTATATTGCTATAATTGTAAAAATGCAACAAAAAACAACAACAACAACAAAACAAATATTGGCCTCTTAGTTGGTCAAAATTTGTAGAAACCACATTGCAAATTGATTTTTTTTTTCCAATTAAACACATGCTTGATGCTTAGTTTGAAATAATATACTGTAATAATATGTCCAAAAATGCGTTTTAGTTTGAGTTTGCGTTCTGGTTTAACCTTACGCACGACTGGAATAAAACATATTTTAATTTCAACATCCGCTTTAATCACACCACTACAAAATCATTAAGTCAAATTGATCCATCTAACTAACATAAGCTAACCTCACTTGTGTTCCTCCGACCACATGATGCAGTGTAAAAAGCCTTCTGTTTACCAACTGAACGAACCCAAAGACGATGCCGATTGTGCTGTGCGGTCATCCCTTTGAGCCAGCCTGAAATTCCTTTTACACGCCTCGTCACTCCACGTGCCCCGGGGCTGCCACAGATGCCCCGCCACAAGAATGAGCCCTCTTCTCTGGCTCTTTTTCCTCCTTCCTTTCACGCACATTATACATCGATGACATTTGCTTTGGGAGAGTCTTCAGATTAGCATGCATATTAGCCACGCCACGCCGACGCGCAGTTTTATTAGGCTTTTTAATCTAGATGGAGTTAGCGCAGGAGGTGAGAGGTACGGGGGAGAACGGATTGTATTGCAATTGTTGTTTTGGGGATTGGCGGAATTAAAATATCAGGTCTTATTACTGCAGTGAGTTTGTGAATAGTAAGAGTCATGATATTCAGGGGACTGACATTTACTTGTATTTGGTGGGAAAACTGGTAGCACTTTATAATAATTACACATTTATTAGCCTTTAGTTATGAACAAATGACAATTTATTTTAATTGATTGACCTTTATTTAACCAGGGAAGTCCCACTGAGATTCAGAATCTCTTTTGCAGGGGAGCCCTGGGGGAGGGGTCAGGGGAGGCATTAATGGACATGTTTTTAGTTGTAGGAGGAAACCGGAGTACCCCTACGCAGACACGGGGAGAACATGCAAACTCCACATAGAAAGGCCCCGGGCGGCCCGGGAGTCGAACCCAGGACCTTCTTGCTATGAGGCCAGAGCGCTAACCGCTGCGCCACCGTGTCGCCCAATTTAACAAATGAAAAGATTTATTTGGCTTTTTAACGACATAATTACTCCAAATCAGGGGTCTCAAACTGTCGGCCCAGGGGCCAAATGTGGCTCCTGAGATGATTTTGTGTGGCCCCCAGAATTATTTCCCATTAGTATTGATTGTGGCCCACCAATAAACTGCACATAACAATTTGAACCAAGTTTTTGCTTTAGCATATTGTGATTATCATACTGTTACAACCCTATGACAGAGCTATTCAAATGGCAGCCCGGGGGCCAAATGCGGCCCACAAAGCAGTATGTTTCGGCCCATCATGAAACACACCATTTATCTTATTGTGGCATAATTTGACTCAGATTTTGTGATGCATTTTAAATGATTAAGACCTTATAGTCCTGATTTAGTTCTAGTGCAGATTCTGTGGTCTAGTTTTGTTCAAGATAAGATTTACCTCTGATCTAAACCAAATGTAGACCAGTAGGTCTAGTCTTGGTTTGCAAACTTGGTCTAGTCCCACTGCTTATTGTTGATAAATACAGTGTATTTGTTTTGGCTTTGTCCAGTTTTTATTTCAGTGAAAATAGTTGTTTTTTGTAGATAATGGCGCGCCAAAAAATATGGCTCAACAACAAAAATAACTGAATAACCCTGGTCTATGAAACCTAAATTTCACAGTAAATTACATTAAAAAAAATTTTCTTTGAAGGACAGTCTGACCCGAGTTACCGATTTTTATTCACTTTTAGTTTAATCACACGGAGGCCTAAGTAATAGAAAACAATATAAAAGAATGAATGTGAACATATTGTCTATAACAGACAGAGTTACATTTTTAAATGTGGCTCTTGACCATCTCTGATTTTGATTATTTTGGCCCCAGCCCCATTTGAGTTTGCACCAAACCTTACCCCTCAACCCTATTATTTTCATTCATGAATTGTTCATTTGATCGTGAATAATATAGTCACTACTCAGGCTTTATTAAAGCTTTACTAAGGCTAACTAAGGTGTAGTTTATTATAAGGTGGTACCGAAAAACGTACACAAGAGAAAAGTGCCAAGCATACAAATCCTTGCTGAGTATGACAACAAAATGTACAAAAAATACAGGAGGTGAGTTACCACAAGATTGATAAAGATTTTTGTGTAATTAATTATCAACAAAGTGGAGAACTACAGACTCACAGTAACAGCACCTGCAAGACATTTTTTTTGTGCTGATTTCTACAGAAGGTTTTTGGACAAAGGACTTTGGGCATAGAATAAACTTCCATGACTCTGGGCCATCCACTGTATTTGTTTTGTTAACTGTTAGCATTAGCGATCCCTTATTGCTCCTATAGCCGATAGCAACTGGCTAATAGCCCACAGAAATCACAAGTTATCAAGAGTATCGACTGGTGCAAATCTACGGAATACAGGAGAGTCAGTGCCTTGTAAGAAGTCATTGTTTAGTTTTCTAACCATTTAATGTCTCTATAGCTACAGTATATTTATCCATTTTGTAAAGAAAGTTATGAGGAACATGTGCAAAAAGTCAACTTAATTTCACAATAAAACATATATATACCAACAGGACATCACCAAAATGTAGGATTAGCACGATTCCACGTCATTTTTGCCTGACACGAGCTGCAGCCCTTGTTAATTTATATGGTTACTGTAAAGATTTGGTATTATTTATGAATATTAACAAAATACCAATACTAATCTTCCCCAAGCCCCAGACCTAAAGTCACCTGTTTTAGCAACTTGAACTAACTTGCCTGAATAACTTGCCTGAATAACTTGCATAAACTCGCCAATTAAACCTAATGCAAATTGTGTTTCATATCGTGCAATAGTAACACTGTCTCTGAACGAGTCTATCAGATCATGAGTTCACTGACTGAATGAAGAAACATTTATTTTAACTTGAGCATTGTTTTACTGCCTTAAAAAAAAAGATTTGCCTATGAAACCAGCAGACGTCCATTGAAGTGCCTGTTCCCAGTGGTCCACGACAAACCCTTTTCCGGCAGTGGGCCGGGAGGTTTGGGTCAAAAGCAGGGTGTGCACCGCAAAATAATGGCCCTGACCGCTTTCTCACCACAAGGACAGTCAAAGCAAAGGCCTCTGGGTAACATGACGCAGACGTGGTTGTGAGGAAGTAAGCTTGCAAGCGGTGTATTTTTGGAAGGCTAAAATAGACAGAGAGCACAAAAACATGCATGTTAGAAAAACAAGCAATGCATGAAACAGATGAGGACTTTTAAAAGCTTGGGCATTAAGTTCTTTAGCTAAAAAAATCTTACTGCAAAACAACGTTCAACAGATCAAGAAAATTTCAATCAGGGGAAGTTATATATTGTAAGTTAAATATTATAAAAATGCAGTTTTTTATTGTATTCCAACTGACTTGAATACAGCAACTACAGCCTAAACCAGACCAGGGCAAACTGTGGACCGGGGGCCAAGTGGGATCCTTGAACTGTTTCAATATGGTCCAAAAACAGAGCTGGGTGATATATCGAATCTTAGATAATACTGTGATAGTTGCTTTGAAGATATGCAAAAAATAGTATATTGGGTTGTATTGTCTATAGTTAGAAAAGCTTCAAAAATAGTTGTTCAAAGATACAAATGAAGACATTGTAAATCATCAACTAAGTGTAGAAAGTGATGTTGTAGTCAGTTTGTGGTCTTGTGCAGGCAGTTTGGGTAAAATTTTTGGTCAGAACATTGAGACACTCACTAGTTTTGAGAAAGATTGACCTTGTAGTCGACTAATCGATTGATAGCGCATGTCTTAACTCGACAAAAATGTTTCTATAGTCGACTATTTTCTGATCATTAAACCTCAACTAATCTATTTAAATACGTTTGAACATTTTCTGGTTGGTTTGAGATAATACTGTCTGAATATATTTAATCGAGATATGCCAAAAAATTATCCAGATATCTGTTTTTGTCAATATCGCCCAGCCCTAGGTCCAGTTACTTTGATATGGGGCATGTGTCGTTCCTTGTTGTCCTAATTTTGTCACACTAAATGCGTAAAAAAAAACTTTAAAAGCCATTGTTTTCCAAAATATGCTTGCAAAAACGATAATTTGTTACACCAAAGACTGCAGTCCGGCCCTCCACCACTTGTCCAGGTTACAATATGGCCAGTGAGAAAAAAATGATTGCCCAGCCCTGACCTAAACTTACTGTATGTGTAAGCAATGAGAGCCATTTATGTTACGTATAGCTTACATATTCTAAGTTAATATTTGACACGAGGTTAAAGGAGAAAAACATACAGTAGTCTGTTATCTCAGCTCTTCCTGGCTAGTGTTTGGAGTGAACTGACAGTGACCCGAGGCACTTGGTTGATTAGAAACTTTTGTATTGTATTATTTTAGTTACACTGAAAGTTACGCACTTTCTGATGTTTGAGTTCTTTGTAGATCAGAGTTTGTTTTCCATGACAGACTTTTTAGTCAACAACCGCCTTTTATTAACTGAAGACCAAACACAGTTATTATGGGTTTTTAGACATAAAAAATTTAAATGTTAAATTCCAAATCATTTGGAACATAAAATAGTTTCAACTTCAGAGAATTTTATTTGTTTTAAACAAATGTTTAACAAAGTAACGTAATGTTTTACCCCATCTTAATACATTTATTTTTATTCAACAAAACAAAAAAATAGCTTGAAGTAATATACATGTAATAAAAATTGCTTCAAGTAATAAACATGACTCAGACGTTTAACAATTTTCTATTTTACTGAAAAAATAATACAATATACATCATTATTCTGCCTCAAAGCTTGGCTTCTTCTCCAAACCACAAGTTTTCACAGACAGGGATTGACTATCAATCTTTCCATTCAAAACCAAATAATTGACGATTGGACATGACCTAATTTTGATCCCAATTTTTATTTTTCCAAAACTTTTTCAAAACCTAGACAAAACATTTCCAGGGCCTGGACTTTAGAATAGAACTTTCCTTGACATTACAAACCCTGTACAATGATAAAATTGGGTTGCAATTCTGTAGTCCAGCCTTCAAACCATAGGTGAAAGAAATAGAATTACTCTAATGTTTGTCTACATTTTTAGTTGTTTTCCATTATTTGACATGTGTTCAAACGTAATAAACAATCCATCTTCTTAACAGTTAACTGGTCTGATAATGGAGAGTGGAAGTGCGCGCTTGGATGCCGGAGGTCCGCTGGGTGCTGCCTCCGTGCCTTTGCTCCTAATCCTGGTTAAGTCCGGTGCGGCGGGAGAGTTCACCCAAAGGAGCTCGGGCCAGTGTTGGAGGCATTAGGGCTAAAGCCTCGGCTCTGTTGTTATGCTAATCCACAAGACAATGATTATCAATGGGGCACGTTTCCGCGGCGATACACAGGGCTCCACGCTGCTGAGGGAACGACGGAGATGGCTAAGATGGTTAAGTCCTGGTTAAGTCTGGGTTTAGTCAATGAGAAGAAGCTGGCAAAGATTTACAACAAATGGTTTTGATGGGTTGAGTTTACTTGACATCACAATATTCTACAGGTCAATGAGATTTATGGAAGAAATATAAAGAACACAACTTCAAACATGTTCGTGAGCACCGCTACTTTGTAATCCAATGCACCAGAACACAAAAAAGTGTAAGATTCGAGTTAGAGCTCCGTCTACTGGCAGAAAAGGAAATGACACAGGAGAAACTTTCCAATCAATCTCACCAGATATACTGCTGCAGAAATGCTCAAAACAAGTCAGAATTAAAAACAATTCACAATTCAATCTCAGAGGTGTTCAGAGACATTCAGAACAGCGTTTTCTGAGGCTCAGAAGAGACAGACAAATATCTCACAGACAAAGCTTCAAAGACCATCTTGGACGACTGTGGTCTGTCATACATTTGGACTACTCAAACCTTTAGCAACCCTCATTGGCTCAAACTGACTGTTGAGCGAACTTTAAAAGACCAACGTATTCAACATTGGCACAGTGAGCTCATAGACATGTCTTCACGTGACTTCTATATAGAGATAAAGCAGGAATACAAACTTGAGAAGTATCTCCTACGTGAAAATGCTGGATATAGGCAAGCTATCTGTAACTTTAGAACAAACAACACAAGAAGTCATTGGCCGGTACAATGGTATTGAGAGATGTTTAGGAATCTGTCATCTGGTGGGGTTGGTGATGAATATCACGTCATGTTTGTCTGTACAAATGATTGTGTAATGTTGTTACGAGAGTAATATCTTCCTATGCTACACTTGAAGAATGTCCCAAAATATACAATAATATCTGTATTTCAGTCACAAAAGACCAAAATGTTGTGTAGAATAGGTGCCTTTCTAAAAGGAGTCCTTTGTCTTTATAAATTAATTACTTTTGACTGTCAAATATGTCTAGAAATGTACAAAAATGTACTATATATTACTTTGTCAGTTCGGTTCAAGACATGAGTTTCTTGCGAAGTGAGTACATGAGTTTCAGTTCATTATGGGCTGTATTTGCTCAAATCCGCACAGCTTCACGTGGCTTCGTGTGGCTTCGCATGGCTTCCCGCGAGAATGCTTGTATTAAGACCAGGGCCGCTGCTAGCAGTTTGGGTGCCCTATGCAAGATTTCAAAAAGGTGCTTGTTTTTGCCTTTGAAAGAATCTATACATAAATGTGGAAAAAGCTTATGTATATTTTTTGTTGTGGTGATTTACATGATCAAAACTGCAGCCGTCCTAATTCATCTGCTTTTTCTCCTTGTAACTGGCCCAAAACGTGGCCTATTGACGCGAAATAAAGATTGGCTAAGAGCTTATTGTAGAACATGTTCCTATTTTGGAAACGGTTTCCAGAATCTTTGATTTTGCGCTGTGTGTTAAGAATCATCAGGCACATGCGTCTAGACAAGACTTTTCTGTCACTCATGAATTCAGCACGCGGGACAGTGGGACGGCACAGCTCAGGTGGTGCCCTACGCGCTCTGCGTTATGTGCGTATTGGGGGCACTTTAGAAGTCCCCACTCGTAGCGGACGGGGCTAAAACCAGAAGGTTGAAAAAACTCTGCATTAATGAAAAATGTGTGTAAACCGACTAGTGTGGGTCAAAACTTATAATATTTATTTAGATTCGGGGTTATATTTGAAGAATGATTTAACCATAGTCTCCAGTGTTTCCTCTACCATTCTACAAGCCTTGCTAATATTACCTATCACCCTGCTTGTCACAGTATTTTTTTTCATTTCACAATTGACCTAACATTTACTATTACTATATTTAATGAATCTATAGCTGCTTCAAAAACCGCAAATTAGCACTGATAATTAAAATCCAGAAATATTTAGGCATATATTTTTTCAACACACAACTAAACCAAGAAACCTAGGAGAAACACAGCAATCATTTTTTTTTCTTTTTTTTCCATGTGTGTGATGGCGATTATGTATAATACATCTATCTATTATTAAACAGTGATGTGAGGAAAACTACGATCCCAAATGCTTTTCAAAACAGCCTTTGCATAATTTATGGTTTAATAAAAGCACAAACTGTGAAAGCAATGATTTTCTGGTGTTTATTACAGTGACATGAGAGAAATGGCGTCTGTCATGTACAAAAGCCTAACATTAGTCAAAACCCAACATGTTCTCACTATTTTCTGGGTTGGATTTGCTGTTTTGTCGCAGTCAGAAGAATTAAACAACAGACTTACGGCTGCTTTATTCTAACAGAGGGGATTTTTATCTTTCTGTCGCTTTTTTAATCAAAAATGGACCCAGGAAAGACTAACATAAACTTTCAAAAACTTTAGGATAGGGCAAGGCAATATCATGAGAAAAATCAAATTGTGAGTTTTATCAGTGTTACAATCTGCTTTTTGGGTGAAATTGTCATATTGTGATTTTCCATTCCTCAGTCTGATGCATCTGTCTGTTCACACGCAGACTAGTTTTTCTAACTTGTTTTTCTCAGCCTCAGAGTTGCCAAGTCTGTTTCTTTATAGCGACTTTGGGCTTCTTTTTTCAAAGTCAAAGCAATTTTTTCAAGTTGGATTTACTATAAACTATATTTGTTTATGACTGGGACATGGAATTGTAGCATATTTTTATGTGTAAAATGTATTTGTTTTAGAAAACCTAATAAAATATGCCAGCAATCATTACAACTTGTTTTGCAGAGACACACAATGTTCTAATTAACCAGTTATTTTATTAACTTTTTATTGAAGAGCTGAGGTCGCTTGTTTGGAGATTTACTGTCAAAGGCTTGGTCGCTTGTTTCTCTCTAAAGATTTGGCAACACTGGTCAGTCTTTGACAGCTGGATTTAGCCTTTGACGATGAAGTAGGAACTTCCTGAACAAGCAGCTGATTTACTGCATCTCAAAAGGGGATATGAAAATAAACAGTCTACATGAACCGTGATAAATAAAAAAAAAAAAAAATTGATCTGGTTTCAACAAAATAGTGATAATTATTTATATCGTCCAGCCCTAGACTCACGTATTCACTATTCAAGGTTCCTGGACACCTTTTTAAGACCTTTTTAAAACCTTGGATATCAAAAATGTGGTTGTTTAAAAACATTATTTTTTTGAAAAGAAATACATATCTAAATACATTTTAAAATATACATTAAAATAAAAAATATACATATTTTAGTTTTGTCATAAAAACACTTTTTATTAACTATTTAAGTACATACATTTCAATTATGTCCTAAAGCTCCTTTAGGACTGTGCTTTTAGGTCATTAAAGAAATGAAGCGTAGCAATTTTTCAAGTTTGATTTATGAAAATATATCAATTTATATAACTGAAAAATACATTTATAACATGTTTTTATTTCTAAAAGTTGTTATTAATGTAAGAAAAACACATGATATGGCAACATCCCAAACACTTGTTTTGCAGCAACATAATTATTATTATTACATGATTATAATTAATCAATTCTTTTATTAACTTTTCATTGCTTGTTTTTGTCTCTGAAAATCACAGGTCAGCTTTTGACAGCTGGATTAGACAATAGGAAAATAAACGGTCTACAAGAATCGTGATAAAATCGAAATCGTGATCTGGCTCCAAGAAAATCGTGCTATACATTTTTTGCCATATTGCTTAGGCCTACGTGAAGCTAACGTGGAAATAAGTAAAGAGTTCTTTGGCGATCTATAAGCTAATATTTTTACCACGTCCATGATCTATCACGCACCTTATACAAGTAAAGAAAACGCCACAAAAAGCAGGCGGTGAAGCGCGCAGTCCATTACACACACAGCGCGCAGCATCTGCAGTGCTAGCGATGGCAAAGCCGGACATTTTCAGGCCCAAGTGTTGGAGTTGTGGTACTGCACGAAACATGCCATTCCTTTGGCCAAGTTCTTGTTTGAATCCCTAAGTTATGAGGCAATTCAAGCTAAGCTAACAGCGAGCTCATGCGCTCTGAAGCACCCCTGTAGCTCCATCTGACGCTTATTTACATGAAAGGCATCACAGCAAATGCAGTTTCTTCAGTACAAACACGCACATTCTTCATTTAACTTGGATAAATCTGCTTGGAATACAAGATCTTAAAAAAGCCCCTTCAACTGGAGCTTTGTTAGATATCATTGTTTCATCAGTGCTATAATGACGACCACAACTAATTATGATCACGTGGGTGCAGGAGCTCTATACATTGTCCCTTTATTTTTTTTCTCTGCACTTACCAGAGCAGAGAGAGCAGCCTTCTTACCGCGCACTTGTGTGAGGAGACGACGAACGAGCCAACTTGAACTGTGTGTTGTTGTCAGAAGATTAAAGCCGGGTAAAAGAGAGCTGAGGGAGTGTGTTTGGCTGCTCCGGAGCTCGACTGTCGCACTCCCGTTTCACACAATCACACAAAAACACTTCTCTTTGATTCACTCCACTTTCATGCCGTCTTTCCAGTCTGAAGAAACACTATCAGAGGACTTCTACAGCCTCAACTTTTAGACTGTTTTTTAATAAAGTACAGTGGTCATTTGGAAATAGCCAAAGCTGCAATGTCATGACTTAACCTTAACGCTGGCAGAATTTGAGTCCGTATAGCACTATTGATTTGCTAATGTTTAAGGTGCTGCGCCCAAACGTTAACAAGGAGAAGTTTTTGCAGCAGTCACAGGCTTTGCTCACTTACATGTCTAATACATTCTGAGTGTTGTAATCAGTCAGCACAATGAGTTTAGAAGCACTTTCAGAGGTCAGAACGAGTTGAGCTAGCAGCATGCTACAGACAATAAATGCTGGTATTGCGAAAGAAAATAAAGATTCAGAAAATTTGTGGATGAAAATTTTTGCTTTAGAATATGAGGCATTTTCAAAAGTGTCAAATAATTTACATTCTTAACAGCATTTTTTTTCTCCAGATTTGTTTATTGAAGCTCATCGTAAAGCTCATTATTAGTCAGTCTGATCTGTGATTTTGTTGCGTGTCCTGCAACATGATTGGTTAATAAGTTAATACAATAATATAGTCTGTGTTCTGCAACAAGTTATAAGACCATACCAGCTAGCTCAGAAGCTAAGCATGTTGGGCCTGAGCAGCACTTGGATGGGAGACCGCTGTAATCTCAGTGTCACAGTGGGGCAAACAGAGGAGAAACTGGTCACTGTGTCCTTCGGCAAGACACTTCACCCACATTGCCTAGTCTGGATCTGATGTGTGTGAATGGTTGGCGGTGATCGGATGGGGCCTTGCTTCTGTCAGTCTGCCCCAGGGCAGCTGTGGCTACAATAGTACACTGCAAAAAATGAATTTCAAGACAAGTTAAAGTTGCCTGATTCTGGGATTTAAACCTAATTGGAAGCATTTTGACTCATTTAACCTTAATTACACAGATTATTTTCCTAGTTTCAAAGTGTTTCAAACTGATTTCAAGACATTGCTTCTCATTTCAAGCCAAATTATTTGCCAATGGGTTAAGAAAGTTGTTCTTACTATATTGGCATTTTTGTATTTTTTTATTTTAGGCCAAATTCTCTTATAACCAATTAAAAATGTATTGAAACCAGTGAAATATTCTACATTACATAAGGAATTAAATCTTATCCAGTCAAAACAGCTCAAACCTGGATTAAAATTCTGATTCCAAGTAATTTTAAGCAAGTCTAAATATATAGATTTCGCTTACCACCATTGAGTGTGGAGTGAATGAATAATGCATAATGTGAAGCGTCTTTGGGTGTCTTGAAAAGCGCTGTATAAATCCAATGCATTAGTATTATTATTATTATCAAGTCAACACCTAAAGATGAGGTACCTGTTTTTAACTCTTTTTGTCCTTTGACTATAAGGACAACATTTACAGAAGTGTTAATTCCCTGTTTACTTCCAATAATTCCTAAACAAATCTTGTTAATTCCCCAAATTCCGTAAAATGACCATGGAAAACGTGCAACTTAAACTTGAAAATGTCCAGAATTATCTAACAAGCACAGATCCTGGGTTTTGAAAAACAACTGCAAACTAATCAATAATCATCTACCTTGCTTTTAATTCCGTTGCTGCGCCAACTGTCATTTCTCTCCATCGACTCATTCTGTATTAAGTATTAAACACTGTGATGCACCATAATAATCTCTACTGTCTTATGTCCTCTGTCCAGTTCCAAAGGACATTCTGGGGTAACACGAGGCGTGGGACGTGTCGTAGCACCATTCTCACTCGGGATGTGATCTCAGGAGTGCAGGATTAACTTGGAAGTCGTGTGAGTGATGAGAGAGGCCTGAATAGTCATGTCTGAATTCACACCGAGGACAGATCCAGCTGCTACCCCATCAAATCAAGCAAAAGAACAAAATAAAAAATGGCATATTCTTGAATTCTGTAACAACGCATTTCTCAAAGCATTAAATAAGTGTGTCTCTCAATTAAAATGTCATCAGTGACCATGAATCTCATTAAAGATGAACTGTAGGTTTCATGGAGCATCTGCCGCCTTCTTGTCTCCATAGAGATGTTGATGCTGCTAAATATTTCACAATACAGAATTAGAAGTATTGATCTAACTGTGATCCATTTACAAGTGTTTCATGATTCAAAATACTTTGGAAAACTCGGATCTTGACCAAAAGTCCAACCCTAGGCCTGTTTAAGGTACACATTCTACATATTTTCATAAGTAACTGATTTTGCTTAACTGAGTGTGTTCTTTTTGACCATTTAACTAACACAAATGTACAACTGTTCCAGCAGAGGGCACTGACTGTCCCTGAACAGCCGTGGCGTCTTTCAGAGTGGGAAAAAAAAAAGATTGCTCAAACTACAAAAAATATGTTTAAAACCTGTGTGGCACTGCACTTTTTAGGGATTAATGCATGTTTTTATTCACTTGGATTTTATGTTGGAGAAGAAAACAGACTTGATTATTCAATTTTTGCCTGGGAAAGCTGCTAGCTTTTACCCAAATAACTGGCTAATGCTAGCAGCAACTTTGCAGCATAGATGCTTATATTCAATGGTTGGTATGCACAGTTCACATACCTGTTGCCGTGTCACTGCTTGGTGCTCACTATCATAGCTTGTACTTCCTAAATATGTGTCCAATGTGTCCAGTGGGGAAAAAACAAACAAATGTTGCCACAAAAATTGAATCAGTTAACCCCATGGATCTGGATTGGACATTCCTAGCTTGTAGCAGTTGTACATCAGCCCCAGTGGCCGCTCCATATATTGCAACGGAAAAATTCCTTTACAGGCTAGAAAGCATTTTTTCCATACAGCGCAATGCTGCTCGTGTTCAACAGAAACGGCATCAACAGCTACAGAACCATTGGATTTCGTACCTTGGTTTCACATCATAAACTTTTTTCCAGTTCAAAAGGTTTTAGTTTGATTTAAAACCGCTTTTTAAGCTTTAGCTTCGGCTATTGCTGCTCACACTGCAACTCCCGCTCTGATTGGTCAGAACTGTCAGAACTTCTTGCTCCTTGCGCAACGAATTTTGGGGGAAACACAAGTGTGCACGTTCCAAAGCCTGTAACACACCTAGCAACGGCTAAAGCTAACGGCCATGATGGCTACGAACGCTAGTGAGCAAAAGCCACTGAGGTTTGGTTTGCTTATAGAATGTGAAGAAATGGTAACAAAAATGGTAAAAAATAAATAAATAAATTCTCATCCCAATCCGAAACCTTTGATCGCAGACAGACACAGTTATGCAGTGAAACCTGCTAGAACAATGCCAAACAATATTTTTTTAAAATCAATATTGATCTATCAGAGGAATAAAGACAAAAGTCAGCTGCAGTTCAAAGTTGTGATATTTAGACACATTTAGAAAGAGGCCACAAAAAGACACCAAATACTCGCCTAGTTCAGAAGAGATTTTCTAGAAGAGTGGCATTGTGGGGCTTCTCTTTTTAGCTGTTGCAAAATTCCTTACGCAACATGCTTGATCATGACAATTTGATAAAATTATAACAAAGTCACAATGACTACACAGTTATGACAAGCAAAGTGTCAAATAAGCTCTTGAGAGAACTGTTACTCAGGCAAAGCTTCCCCGAACTCGTGAAGAGACAAATCAAGGTTTATTATTGAGCCAAAACTCCTTTAGGATGCAGAAGGCTTTAGAGATCCTGTTTTGAGCCTAAATTAAGCCTTGTTTGGTCCAGTTGTATGCCTCAATGGAGAGCTGTATCTGATTTTGGGGTTACCTCCAGCGACACCATTAAATAGAGGTTACTGATGCTACATTACCATTCGACTCACCACCATGTAATGTAAAATAGGACAAGGTGGAACACGAAATTCTACATCCTCTCTTCTCAAAGCGGTGCCAGGGGATCCCCAAGCATTCTTGACCCAAAAACTAAGATGTCTGGGGATTTCTACAGCTCCAAAGGTCAGGAGAATACATATGTTCACTTGTTCTAGACTCTTGCAATAAAAGTCACAAATTGTAGGCCAAACTTTTGGTTCAATGTCATGATGAGCCAGTGCGAAATTACCGATTTTAGAAATAGTATCTCCCCAAAGACAAATAAATTAACATCTGGGGTTCAAAAGTTCATACTTTTTTTTTTCTTTAAGAGGTCCATTTCAGAAATTCACAAAAAACAGTTTGTCAGCTTACTTCAATTCTCAGCAAAGTATGAGATTTTTGATGTTGGGCTTAATACAAAAAGCATTTTATCTAGGTAGAGCTGCAACAAGTTAATTGATCAACTAATATCATCAACTAGTTTAGTAATCAATTAAACATAAACCAGTCTTTATTTAGGTTTCAAAACATGCTAAGCCAAGAAAAAACTCACATTGAATAAAAATGATGATAATCAATGAAAATGGTGTACATTTATTGTTTGTATGTTGTAAACACTAGCTTCTTCACCTCCAGAATGCTCTCAAACAGTGCTACACTGGAATAAATATAGGCTTAAATAAGCTAGAAAAAAGGACTTGAATTAAGTAAAATATATTTTGTCTTAGGCATAATGTGACTTTCTTACACTAAGATTTGCCAATAGAGCTAGTTTTATTCTTATTTGAAGTGAAGAGACTTTTTTTTCTCATTTTTTTGAGTGAGAGGATTATTGTTTTCTTATTCTAAGTAAAACATCAGCAAATCATATCTTAGACAGTCAAAACCAACTCAAACCGAGATAAACATTTCAAGTACTTATGAATGTGTTATTTAAAATGGTGCATTTTTCCAGTGACCCTCAAATTTGGCCAAAATCTTGTTTTAACTTCAAGTCACTTATGTTCTAATCAAAAGAATCATCGCCGAACTAATCGATTAGCAAAACAATTATTAGTTGCAGTCCTATGCAATGCTTTTTGCAATATGCTTGGGAAATTAGGGTTGTCAAAGTATAAAAAATGTATATAAATTATAACTAGCATCGAAAGATCACAGGGTTTTATAAAGAAAGTGCAAATACTGTATGTGTAAAAATGCCAAGTCTATTGTCTAAAACCCAGACTCAAATAATAGCACTTTGCACTTATCTTGGCATCAAAACCGGCATAAAGAATCAAGAATATTCCTTTGTATATCGAAATCAGGTTTGACATATTTGTATCGTGACCAGATAGTAGGGGTGTAACGGTATACATGGTCGTAGTGAATCGTTTCGGTACAGCACGTTCGGTTCGGTGCACGTGTGTACCGTTTCAATATTATTTTATGTAAATAAATGTGATTTTGCGCGACCGGGGCGGAACTGTTCACGCACGGCATGTTTCTACACGGACAGTATTAAGTGATGCAGCGCTAGCTTATATTTTGTGTTTTTTTAAACGTCTTCCTTGGACTTTTATTCATCCGCGCTGCTTACTTGATGCCAAGTGAATACTTCTGATGGATTTACATGTCTCCGCGCTCGTAAACACTTCAGAATCATCGCGGGACAAAGACGAACATTTGAACTCACCGCTACCGCCGCGTCCCAGTCTCCTGTAGCACACGCAGTCACAACTACAAGGCTTTCTGTGAGTAAAATCCTGCACAAACACCGCTCCTTGTGAAAAAAGTCCGTCGCCACATTCACATGTCCGCTCGATAGATATGTGTTGATCAAAAAGGACTGTCTCAAAGGCTCCAAAAAACTTAAGCTGCTTCTATGAGCTTCCTCTTGATTCAGCGCCACACTGCACCACGTCATAAGCCACTGTTCAGCAACATTAGAATCACGCACTGAGCAAATACAAGCAAAAATAAATAAATTAAATTAAATTAAAATAAATAAATACAAAAAAATACAGATTTAATGAGTTTTTTTAATATAAATAAATAAATACAAGCTCAATCTAAATAGATTTTGTTTCTTTGAGATATTCCTGCTGCAGGGTATCAGCGTTAAATTAATATTAATAGAATATTGTTGCTTTTACAGTGAAATGTACAAATATTGTTTTCTTTTTAAACATAAAACCTGAACTGAAAGTGTACCGAAAAATACCGAACCGACAACTGTGAAAACTGAAAACCGAACCGAATATGATTTTAGCGTACCGTTACACCCTTACCAGATAGAGAATATATTATCTTGTGTTACAATACAAATCATATCGAAATATACAAACTATCTGATGCTACAAAATGTCAGCTCAACAAAATTAACATCACTGAAGGAATAACGATTTAACACAAGGTCAAGTCAGCATTCGGTGAGAAATTATCACATTCTTTTTTTAGTTTTTGCTGTTTTATCACCTGAGTCTGCTGTTGTCCAATCATCTTGCTCAAACTTAACTTGCAGGGTACCAAAGAGAACCAGTCGATATGTGCCAATACATACTTAAAAGCCCTGCTATAGTCTATTCATCAGCTGAAACACTATACCACATTTATCTAAGACCTGCAAGCCCCTGCATTCTTCGCCACACTGAAAACGTATATTGATAATGCTTTTGCCAGGGAATGCAATACCTTTAATGCAATGGCTGCAACATGAGCACTGTAAATTTATTTTATAACACAATCGATAAAAGCAACATTAGAGATGAGACGTCGCTGGCATGAGGGACTGTTTAATACTAAGAGATGTTATTAGGAAGCTGATGTCCAACCACGTCGACCCGCAAACACAGCAGTCGGGGTTCTAAAGATTTAACATTTTAAAGGTGTGGCTATTGCAGTTTGCTATAAAAGTGCTGATATTGAATTTAAACATAGCTAAATTGACAATGTATGAGAAACATTTTTAATAGGTTTTGGTGTTATGTGGCACACTATGTATTGTTTCTAGTGCTATCTATTTGTTTATTAGGCTGAAATTTTCACCGTATGGCTTCAAGTGTATCCATGTTGCATTATTTCAATTACAGTTGACTGTATTTTGTGAAAAAATGCCAGTAAAATCATGCATCCTGCAATAGTAATGTATAGTTTTTAGGTTTGACACAAGGACCACTCTTGTCCCCTGTCAATTTCTATCATATATTTGCAACAGAGACCCCTAAAATTTGCTCACGACTAGTTTTCAAACAGAGCAGTCAAACTGGGTGGTCCAGAGCAAAAAAAAAAAAAGAAAAGTGAGATGGGCACAGTCACTTTTTTTTGTCTTGAGGACACCCTAATCATGATTTTAATCATGGAGTACCCTTTATGTCACGTACTAAAGTTATTTTGTCTTTATTTACTCATATAATTTCATTTTTAAAGATGGCATTTTATTGTTTTAATAAATTCTATATTAATTATGTAAAATGTGGCACAAATAAAAAATGATACACTAAAATACTTGCAATTCTACCTTTTGTTTAAATCTGCAATTATTCTAAGGATCCCCTGACAAATGGCTTATTTCTTTTTTTAATTTGCAAAAAATACAAAATAATATGGCCAAAGAAATTACCTGGGACAGTAGACAGTGGCATCATATACTGTACACAGCTTAGTAGCAAAAAAAAAAGTTTATCTAGTGTTTAGTTCCCAGCATTTCTTAAAAGGCAACAATAATCAACAGAACAATCGCACCATAAATCCAATATAGATTCAACTATACTTCCAGCTTGTGTGGTGATTTTTGTCTATTTTGTTGTACCCGCCCGCCCTCCTGCTATGCTCCTCTCTCAAACTGACTCATGTTAGCGATTTCCTATATTTCAGACAAAGCACTTGCGATCGTCTCCCCCAGAGAAAATACTCCACAATAGAACAAAGAGTTGTATAGACCAAATCCAAACAATGTACATACAATCTCTGAAAAGCTGCAACGCCAAACACTGCGTGGAAGGATTTCTGGGGCAAAGCTTGTAAACACTAGTACAATTTTGTATCATCACATGAGAAAACTGCTGCGTATTTCTCTCTTGCCAATTCCATATTCAGCTCCAAACACTGCAAAGAGTCTTCTAGCAATATAAAAAGTCACAGAAATCAGTTACTAATCAATCTGAAACTAGTATTGAAATTAGATACTCATTGTAAAAAAGGACTTTAGAGCAGTGTGTATTTGACTTTTTTGTCAGAGCTCTGAATTACACGCTTTTTGGAGACTATTTTGTATAGACCTTTATTCAGCAGATTTGTCTTTGAGCAGCACTGAAGCACTCCTATCTAATAGTGTAATGTAACTTTGGCAATAAAAATAAATCAACAATGTAGGCTATATTATTATCTGGGTATTATGTACAGAAGCTAGCTTGTTCGAAGTAAATACATAAATAAAATATAATCATAAAACAGTATGTTAATAATGTAATTTTATAAAATTAACTTATTATAAGAAGCGTAGTAAATGAAACTAAATACTAAATGTATTTAGCTTTGTTTACCTAGAACGCAAAAGTCAAACTCAAATGCGGGCTAAATGCGGCCCACAAGTTTACTTTATGTATTAGTGCTGCAGTGAGTGTTTTAACCTAATGAACCCAATTCATTTTCCAGACTAATGCAGATATTTATTCAGTAATTGTCACTTAAATAAATATACAATAATCAAATACAACTATTTTTTGTAGTATGTCAAAGATTAGTAAGGTTAATTTCCAACCGGTCCTTCGAAGACAACACCGATGCCGATGTGGCCCTTTGTCAAAAGGAGTTTGACACCCCTGGCCTAGGATTTTTTTTTTTTTTTTTTTTTTTGAGAACTTTAGTTTTATAAAAATAAAATATACTTAGATGCTTCATAGTGGTTTAACTGCTATAAATCGCATTAACAGTCACCAATGACCAATAAATATAAATCTGTCACATGAAAATCTATATTTTTTTTTCAATCGGAGCCTAAACAAGCTCTGTGAAGCCAATAAAGTTAATTTTACTTAAAAAAATGTAAATTTTGTAAACATAACCAAGCAAAATCACTTGTAAATGTAACTAAAATGGTAAATGGTCTATTTATATAGGGCTTTTCTACCTTTCAAGACACACAAAGCGCTCAAGTGTCTTGCCCTAGGACACAACAACAATCCGCACTTGTCATCTCACGGTGGTACCTGGTCTCCCATCCAAGTAATACCCAGGCTCTAACATGCTTAACTTTGTGAATGTAACAAATTAATTATCTTTTAAAAAGTAACATAATACATGTTATTACATTTACCTTTATTCCACTTCTAGAAAATGTAACTTCTGAAATGAAGCAACTATATTTTCAGCACTATTGAGGGCACCTGTATAGAAGCCGTGCTAACTAGATTTAACAAAGAATACATTGTTGTATAGGTCACACGGTTCAAAGGTAGCTTTTAGTCCAGAAATTACAGCAACAAAATGTAACAAAGCAAATGTAACCAAGTAAAAGCAACATAGTGTATGCAACTAAGCAAGTAGAACTTAGTAAATGCAACACAGCCATACATGAGGACAAAAACAAAGCTTTTTTTCCACTCTTATCCCCACTCCCAAAATCCCCAAACTTTTCTGTCAGAATCTATAGCGCGTACACATGGGTGATATTCACGGCATAAATGCAGGTGGCGGCTCTGCTTGTCTGATCGCTCACACTTTGATTGGCTCCCTGCTGTTTTGGACGACTCCTGCCGTTTCAGGTGACAGGACTCCCGCCAGGCGAATCCAATCAGGCCAATCCAATCCGCGATTCGCCAATCCTCTCAACCCGCGTTCCTCTGCCGCGCGCACATTTACGTCCACTGGGAGAAAGAGAGCAAAACTGACAAGACTCGGCCACATCCAAGCTTTGATATTACATGTGTGGACGTAGTATGATGAATCTGCTTTGTGAGGTAAAAAATGTACAATGTTGGACTTGGAACCTCATTTAAAAACAAATGCTTAAAATTTCTTAGCATTAAATTAACAAAATAGACTCCCTTGTTTGTTTGTTTGTTTGTTTGTTTTTCATTTTTTGAGGATAGCCCTTTCCACAATACATTTTGTTTATAGAAAACGACAATGTTGGATTCAGAAAAACCTAATAACAAAACAGCTGAACTGACAAGCCCCGCCTCCTTAAAGTGATAAGCCCATTCATAACATTTCATTCATGTTTTTACTAGGGCTGGGTATTGCCAAGAGCCTTCCGATACGATACGTATCCCGATACAGTGGTCACGATACGATACATATCCCGATACATGTAAATCCTGATATAATTTCTTTAATATGTCACATATCAAGTGTCAAATGCAAAGGAATTTTATTTTCAAACTACTCTTTATGTTACATACAAGTGTCTTACAAATAAGCTATTGTTTGGCTAATTAGTTTCAGCCTTAACCCTGCTGTCCAGGTTTATAAGTGTAAATTATATACATTTTAGTATGCCGATACGTATCCCGATACACCTTCCTGTAACGATACGCGTATTGCCAATGAGCTTGTCACGATATATCCCGATACCGATACATTGAGTACAGCCCTAGTTTTTACCTTTGAAAAAAAGAATGTTTCAAAGCCATTCAAGACCGAAATGCAAAACAATATAGAATCACCCAAACATACAAAATTAGAAGAAAATAATATTTTGAGAACACTACTGATGAACACTGTTGTAACAAGATTAAAAGTTGATTTAGTAAAATATCTCCCTTTTAGCAAGACAATACTGTCTATGTCGTAAGTTTTAATGCGGACTTAGAATGAATAATAATACAGTGACATAAAATACAACGACATGTGTCCCATTTTATGAGCAATAATTGAAAAGCTGAATCCAACCTATTACAATGCTAAACTGTTTTTGATAAGGAACCAACTTTATAATGGGAACACGCTGTCTGCTTCTTCCCACTCACTTTCAAACATAATACAATGAAAACTATTTGTTCAGGTTTTTTTTCCTAATTACAATCATTTCAACATTTGTTTGTCCTGAAATCTGAGTTGAAAATATATTTTAATCCAAAGAAACATTAAAAGCCCTGTTTGTAACTTTCTGGAGGCGAGAAGATAAAACCTTAGGAATTATCTACATATTATCTACATGTGGTGTTATGATTTTATAGAGGGATGACATCACTTTCCGCTCTACTGCACATGTCACTTGCAGAAAGATACATTGTCCATCTAGTTCACTGGAGAAACTTCTTTTATAAAAACAACAAAACGGCACAAAATCTAATTTTTTTGTTCAGGTATGAACCGGTATGACAAATGTCTGCCTCCTGAAGTTTGAGACACTGTTTTTCTCTTGTTTTTCACTCACCTGAATGTAACGTGAATGAGCCTTATGGACAAATTAATTCACAAAAGCTGTTTTAGCAGCATAACTTCTGTTTTCTAACAGTGATAAATACTTGTTGTTAGCTGACAACAGTGCTGGCTAGTGTTGCTGCTACAGCTTGTGTCAATCAACCACGGGTTCTTTCTGTATTCCGGCTGTGCTCACATCCCCCATGCTGACAAACAACTAATAATAATCTACTTTTAAAGTCAATGTATCTAATTTTCAAATGTGACAATTTCATTTTTCAAAAATATTTGGAAAAAATAATTTAGCTTTAGAACAGGAATTTCAAAGGGAAAGCAAGAGCATTATCTTTGAACAGCCAAAAAGTCTTACTACAGAAGTAACTCACATAGCTCTGTCTTACGCTGTCTTAAGTTTGAAAGAATAAAATAAAATGTGGAGGTTTGTCAAAAAGTTCAGCTTTTAAAGGTGCACCGTATAACTAAGCATCTTTTTATCATTTAGATTTCTTTGCTGCACTACATATACAATAAACATGTGTTTTTACTTTGAGTGGGCTTGCATGACCACAGAAAAAACTCTTTGGTGGTATTTTTTCACATTATTACATAAAATCCTCATTCAGAAGGTTCCAAAATAAGGTTTTAACTTTGTATTTCTATTGAACTGAGTTGACTTTTCATCTCCAGATAAATTGCACCTTTAAAATGCACTTGCTGAACAATAAGGATGAGACAATAAACAATAATTCTGATGTCCGTGATATAGTTTGCAAAATGATAATCAACATTTTGCCACAAAATTGCACAAAAAGGAAAGAAGAAAAAAAAAAAGCAGGAAAAAACGTGTTCATTGTTGTTTTCACTTAACCGGCAAGCATTTTGTCTAAACAACAAATTAGATAAAAAACAATAAATCTTTCAAAAATCCAAACATGCAACTTCAATATTGCCTCCTGCCAAATCTCTGTGGAGGGAAACAAAATTTACCAATTAAGAGAAACAAAAGATGTGTACTCCAGTTTAAACATTGTTAGTGAAAATCCCAATGTTCGAGTTGGTATTTTCCACAAACAGAAGGTCAAACGGTTGATGCCACGTTCAGGTCACAACACTTTAACGGGCCGTCTCTGCTCCAGGCGCTCTGCTGTTCTCTGACCCTCCTCTAGAGGTCACAAACATTCATTTACCCTGCAGGGATCAATAGTGTAACCACAAATGCCTCTCCGGTCGGGTCATACAAACCGTCCCGGAAGCATTGTTTGGCACCGGGGACGGAAATAGCCCACCTGCCTGTGAGGGAGGGCATCAGGTCCTTCATCACATCCGGGAGTCCTGTTTCAGCCCGAGTCAGGGTCAGGGTCAAAGCTAGGTCGCTAACAGAACAAGCTAATGGGAAATCCAATTCTGGTGGGTTTAGCTGAGGATAGAGAGAGTCCGGGGAGAATGTAAGGTGAGGAGGAGGAAATTAGAAGGAAACAAGTCAATACAAACAATATAACTATTTCATATTTCTGCTACACTGATCTGGCTTTTTTCAGTTCTCATATTGATAATGCGACTGAATTTCTGCTGATATAAAGATACTGAAAACCTAAGACGACAAATGATATTTATCCCAGTTACAGTAAATATATACTTGTTATTATTTGTACTAGCATGGCTCACAGATGGAAGCCATACTACTGTCGTCTCATTCAGTGGAGCTGAGAAGTTTGTTTTGAGACTAACTGCAAAACCAACCAATCAGAAGCAGCACTGTCCAGGTGGAGCCCGATGCAAATCTCATTCATTCACTTTCCAAAACACATGAGGAAGTATTCTGATACTGAGACACTATAAGCTGGAAGTGGTGCTCTTGTAGCTTGTATTTGGTGATTCATTTCTGTCGATAGTATACATATAATCTAGTATTTGGTGATTTGCAGAGTTATTTTCATCACACAATAATGCAGTAACTAACTCAATTACTTTTTGGAGCAAGTATGCAAAACAAGAACTAATAATAACGACTTTTTTGGAACATGAACAACACAAAAAGAAAAAATCTAAGTGGGACAATCCCAGGTTTGTTGGCCTGCCTTTCCACAATCATGCAAGTAAAACAGGTGAGTAGACTTCAGACAGCTCAATCTAAATCTCGCCGTCCTTACACGTTCTCCGGCCCACTTTTCCTCTCCATGGAAATCTGCCTCCTTTGCGCCCTCTGATTGGCTCCTCCAATCACTGGACAGACACTTACACCATAGCGATAATAATGGCCTCGCGGAGAGAGAGAGACAGAGTGACCGAGGGCTCTCTCTGCCTGGAGGTTGTGCCCTTTGTAAAGAGCGGACCAGCATTTGGGACTGAGAGTACTGGTGAGGGAGGGTCAGGGTCATCGAGAGGGTAACTGACCATGCAGACTGAAAAACAACAACATCGGAAGATAGATTCATCAAACACTTAAAGCTCATATAACAGATAATAGCATTTTTCTAATTTTGCCGCATAGTTCAAAGCTCATAAAAAAAGTAGGGGCTTATAATCCAGAAATTACGGTATTTAGGTTGGTGTGATCATCCTTGCTGTAAATATTTATTATAATTTTACAACAGTAAATTTGCATGTAGGTAAAAAACTTAAATTAAGTAATTTGACTTCTAAAATAGAATAACCATATCAAAAAGCACCAAAATGCAACGACAACTTATACGCAACTGACATACAGTAGTTTCCTGAGCATTTAAAAGATCATTTAACAAAAGTAAAGTGTTATAAATAAATAATAAAATTTGCCAAATTGGAACTTCTGTTTTTGCCACTCCTCGGTGATCAAAGGTAGCCGCCGCTGTGTGTCAATGGCTTTTGCTCACTGGCGTTTGTTCCCATCATAGCTATTAGCTTTAGTCTTTTGATAGGTGTGCTACAGGCCATGGAACATGAGCAGTTGTGTTTCCCCCATAATTCTTTGCTCGAGGAGCAGGACGAGATCGAGTGGATCCAAATAAAGCAGAAGGCTTCGTCTGACTGTGCCGACCAATCAGAGCGAGAGTTGCAGAACGGGCAGCGATAGTCAAAGCTAAAGCTTAAAAAGCCGTTTTACAGGAAACTAAAACTTTTTGAATCAGAAAAAAATCAGAAAATGCGTTTGCATTGCGCTCTAAGGAAAAAATGCTTTCTTTCCTTTAGAGGAATTTCCTTGCTGCAGTACCGATGGAGCGGCCACTGGGGCTGATTTACAACGACTGCAAGCTAGCAATGTCCTATCCAGATAATATAAAAGATCCATGGTTTGCTGCATGATGGCTGCAAGGTGATAGTAGAGAAATTAAATCTACATAGAGCTGTACTCGATGTATCGAGATTTATCATGACAAGCTTGTTGGCAATATGCATATTGATACAGGCAATACGCGTATTGATTAAGGCTGAAACAGTGTGAAAATAAAATTCTTCTATACTCAAAGCTACATTCTAAAACATTGATTTTTTTAAAGAGGGCTCAAAAACATGTTGAAAACTTCCTTTTTTACTGGTAGCCCACCTACCAGTAGTTTTTTCTAAATTTTTTTTCATTTTAGTCAATAAAATATATCTTGATACGTATTGTTTTGAGGGAAACGTATTGGAATATACATGTATCAGGATACGCATTGTATCGTATTGTATCGTATCGTGACCCCTATATCGGGATATCAGGATATGTGTATTAGTAGTACCCAGCCCTACCTCTACATGTATCATATTTGCTGGACAAAAGACATAACCTTATGAAAACAGTCAAACTGGGAAAAAAGGAGCAAACATTTAAAATAAATTATTTTTTTAATTGAATTGTTCAGCCCTATACTATACAATTATGATTAACTATTAAGCTAATAATCTTGATATTTGCAGGTACATTTTTCCACACAAAGCCCAACAACAGTAGATTGACAAAGACATGAGCGGAGCCTGGAGAAGCCTGGAGGTCAGCAGGAGAGAGGACTCACACCAGCAGCTGTCTCATGAGCCAAATGCCAACCAAATACCACCTGTGTCTGATCACACACTATCCAATCATCATCATCTGTGCTCCTGACAAACCAATCACATCAAAGCTTTTCAAATGGCTGCACAGATGTAATCACGCACAGTCCGTTGTAACCGTTTCTTCTGTGTGGTGATAAAAAAACAACAAAAAAATAAAACAACATGAGAATTGTTTTATAAGAAGGGTGATTAAAGAGTATCTCAACGTATTCTAACAGTATCTAAGTATCATTAGTTTGTATTTGGATAGGTTTATGCATGTTGGAGTTATCTTGTATTATCCTGCAGCTGATGCTCGAGTGCTCAGGAAATCCCTGTTTTCATCTATCACCGCCCACTTGTCTGGTTTACTTAAGATAACAATTACAAAATGACTCAAATATGTATCTTATGTATCGATTGGAATTGCAATTTCAATCAACACAATTGCGAAAAAAGAATGCACCATGTAACTTTTTACGCAAAAACAGACTTGTATGAAACGTTTTGGTTTGGGTGTTCTTCTTGGACTAAAAAACATTTTAAAAAATTTCTGTCTTTCTTTTGTGTGGGATTTCATTTCCACAAAATGTACTTTTTCTGGCTTGTTTCCATACAAATGTTATTTCAGTTACAATACTCCATTGGATGGCATCAAATGTATTTATCCAAATGGAGAATGTTCCAATGTATAGTAAGTACTTTCTTTTCCAATAACCAATAACATGCATGTTAGGGAACACTTGGTGATAGTCGGAGGTGGAAGCGCCTGGTGTTTAAGCGAATCGCCTCTGGTAAGCTGCCCCAGGGCAGTTTACTGTCACTGTGTGGGGAGGGGGGGTTCATCCCTCTGTGAAGCGCTTTGTGACTCTGTCTGTGAAATGCGCTCTACAAATAAAGATTACTTACTTACTTACTTCAGTGGAATAAAGTAATCTTTTAGACATGACAGCTCCACTTAGTTCAACTGTTGTTGTGGTTAGCATTGTGACTAACTCCTCTTAGCATACCGGTGTTGTCTTGAGATTGGACTCCCGTCGAGATTAAGCCCCGTCACTAGACGTTTAGGCATAATTCGAAGGCTAAGTTTAGGATTAGGGCTTCGGTGAGGGTTAGCAAAAGTCATTTGAAAATAAAAAATACAGACCAGTCCAATCTCGACGGCGAATCCAATCTCGGCGTTACACTGGCACATCCCGCTCCTTTCAAGACACCTGCATGGGTTATTTTATTTTATCTCTCTTTTTTTTTTTTATCCTTTGTCATTTGAAAGCCTGCTACACTTTGTTGATGTTGTTTATTTTTTTTGTCTGCTTTTACAGCTTTGAAAACCAATAAAGATTTTATCAATCCCGAAGCCTCGTTGACCTTCCCACTTGATCCCGATGTCCCCGTGGCCCTGTCCACCTGAAAAACCCTCACAACTCCCGTCGAGTCCAGCCCAATGCAGGTCTTTACCTCTAATAGCTGTTAAAAAAAAATGCAACAATGCCGAGGCTCAGAATGCATTATAGGTGAGCAAAGATGAGGCAAAAATCAAGTATAGTACCTTTAACCTTCAGCTATATTACGTTTTCTTAAATGTTGCATATTTATAATCCAAATAACATCATAACCATGCGCTTCACTTAGGCAACGGGAGTTCCCAGAAGCTATTTACTACTAACTTGAAACAATCCTACTATAGCTTCCTCTTTCTATTGAAACAAACTTATTCTAGCTAGCTTCCCTTCTCTAAATTTAACTATGCCTCTAAACATGCACACATTTCCTATATTCTCTTTGCCTTTACAGCCTCGTTTCTTCCCTGCTAGGCACAAAAATGCTTCACGAAAAAATAAAAACAACAAACATAAAGCATTCTTCACGAGCATTGTGGAGTCAAAACACTGTGATGCTTGAAATTAGAATGGGTTTTCATGCAAACCGGGAGCTGGCTGTGCAGGTGACAGGATGGTATTGGGAAGGGAAAACAAATCCGAATGCTGTTTTAAATGAAAATGCACAAACAGGGAAGAGGGTGAAGGTAGGAAAGAAATGGAAAATGGCGTTTGGATTGGCTGCGGTAAAAATGTAGAGACGTGGAGAGAGAGGAAGGATAGAGAAAGGGCAAAGGTCACACAGAACTGGTCTATATAAAGTATAAAAAGTGTGTGGATGGATAACTTGGTATTTTTTGGAGTGTTGCGAAAACAAAAATCCCTTACAATCTAAAAAGAGGTCAAACGAATTACAGCTGGACTTTCGAAATTTGTATGGCCAAATGCCAGTAAAATAAAAAAAGAATATCTATAAATCGTGTTTCCTAAAGTGTGGTAGCACATGAAGGCACTCAAAAACCTACACGGATTCCACAGCAGTTAGTTAGATCTGCTGTAGCAGTCTTATTTTAGACTTGCTTGTTTATCTGCTTTTATAGACCTGGTTTACAACTTTTTTCTTGTTTTATATCTTGTCTTATGCAAAAACTTTGAGAACCACGCAGTCATATGTAATCAAGCTTGGAAGTAATCCTTCATGTGAAGTTTTCGATGGAAAATCGATGGAAGTTCTAAGCTTTAACAACAGTGGCTTTGTTTAAAATGTCATGTATTAGGGTTTATTTGATGTCTTAAAATAAAAAATAAAAAAGTTAGTATAGAAAAACTAACAAAATTGAAAATCGTGGTTTCAAAATCGAAAACTGAATCAATTTGTGACTTAAGTGAATCGTCCCATCCCTACAACAAATTCAAAGTTGAACTGCTTCTCAAAAGGGACATGCAAAAAAGTGAGGTCCTCTGGGGAGTCCCCTGTACACAAAAACTGTGACAGTGAGTTATAAAAGGACCTGACAGTCGCACAAGTAATATACTGTTATTATGCCATAGCAACAAAATCAGTGCTTTACTGAATGATGTCTAAAGCTACATTTGTACTGTTCCCGGTGCTGTTTACTATCTTCTTGCTAAATAACTATATTTTCAGCGTTCAAAATGATAAATGTATCGTTAACGTGTTGTTGTAGTGCAAAACAATAATTTAAAGCGGCATGCCCTGTCACTCAGAGACATGCGTAATACTTTTGTCAAGTTTATGTTATTATAGTTAGACAGAGCCACAGCAGTATAAATAAAGCTAAAGCAATCACTATACAGCAAAATCAAGTGTGTCTTTAGTTTAACAAAAAAAAAAACTTCAAACAAGCCAATCTTAAAGGTGCACTGTGTAATTTTAAGCAAAGATAAATGTCAAGAAAATCACGTTTTCTCACACATGGCCTATTATTATCCTCTTTTGTTTTTTCAATAAAGAAGCTGTTAATTTGTTTTTTGTTTTGCTGTTTTTTGTTGTTGTTTTTTTTTTCACATTGGCGGCTCAAAACATATTTATCTCTATTCAGAATGTCTCAAAATATGCTTTTAACTTTTTCTACGCAACCGTGAAGTCAAATTTTCACCTCCAGAACGATACAACTTTAAATTTCTTAAATCAAATTCACAAATAATCCAGATGTGGTTTTTTTTCTCATTTTTTCACATTTGCTTCCTTCGAAAAAAAAAAAAAAATTATACTATTAAATCATCACTAAAATCAACCAAATATGCAAGTTATTTAATTTTAAGTAAGCCTAACAATGCATAAACACATTACTAATATTTTCATTATCTTATCGACACAAAAAAAAAAAAAAAAAAAAAAGACATTACCCAAATAAAACCATCAATCTTTGCCAGAATTCCATCTAAAAACCTCAAAATCCAAACTGTATCTGAAAGAGGCATCAGACAGGGATCCCCACTCTCACCCTCCATTTTCACCGCTGTCACCTACCGCAACATAGACCGCCTTTTTACTTATTCATGAGTAGATTAGGGCGACTAACTCAATCAATCCGCCTCCAGTTACCAGGCCTGACTTTATTAGATAACATTAATGATGCATAAGTTGTCCGTGGGAGTTAGGTTTCCCGCGCGTCAGCAAATCCCATTCAAATGAGCCGCTCACGACGGGGGAATGGCTTAAAGATAGATCGGGACACGGATGGAATTTTGACGGGGCGGCTTGTGCGCTAAACAATGAGATGGTAATTTATGGCCGGAGCATAGACTTGTCAATGAAAGAAAAATCACTGGGAGGAGAGCGCGAGAGAAATATGTCGTTTAATATGAGGCGCGGACATTAAGTGATATGAATTATAACAAGGGCGGTGAAGCTGTGTGGATTCTTAATGGGTTTGTAAGTGCAATGGACACGAAAGCATCAAGAGTGGGGAGTTAGTCTGACTGGTGAGTTGCGTAACGGGTTTGGTCGTTGGATGTGGTTAGTGTCTATTCCGTTTACAAGAAAAGATAATAAATAATTAACTATTTATTATTTTTCATTCAGTTTACAGTTCAAAAATACAATTAAAAGCAGGTTTCCTATACCTTTTGCATGACTTCTCCAAAACATTTCACATTTAACTTATAACTTAAAAAATTACTTTCACTTTCATTAACTTGTTGCGACAAAATTACAATAATTGTAAGAATATCCAAGTAGGGCTGGGCCATTAATCGAAAAATCAGGAGATCGAATCGAACCGAATCGTCAAGTGTTCGATGGTGGGTTTTGAATCAAAAGATTGAAAACTTATCTTTTGTATGTAAATATGTGTAGTTTGGAGCAAAAGTTTGAGTTTTTTAGATTTTTTTCAAAAAAAAAAAAAAAAAAAAAAAGACATATTAAAAGTTTTTGTTTTGTTTGTGTTTATGAATGGCATACTTCATTTAGTTTTGAAAAGGTTAAACAAAATCGAATTAAAAATGGAGATCGAAAAAAAAAAAATCGCCATATTTTTTCCCAGATCGCCCAGCCCTATATCCAAGCATAAAAAAAATGTTACAAACAACCGTTACATAATACGTATGATCAAATTTAGTGACTTGTATTCCAGTTTTAACAAAAAAGCAATTGGAACTGATTGCTAAACCTTTTTGACATTTTCTTGCTAAAATGGCAACACTAGAATGTGATACTGTGAAATAGGTCATGCAGAATCAAAAAATTTGTATCATCTCCGAACACCATTAAACTCTAAAAAAACCAACAACAATCAAATAAACCTTTTACAAAACACAATTTTCAGCCAATAGAAGAAAAACTATAAAATTTGAATTTAGCTTTAAATTTAAAGATAGTTCCTTTTTTTTTTTTTTTTCTTCACTCAACATTTTCAGTATTTTCATTGGCATTAATGTTGAAGGGATTTTATTAGTTTTATATTGTCTATGCTAATTTATTTGTTTTTAGGGAGACTGTTAAACACTTGTCCAGGGACAGCAGATGGAAAATACCCATTTGGGATTAGTCTGGTACATTTACAAAAAAAAAAGTATAGTGTACAGTATTGTGTATGCATATTGTATAAATGTATATTAATGCAGACAGTCCCTGATAAAATAAACAAAAACAAAAAAAGACTTTTGAAAACACTTGGATGCAAAGAGTAAACTGCAAACCACTGATGATTTCTTTGGAAAGGCACTTATCTGTTATTACAAATGAACTCTTCATTTGCCCAAACAGATACGTATAAATGCAAAAGTCAATTCAAACATATAAAGATGTTTCACATACCCACATATTTCACATTCATGTGTCAAGGATGCAGCGCGCTTACAACTGCAGGCTCAGATCAAGCCAATCAATAATGGAAGCATTCACTGAATCTGATCATCAAAAAGCAAATGACAAAACATGCCAATAAAGAAAATATATGAAGGACTACATTCAGTATGGATTTGTTGACAATGAGGGAAAACCAAAATGTGTTCTGTGTCTCCAAGTGGTGCTAACGAGAATATGAAGACGGCTAAGCTAATGCGGCATCTTATTATAAAACATGTAAAGTAATAATTAAAAAAAACATCACTTAATGACATCACAAAGTTGAACAGATCACTCTGAGCTTTGCAAATGCAGACAACTGAAAAAGCAGGATTTCTCAAGTGTTTTTGAATGAAGCAACTCTACAACTCTAGGAATGTTTTTGATGAGGTAACAGTATAACATGATCAAATTTCTTCATTAGTCAATTTGTGTAATACTGGACCATCGTACAACTGGAGTCGTCCGAAATTTTACTTTAATCAAAGCAACATGTACAGTAATTCACTAAAATATGCAGCTTTCCTGGTCTGCCTTTTGAAACTATAGTAGACATTGTGCGTTATTTAAAAATAGACACGACATTAAGCAGACCTCCTCATGACCCATTACGACCACTATATATAATTGGAACGCCTATGCAATTATCACACATTTAACATGACAATGGAGGCTCCTGCTGGGACTCATGGCTGGAGCTTGAATACCATTTAAGACTCTCTCCATTAGATGCAGACGTTAGCGCTTGTAGCATTAGCGTATCGTAATATTAAAAGGGAAAGGTAAGGTTTACGGGAACGCAGAATTGAGGTCCATATTTTTTTTGGGGCATAATTAAAAATGTATGTATCTTTTTTGTCCTGCTTGTTTCCATAAACACGTTGAATGCAATAGTTATTGGCAGGCTAATGACATTTCCATGGAGACAAGTTCTCAAAAAAATTATGCTTTAAAACACATTACATACAACACATTACATACATATATTGTTGTGACGTAACCTTTGTAATGTTCTTGTCTTTACTTTGGCATCTTATTTGTTGGGAAAATGTGCAATAAAGCATACCATGTCATGTCATGTTCTTCCCACGTTAGGGATTGAGTAAGAGCTTCATCTACAGACTGAAAAGGAAAAAGGAAATGATAGAGTAAATAATCAAACCAATGTTTACTGGTATGCTAAGGATGCAGCAATATTCTACGCAAATCTAGACTTAAAAACAATGCAAAGATCCCAGAGACCTATCTACACATATTTAATATTTATTTGAAACTTTTTTTTTTTTTTTGAGGCTCAGAGGCAAAAGGACAGTCTCTCACAGAACTCCCACTGTGTTTTTGATGAGGAAGCAAAGATAGAGCAGGGTTAAAAAGTCACATGAGTGACTTTTTTGCATAAGTGTCCTTTAACAACGCCTGGGACAAAACTTGAACAAAACCTTAAACCGCAGGTGGTCAAAGCCCACAGGCCAAATTTGGTTCTCCAGAGTGTCTGATTTGACTCATAAATGTGAGCTGAGTTAGAGAAGTGCTCTACCTAAGAGCCATGACTCAAATGTGGGGTCCCCAAAGAATCGCAATAAGTCAAAAAAGTCTAACCTAGACTTCCTAAATTGTAATAAATGACAGCTTTATGAATGCTTTCATTTTATTGATTGATTTATTTAGTTGTTTATTTGACCAAAACACACTTTAGCCAATGAGAATTACTGTTGTAACACATTTGTATTGATCATTTTGATAAAGTATCTTTTTAATCATAAGATTGTAGTTTTCCTCGAATAGTGATTTCCAAAGTGCGCTCCATACAAAGTTCAGAGGCAATTTTGCCGTTTTTCTTTCTTAATCTGAGAGGAAATACAATTGTTTTGAATAGAGCAGACCTGGACAAACTGTGTCCCTCGGGCGAGATGTGGCCCTTGGACGGTTTTAATCTGGCACCCTGCAACCTTTTGAGAAAAAGGGTTCCTTTTTATATTTCTTATCATTGATTGACCTTGCTTTGAAGCATGCATCTTTGCTTGTTTTCCTAATATTATCACAATAAGTAGTCAAAACTGCATAAAAAGCCTGTGTACAAAAATGTGCTTGCAATAATGATAATTTTTTACACCAGTAATTTAAATATAGCTCTCTGGTAAAAACAATTGCCCACCTCTGGAATAGAGCGTGAAATACTGCCTCGGGCAATCTCCAGGCCAAAAGGGGAGTCATGGCTCTGAAAAGTTTGGGAACGGCTGTTCTAGAGCAGGGTCAAGAGGGATAAAAAAGTTGGGAACTAGGGAATTACAATGTCACTGTGAAACATTCTCAAAGTGTAAATCATCTAATTCCAATTAAGCAAATAGTGGCCTAATTTGGAACATTGTCCGTGAAGATACATTTTATGCTAACCTGTGGAATGTTTTTCCAAAGGCACAAGATTTCCATAAAAACCAGCAAGAGAAGACCCTCCTCTCATGTCTAGGCTAAAAAGTTACTGGAAATGTGTTAAATTCTGCGCTGAAAAGATTGTAGCACCAAAGTAACAATTCTGCACCGAGTCACTCCAAGCTGTTCATCTCCATCTCCACATTCTATGGTTTTGATAGGTGTCAGAAATTACAGGGCTAACGCTGTAGCAGTTGCATAAAATAATACAGAAAGATATCAGTTTGGATTCTCCAGGTTAAAGATTCCAAGTGAATTGTATTTCAAATGAAATGATGCCAAAGGGGGAATGTTTTTGGATATTGACCATTAATAAAGTGTTGTAAGTTACTTACATACGCTAATAAATACAACATTTTTACAAAGAAACCTTAAATTAACACAATACTTAAACAAACAGACATTTATTCATACCGTTCAATGCATATACACTTTCTAAATGTAGCCTAAGGTGTGCTTTGACTCATGACTAATCCAAGACCAACTGCATAAATATTATAAGCACTAAACTGGAATCAAAGCAGGACCAAAGGGGGGACAAGTGTGAGCACAACCTTGAATGAGATTTAGAGATGAGAATACATTGATTTATTGCATAACCCAGCAGGGGCAGCTTAAAACAGGATTCTCAAACAAAAATGCACATAATACAGACCGCCATTAATCATCCTTCAAACACACTGACCCTTTCCGCATCCAGATCCATCCATCACGTTACCGACCCCTCTGCGACCATTAGCTGTCCCTCCAGCAACAGGAACATTCAAATTCTGACCTCTCCGTATTCTCCACGTCCCATAAAATACGGAATACAGCGCTGATTACACATTAACCACACCTCCCAGATAGTCAAAACAAGCAGCAGCAGCAATAGGAACCCCCTTTAGAAGCACACACAGCGGTGCACTCCTCCACGGACAATCAGCCACGTGCCGTTATTTTCACTCAAGTCAAGCTGATTTCACTCCCAGTAGTCTACTTGTATAGCAGTGGTTCTCAACTGGATTTCAGTCGCAACTCCAAAAATAACAACTGTACGCACTCATGACAGTCAAATGTAGGCTAACCACAGTCTGTTTGGTTCTGTTTTAAGACATAGGCCTTGGTACATGCATCTGGCACCAATGAGAATCAGCATATATTAATGCATTTGAAAGATGTCAAAGCCTGTTTAAGATGTCAATATTCAATTTTTCACACATCCTCAAGGCCCATCTGACCACCAGGTTGAGAACCACTGGTCTATGGAAGTTATGCAGTGACATCACTTTATTTGGGGAAAAAGCCCTTACATACTCTAACTGAGTGGCAAAAATATGAGACGTTCAGGTTTTGTTTTGTTTTTGCTCTATTATTGTCCAACTTGTCTTGCTAAATTTAACTTCATGCTGCACAACGGAAACTGAAAGTAGGTTTTCTGTTGTCACTGTGACTGTACAGAGCTTGGATAGCTTGTCTGAAGACAATTGAAGATAAAAGATCGTCAAATCTAAAAAGACACATTGTGCTTTCTCAACATTAACTAGATGTCATTACAGATTGCTACCTATATTTTGTGTATTATAAAACAGAAAAAGAACAAGAGACATTGCACATCAATGTGATGCTGATGCATAGGATGGAGCTGCCCAGTACTTAAAGACAGCGTCAACCATAAAGGTATTGAATTGTGCATCGATTCAACCAAAACCGACATAAAACTGCTTAGAACTCTGCTATAAACAGGTCCATTAACTTCCTGTTTAAAACTGCAGAATGCTTCAATTTATAATCTTTAGTAAGTAGCAGTTTTAAACTTACTTGTTTTTATTGTCAGAAAGCGGTTATGTGACAATATTTTACAAAATTTAAGTGGGGTGGGGATAGGTGAAAACATTTATTTCTAAGCAGTATGAAATGTCTCAACCATGCTTGAATCAATCCTTATACAGCTTTGGCTAGTGCACTGTTAGGCTATAACCTGCAGAAAAGTGCATGTTGAGATCCCCTTTAAGGAGTTCAACTATGTGATCCTAGTCTGTATTAATGTAAACATGAGAGAATGCTCAGTGTTCCTGTTGTTCACATGGTTTTCTACCACGGTTCACCTGAATTGCCCCTTGTACATGTCAGACACACTCAACATTCAGCAGAGTTGTGGTTGTTTATATCTGTTATTACACTGTAGCAGCCTTTTCCTATTTACACTACGTTTTGTGCTTCAACTGGAGAAAGCATCCTTTCTCACTATGAACTCGTGCCTTTTTGCCACTCACTGCAAACATTTCCAACACTGTGATGTCAGCTGCATAACCTCTATTCTTCACGTCAGCCCCCCCACGCACACAAGCAGCAGCGGCTAGCCCAGAAAGCTACGCTCATTTAGCAACGCCAGTCCCGTTATTTTTTGGCGCATACTATCTAACAACCGCCTCCAGCCGCTTTACGCTCAGAGCTATCGCGTGATTACGAGCTGGAATATTTTGATATCTCTAGCCTCTGCTTCGTACAAGTGTTTGGGCATCCCTGTTTGCGTTTTTCCAGCACGTATTGCCCAAACAGAGAGAGAGAACGCTGGTTAAGTTAGGTGGCTTGGGACGCACTCCAAACGCGAAACGAAAACAAGCAGAAACGAACGAGAATCACGCAGGAATAACAGCGGGTAGTCTCGTCTCTGTTGACCGCTAAATGGTCATCAACAGGCCGGGGATGTAGCGGGGTTTGTATGGGTCTACGTTTCCGCCATGCACGTACCTTCTTGTCGGACACGCTACGCCGGCTTGTCGAGGCATCCGAAGCCCAAGGTTTGGAGCGCTTCCTCGCGGCGCGGCGGTAGCTCCGGGGATCGGTGAGTGGTTCCGTGGGAATGAAGCGTACGTACGAGCCAAAGGAAGGAAGCAGGAACTGGAGTGAACGAGGCGGGCTGCGTGGAGACAGCAGCAGCAGCAGCAGAGGTAAAGGGAAGCGGCGGCTCTGTGTGACGATCCGCTGGATGGCCGGTGTCAACAACAAGTGTGAAAGCGCGAGGGAAGTACATCCGGGGAGGTGGCTTCACAATAAATGTAGCTACACGTGCTGATGTGTGTTAGCGTTACGCCGCGGGGAAAGATAACAAGAGGCGAGCGGGGTCAGAGGTCCGCAAACATATGGAGACAAAGGTTCGGTTGTTGCACCAAGAAAGATACATTTGTGAAGAGCTGTAAATTGCTACTTTTTTGTTAGCTTTTGCTACTTGTTTCAAAGAGAAGTATATACACACGTTTTTTTGTAGCTGTTAAACTGTGTGTAGGCCTATAGGCTATGGGGTTTAAATCGCCTTCTCTACTCTTCTGAGGCTTTTTAAATTTTTATTATTTAATTTTTTTTTTTTACAATTTTACCACAAACTGATCTAATGAGCAAGTTTCAGCTCAAAATAGTCCCTGCTTCTCTTGTGGTTCACTGCAAATGTCATTTCGGTACATTTCTAACATGAGCACTGATTTGATCATTCATAACTGTGTGTACTGATGATTACAAAAATCTGCTTTCATATCAATCACACTGCCCTTTTCCACCTTCATTTCCTCCTTTTACCTTCTCGTGTTTCTTCAGTACAAAATTTGGACAAAAAAGTGTTTTTAAATGGTCAGCGAACTGACTGTGAGGGTTCTTGAAGTTTAGAGCATGTTGAAAGTAACAATAATTTATTGGATTTATACAGCGGTTTTCAAGACATCCAAAGATGATTCACATTATGCATTATTCTTTCATACTGGGTACAGTAGTATTGTAGCCACAGCTGCCCTGGGTCAGATTGACAGACGTTACGCTGCCATTTTTTTCCATCTGCCTCTTTGACCAGCACCAACCATTCATACACACACAAGATCCATCTATAGGCAATGTGTTTAAGTGTCTTGGGTCCGTGTATGATTTATTCAGTTGATCTTTCTTTACCGTATGCATTACCCTTTTCAGTAGCTAAGGAGAATGACTAATTACTCATAAAAATGTTGACAGTACTACAATCTGAGTAACTCAAGTTACTTGCACATAAATCAATTGCACCACTAAAACCGGTGCAGAAAAGTTTCTGTTGTGTCTGTTAACTTAAAGGTGAATTCAATATTAGGAGGAAAATGCATTGTTTGTAACATCACAATTCTATAAACTAATCAGTATCAAGTTTAAATGTAACAGGATTAGTATAGTACAAGGTTTTAACAAATGTGTGATGAGCTCAATGTAGCTCCCAGTGTAACTCGGTTACATTCTAGAGACAGTAATATTGTAATACAAAAGTATTATGTTTTTATCTCAGTAACTAATATATAATGTATTATTATTTTAAATTTTAGTGCATTATTGTGTGGTTGCCACCACCGCAGCGTCCTGAGATTACTTTGTGGCCATGACAATTTAAACAATGCTAAAGCTTTCAGCAACAAATGTCTTTTATATAGAGACAATTTAATTAAGCATCTTAACACACAAGACTGTGTTATTGCTGTGATGTACAGTGCAGAATATGCACTGAATAAATCATGACAAAACCTTGGAAACTAATTTGCCTGCAAGAAGGAAGGATTGTAATAAGATGCTATGTGAGTAAAACATATTTAAAGGACTGATATCATGTTTTATTTGTTTTGTTTTGTCTTTTACACAGCAGTAGCTTTTTCTTAAGCAAACTGTGTAAAACCTAACATAAATGTTTATTAAAGCAGATGTGACTGTCAAGTATTCCCTACATCAGGAATTGATTTCTACTGGCTGCAAAGGAACATGGGAAAAAATTTAATGCCAGATATGCTAATACAGCAAGAAAAAGAAAGAAAGAAAGCTAATTTAGCATAGAATGTGTCCTTTAAAAGCTGAATATTTATCACTAAAAATACTGATGGAATAATAATTCTCAGTGTGCTGACTTGGCTCTGTTTGTTTTGTGTGTTTAGCTGTTAATAATGTGCCAAAGCATGGTGCAGGTTTATCTGTATAGTCATCTGCTGCTGCTTTAATTATGTCTTACAAAGACGACTTTCTTTGATAAGTCGATTCATTTCAATACTCATTATGGCGGCTCAATATTTTATCTAGACATACAGACAATAATAATAGTAGTAGTCAGAGCTTCCCAATGAGAAGAATGTGGTTTTGAATCCTGGAGGGTGAAATGCGCAATACAAATAAAGATTACTTACTTACTTAAGGATTCCGTAACATTATAGTAACTTTTAGCAAGAAAAACAATTATAATCAGTTATGTTTAAACTGTTTTAGCAGAAATGACCAGTTTTTGTTTTACAGACATGTTGAAAATGCATCTACAAGGGCCTCTCCAAATCCACACGCTTTTTAAGTTCAGGAAAGTTCAGGAAAGACACAGTCCAGCCTTTGTTCTGCGGTCGTTGTAACTCTTCTCTGTCTTTTGTTTAACCGTACCATAACGGCACTTTGAACTTCTGCAAATAACAACAATACATGCTTGGCTAAATATGTTTTTGCTTATTTGTTATTTTCGGTTTTTCTGTGCACTGATACGCTAACCCTAACCCATTTGCGGCAACTGTGACGCAGACTCTGCAAGAAAGTCTTCAAAAACCTGCTTCCATGACCTGCTTCTTGCTCATCTGACCCTCACACCAAACACTCGTGAGCTGCCTGTCGCCAAACCTGGTCAGCATGGTGACTGGTGGCTTGGTGTGAAAGAGCATTTTATTATAACCAATTTTCAGAGTTGAGACTGGAATTTTCAGACCTACTGTAGAGATCTACACAATTCCCTGAAGTGAATCATCCTCCACTGAATTCAAACATTGCCTTTCTGTTGTGTTCTGGTATAGGGCCCTGAAAGTACATGTAAACAGTGCATTATAATCTCAAACCTTAAACTGCGCGCGGTCCAGCTCAGTCTGCTCTCACAGTAAAAAACTCACATTCAGCCCAGTGCTGTTGTTGTCACATCTGATGATGATCAGTAACAGAGCACAGCGCTGCAGCATGGTGGCAGAGTGAATTTCACTCTCACTTCACAGCAAGAAGGTTACGGGTTTGACTCCCGCACAGCTTATGTGTGGGTAGTTTTACCCTGGGCACATCAGTTTCCCCACTATCCAATAAAATGACCCTATTACCCCTGTGCTCAGATCTTTGCACTGGCTTCCAGTGGCTCAGAGATTTGACTTCAAAACAGCTCTGTTTGTGTTTAAGTCAAGTTAGAAATCTGGGGGTAATAATGGACTCAGACCTGAACTTAAACAGCCACATCAAGTCAACAACATCAGCAGCTTTTTACCATCTATAAACATTGCCAAAATCAGTATAATGTAGTATAGTATAATGTTAAAGCCTGACTTGGAGAGACTTATCCATGCATTTGTTTCCAGTAGGTTAGACTATTGTAATGGCCTGCTCACCGGCCTATCCAAACGAGCTGTAAAACTACAATACATCCAGAACGCTGCTGCTTCAGTCCTGACCAGAACCACTAAGTACGATCACATTATTTCTGTGCTCAGGTCTTTGCACTGGCTTCCAGTAGTTTAGAGAATAGACTTTAAACAGCTCTGCTTGTGTTCAAGTCTCTACAAGGTCCAGCACCAAAGTACATCTCTGACATGTTAGTGCCTCCTGCTGGTGCCCAGAGTCAGGACTAAACATGGGGAATCAGCGTTTCAATTTTCTTCTTTGGTTGTTTTTGAATCAGGACTTAGGACAGTCCTTTTTAAATGTGCTTTTGACTGAAATGGTTTTAAATGCTTTGATTTGCTTTTAACATTTTATTGTATTTCTATGCTTATTTATATTTTGAATTGTTGTATTCTGATCTTTTCATGTTGAAAAACACTTTGAGTCGCAGCACGTTTGTGTAAATGTGCTACATAAATAAACCCATCATCATTAATATCTTATATCTAGCTCAGTGCTTTTGCTCTCTTCGCATTTGATCACGACACTTGCACGTGCTCTTGTGGTGATTGTATTTTTGTAAAGAGACAGTGGTTGTGGCAGTTCACACGTGAGCTCCTCTTGCACTTATAATAACACAAAAGGCCCATGATGACTTCACTAGATCGAGACAGCGTGCAGTCTGACTTTGGGACTGGAGATCATGCAGTTATGCTTTTGTATTTGCATCACAAGTCTGTTTATTTTCAAGTTGGGCACTGTTTATACCTGCCATGCATTGACAAACATATTATTTAATGTATGAGTAGACCTTTATGTTCCAATGGAGAAAATGCATTTGGAGACAACAATGACAATAACTAGCGTACTGTCTGAAGCGGTAATGAGTAAAGAGTCATTTGTTCGTCACATGAAGTGATAAAAAAAACTGTGAAATCTGTTTGGTTTTGGTCATTTATACGCAGCAGCTGATGGGTGTGGCTTCCAAGGGGCATGACTAGAAGTGAATCCCACCTTTGAGACCAAGATAACAGGCAGGAACACAGGGAGAACAGGCTGAGTTTGAGTATGATCAAAAAAGGAAAACAGTTTGTGAGGTGCAGCACAAACAGAAGATTTACACCAAAAGTTCTTGTGATTCTTTCCATTTCTATGACAAGAACAAAACTGTGGGTTTTTCCTTGACTTTGGAACACTTTGGAAACAGTCCTATAATGTTTTATAAAGAGTGACTACAGCAAGTATTGCAGATAAACAAAATATCCTTGTCAAAAACTCTCAAAGACACACACAATAGTTACTTCACAATCTGTGCCATCAGTCCTAATATTCAGGCTCTCATGTACACTGCATTTTCATACACATTTCAGATAAGGTGCATTGCCCAAGGACACAATGCCTCTCTGTGGTCCCTGGTGCTCCAGCAGTCTTCATCTCCAAAGTAGGGGAGACTGTAACACGGGGCAAATGGAACAGAAGCTCCCATTTTAAGCAAAAGCAATCCAGAAGCTTCAGCTCTGCACAGAACCTGCTCATTTCATTACTCCATCTGCTGTTTGAGTGGAAAGTCTTTTGACATTTTAGCAAACTTTTTACAGCAAAAAAAAAAAAAAAAAGAAAGAAAGAAAGAAAGAAAAAGTTTTTGAGCAGTAAATTAACATATCACATGTTCTCATGTTTTTGTTCTGCACAAAGATGTGATCATTTTTATAGGGTTAAAAATAAGTTTTGTGGCCTGTCTTTTAGTCAGTTTTACAACAACAAATGCCAATGCCAACAAAAGAAAAAAAAAATCCCTCCAAATATGGCCGCCCTCTTCTGGGGCTAACAACGTGTTTCAATTGCCTCTTGGACATTTGGATTCATTTTGGATGGATTTATTTACATTTATGTTTTTTGTCCAAAAAGGTGTATCATTTGTAGACTGATTTAATCACAGCTTTTTTCTTACAGAAACATTATCATTTAGTTGAAAAAAACAAACAAAAGTAAAGTTCAAAGCAGACAGTAAAGTGTTTTACCACAGCAGTTTTGTGTTTTATAATACAATTACAGAGTTAAGGTGGTTTAGCTGTCAAATGCATTACCTTTGATAAAGAAATAATAATAATAACTGATTGTTGTAATTTCATGTGTTACACTTGCCCCTTTGGTGTGTTACAATTGGTCCATGTTGTGGGTCAATTGTAACACTAGTCTTTCTTGTCTTAAAAATAACAGCTTCCAAATGAATAGTTTCACTGAACCCAAACCTATGCATATGTCAAGCCGAGATCTGCACCTTTCATTTCTACGCAGGACTTTAATGTGCACTGTGTAGCTTTCTGGTGGTAACAAGTCAATTACACAATTCTGTAAAAATATAAAGTGAAAACCATATTTTAGGACATTCTGGATAAGGATAAGTATATTTTATGTCACAATGTGAAATACAGCTAAGAGAACAGCTTTTCCATGGAAAGCAATGCAAGAGGAGACTCTCCTTAAGACCAAAAAAACGTCTATTTTGTGTTCATGCAAGCTTGCTCAAAGTGAAAACGCAGGTTTTTGTGATTGTTTTAGCACAATAAAGAAAACTAGATGAGAAAAATCTGCCTTTATTTAAGTTTATTTTTAGATCAACAAGTTACACAGTGCACCTTTAACTAAGATTAAGTTGATATTTAAAATTTGGCAAACTGTGTTACAATTGTCCCTGGTTTCTACTAACCAGCTCTGTCCTGCAGACTAGTATCTGACATGACATGTTGAGGCATTTGTAAGAAGGTAAGGCCACTAAGTCAAATCAAACTTATTTCAAAAGTGCTTTTCACGTCAAATGTAGCACAGAGTTTAATTCCACTCAACCCACCCACGTGCACAAACACACCCCAACAACACACCTCGACACTCGGTTATTTTTGCAAGATGCACATGTTACATTTTCCACAAAACATTCTCTTCTGCTGCACTTTGAAAACAGTCTTACTTAAATATGTTCAATACGCTAAACCAAGATTATTACTAAAACTCATCACATCATCATTTTACTATCAAGCAACAAACTCCAGCTCTCCACAAGTGTGAGAATCTGACGTTTGCTTTACGCTGAAAGAGCTATAACGTCACTTCCTGTCCGTGCATTGAGTCGCGCACGCCGCCTTGACCGTAGCTGGTGCAGACGGGAGCTTGTGGGCTTGCGCGAGTCCAGGAGAAACGCGCCCACCAGCGACGACTCGGTGCTCTACAGCTAGTGCACGCACGCCTTTGTTACCACAGAAACCACAGCCTCGCGCGGACAGACTTCTGAGCGTGCGTGCGTGCGTGCGTGCGTCTGTCAGCTCGTGCGCCCCGGGTTCACCTCTATCACCGCTGGAAATGTCTTTGGAATACAATGTAGCCCAGTAGGAAGGAATGTTTTTGATGCAGTGATTAGTCTGTTGGGTTACACAGACAATGTTTGGAACTTTTTCTCTTTTTTGTATGGGTTGTGGCACCACCAACTAACCAACTTTATGATTTTAAACACTGTGAATCCAAAAGTAAGGTTAGTGTGATGAAAACAATCAGAGGTGAAAATTGTTTTATAGAGAAAGAGTAAGTTATTCAGCAAAAATTGTAAAAAAAAAAAAAAAACTTGGTGGATGTAAAAATATGTTATTATTTAATCTTAAAGCACTTTAATCTTAAAGTGCGTTTGACAGGTTTTTACAAGATTTTCATTATAATTTGGATTAGTAGTTGTAAATAAAAATGATAGTTTTACACGAATCAAGTTTGTGAAGAAAAGTTTGAAAATTTAAAATTTAACAAAATGAGCGTATTTTAGAAGTAAGAAGTGAAAACCTGTTGCATTAGAGGAGGTTTGGGTCAATGTATGACGTGGTCGCCCAGAAACGCTCTGGCGTGATGTCATCATCTATGAACAGGAAGTACTTAATCTGAGAAAATGGCTAAACTGGAATAAACTTTGTAAAAGCCCCAGACATAAACTTACCCATTTTTGTAACTTTAAAACTAAACTCCCCCAAAAGTCTACAGAGGGATTATTTGTTTATCAACACAGGTGATGCGCGCATACCCATTAACATTATCTTGCTAACTACAAGAGTCTATCACTACGAAAACAAAACTTATACTGCTAAGTCAAGATTTGTGAATGAAATTCGACCCTACGACCCTTAAAAGTTACATTCAGGTGAGTGAAATAACAGATAGCTGCTTTCGTCCTGTCTTGTTTCCCCAGCTAACCAGGTGAAGAGCAGCTCTTTCTGCATAAAGCATGTGCAGTAGGGTGGAAAGTGACATCGACCTTTAGGATGCTAAGAACATAGCGTTTCTAATAGACGCTCTAAACATGCTTCTCACAACATCACATTAAGATGCCGTATTTGCACACTAGAGGGTCTTGTGTGCTGAAGTAATGTCATTGAGTTCTACACACCTCCAGAAAATACCACAAAAACATCACTTTCTTTAGAGCACAGATAATTAGTATGACTTTTTTTTAAATTCTTAAGATGTTGACTAAATCCAGCCAATGAGCTCAAGTAGTTCAGATAGACTGATAAATCATGGTTTGAGTTGTTTTTCTGACACTAGTGGATTTCTCTTTTCTTGGAAAACCCTCCATGCAACTTTCAAAGGAGACCCATTGTGTAATTTTTTTCATGTATTTAGTAAAAGATAAAAGGAAAGAAAAAAGCCAGCTCCATTGACTTCCTGTTGAACACTACAGAATAATACAAGAATATTCAAACATGCATGACTCAATTCAAATACAACTAATAGTGACAGAACACATAACATCGTTATAATAATAAGTTATTGGTAAGGTGGCAGAGTGAACAGTGCTCTCGTCTCACTGCAAGAAGGTTGCTGGCTCGAGTCCCGCACGGCCTGGGTCTTTCTGTGAGGAGTTTGCAGGTTTCTCCCTGTGTCTAGGGGGGTTTCCTCCGGGCTCTCCAGTTTCCCCACCAATACCATGCAGGTTAGGGAACACAGCACATTTTGAGAAACATGTATGACAAAGGATAGGAGACAACTAAAAAAAAAGCTTGGGCTACAAGAATAAACATTTCAAGACTGTACTCATAATTTTATGAATAAAGCGTTTAAAAAGAGAAAAAAGTTATAATAAATAAACTCGTGAAAATCAGAGTATACAACATTTTTCTGAACCTTGAAAAGTTGCCATTTTTCAATAATAAATATTGATTAATTTTTTTTTTCTTATAAAATAATCATTTAAATCTGGTAAAATTTAAATTTAAAGTTTTTTGTTTTTTTTTAATTGCACATTTTTTTGGCTTAGACTTTATTCTCAGTCAAATTTAGTCATAAAACTACAACTTTTAGAGCATCATCTTTATTCTTATAAATGTAATAATTTATTCTCAAACTCTTAAATTTCTTCTTTTTTTTTTTTTTTTTTTTTTTTTGTGCAACAATCAGAATTTATTATACCAGTGTTGACAGTCCGGCTCTTCACCATGTATTTGGGTTTGAATATGGCCCCTGACCTCTGACCTAGTCGGAGGCTGAGGTGCCAGTTTTTTAAACGACTTGCTTCTTGACTCGATTTTGTTAATTAAGTCAAGTACATTAGCATATCAGACAAGATAGAACTGATTATCCGTGTGTGATTTTCCTTTACATCCAGTAACTAGAGCTCCATCTTAATTCCTGCAGTGGAACACCCTTTCTGTCATGTGCTTTCCTACACTTTTCTGTTGGTTCTGGTGCCTGGGATTCTAAAGTGGAAGAACTCAGGAGCTTGTTTAAAAGACTAGAACAACACAAACAATGCATCATATTTGTCCCTTTAGAAAAAACGTAGTTACACACACCACACAGTCTAACTCCCCTGAACCGAATCTTCCAACAGCATCCACACAGTCACACATTCCATCGCATTGTCTTCATTCCAAACAGCAGAGGTTTACGCTCATTTACTGTATTTAAACGGATTATACAGGAGCCTGAATGAGAGACTCCAGCCTCGTCACTTCACGCTATCATTTTCCACACTTAAACATATAATTAGGACTCCGCTCTTGTGCCTATTCTTCTGCGTGAACACTGAAGTCATTCTCTCTTATTCTGTATGTGAATGAAACAGCTAAGACGGTTATTATTAGCTCGTGACTTGGAAATATTATAGAGTTTCCTACAAAAACATCCCACTCCCCAAATGCACATACTTTCCATTTGAGTAAGAAGTTGGACTGGGCCAATGGTGAAGCAATAGCACCACCATATGGACAGAGGATGGTATTACATTTCAGTTGAAGGATTAGAATTGAATTGAAAATGTTTATACTTGTTTAACAAAAGCACAGGTTCAAAGATACATACATTGATTATTAAAAATTAAAGATATTCTCTGAGGAGTGGTTGTTTTGTGTTTTTGTTCTTTGTTAGTTTTTCAGGGTTTTACAATTAAATAATTTAAAATCAGTTTCCCCCAGCACAGTTATCTTTTTAAAGTATCTATTCAGTTGACAAACAGAAACAGAATGTTCGTGCCGTCCTCTAAGCCAAATAATAGACTATTTTGTGACCATGCAAGCCCACTCAAGTAAAAACACAGATTTTTATTCATTATTTTGTCTAACAAAGGCATCTAAATGACAAAAATGTGCATTTATTCAAGTTTATTTTTAAGTTGCGCAATGCACCTTAAAAATGCAACACAGTATGCAGTATAGGTAAGAGAGCAAAAACATTTAGACAGATGTAGGAAGTTTAAAAATATTTATTTTAAAGGAAGCAAAAATTGGGTATAGCATCTTTAATATATACTACTGATATATTTCTAGGAGTTACAAAATAAATAAATCCAATCCAACATAAAAGACTTACTTTTATACTTTTTATTATTTTTAAAATGGCTTAAAATATGCACCAAAAGTGTGACATTCTGAATCAGCTGTAAGAATGATCTTATTTTCTAATGCAGGGGTTCCCAAACTTGTCGGACCCTCAAACTATTCAAGTCAGCAACTGCCACAGCAAAGATTAAATAAATAATTGTAATGATTTCAAGATGTAAAACTATTAAAAACAAAGTTTAATCAGTAGTTTGAGTTATATAATTGAAATTCATTACAACATACAATTTTCAATGTAAATAATCATTTAAATGCAGAGTAATATTTATAAAAGTATATCTGAGATAAGAAGGTCACAAATCATGAAAAGTGTGATTCAAGTCAAGTCAAATCAAACTGAGTCACTCTCCTCCCTCTGCTGGACAGAACTCAGAACTATACTATAAAAGCAACTTTATTTGCTAAATGACTGTTTTAGTTGTTTAAACTCTAAGTCTTGGTTCTAGGATGATAAAATTTCATTGTCACATAACATGTCATTGTTCATGGTCTTGCGGTCCTTGCTGTGCCTTGTGTCCTGTAGAGGTCGCTGTAGGGAGGCTCCCTGTTCTGCACAGACAAAGTGTGGTATTGTGTGGTGTTCTCATAGGTATTCTGGCCAACGTTCTCGTAACTGTGCTGAGAAAACAAATGATACATACTTTTAAAAAACGCTAAAACACTGTAAAAATTCTCACTCAAAATCAGAGTTATACTACCTCCAGGGTTGGACCTTCACCACTTCTGGTCGTCGTCTGAACTGTGGCGCTGGAAGCCTGAGAGTTCTGAGCTGTAACTTCATGAATTAAAAAAAGAGACACATAATATGTTAAAACCCCTTCTCATTCCGGCCTTTTTTTCCCTCACACATCTGACTAAAATTGGTAAAAATTCAAACAAAACTGTTCCTGGACCCTTTGGAGCACAGGCAAATGTCTGGGGTCTTTTTAAAGCTGTATCCCTGTAGTTTTTGCATCTGATGTCCAACAGGCTCTCATTAGAAGTGACAACTTTCTCCAAGCAAAAGAAAAACAAAATCTAAAATCTGCCTAAATTTTTTTTGTTAGATATAAGGAAGACATAAATGATACTAGATTTCACAGATTTTGGGTTTTGACAATTTCTCTGTAAAAGCTAAAGGTAAATGAGGTAAAAATTAGTTTTAAGAACCCAAAATTACTTAAAAAAATCTAGGCGGAGCCAATGCAAAAGTCCCATTAAAATGTTTGAATTTTTGGGGACTTTTTTATTTGGAGGTTTACAGTAGAAAGCTGAGTCTGGATCATCCCAGTGGCTGATTTTGATCTAAATAAAAGGGATACAATGGAATTTTTATCTTTAACCTTTCCAGGTTCTTCATAGTATGCATTTTTAGGACACTGAACAAAATAGACTTTTTGAAGAAAAAGTGGGACGTCCCTTCAAAGGGCCTTCGGAATGTAAAGGGGCTATTAGTTTTAAGCTTTTGCACATGTTAGCATAGTTTGCTCTGAAAGATATTGAGGGCTCAACATAGGGCTGGATAATATTAACAAAAGTAACAAAAAAATAAAAGGCCCTTTTTAATGTTGCGACTAGGCTAGTGTAACCGTTCCACGTAAACCCACACAAGGTACCAAGGAGAAGTGTGGTAGTGGCGGTATAAACTCACTCCCTCAGGTATAAGAACCCACAAACAAACTGGGCCAAGGGGAGCATTCCCTTTTACTCAATGCGTTTGTCGGTCGACCGCTGTGCGGGAGACTCGGGTTTGACTCCCACTCAGGACATGTGCAACATGGTGTCGGTCACACTAGTTCCAGTATGCCTGCGGAGTGTCCCTTCTGTACTATTCATTTCCTAAGGAGCGTTAGCTGAGACATGCTAAAATAATTAAATATTTAATTGACACAAAGTGGAAGACGAGTTGCAGTTAGATAATTGTCAGTTAAGAACTTCACATTTGAGGTAAATACGTCATCAGGAATAACCTGTGTTTATAAAAGCTGATTCTAACCTCAAATAAACTGAACTGAAATAAAAATGTTAAAATAACACAACATTTAGACAAAAAACAAACGGCCGAGCGTTTATCAAATCACCTACCTTATATTTAATGTAGTGCATTTGTTAGCTTTTATCTTTGCACCAAAAAGAAACACCTGGGCTTTCCCTGGTCAAGTATTTACCTTGTATGTGAAGATCCTAACTTTGAACTTTGTGATTTGTAAATACTGATTCATTTGAACATTACTTGGCATATTTCACTTAAGGAATGAATGAAACGGAAGGGACAATCTACCAATTTGATTCAAACCAGAAGTAGCTTAGTCCCAGCTGGAAAAGGGCCTAATATGTCAAACCAAATTTAAGCAACATAAATTTTAGCTGACATTATTCACAATATTATAAGTACATGTCTGATGCTATATGTACTGTTTTGCTAACCACCTCTTACCTCTTTTAAAGTAGATTTTCAAAATGACTGCTGCGGCGATGAACAGAACCAGCATCAGAATCAAAATCACGATCAAGACTGGGAGCAGAAGTCCTGGAGATTCATAGCAGAGACACAGTTAAACATAGGTACAAGGTAAGAAGTTATCAGTTCTGCAGGGAGTCAATGAGCTGCTTCTACATTTAATCTTTTTTAGATTCATTTTGGGTTTTGAAATAAACAAAATGTAAATTATCAATCAACAGATGTTATAGGTTTTGGCTTAATACCTTGAAAAAACACAATGGGTCTCCTTAGTCTTTAGTATTTCTTTCCCACTTCTTCGTTTTTTGATCACTACTTTTTACTTTTATACTTTTACTTCAGTGATATTTTTTGAAGTAACTTGACTTTTACTTGACTTGTACAAAATATATGTATATAGGGGAAGGTAAAAATGTGTGGTTACATGATAAATTTCTTCTATGGTTCTTTGGAAACAGGGGGGTGGCACAAATCACTCCAAAGACTTGCAAATTTCACTCATTCTGTCAAGATGGGAGCCTGACTGCATGAGAAATAAAGGCCTTTACAAAAACAAACAAACAAACAAACAAACAAACAAACAAACAAACAAACAAACAAACAATCATTTTTGCCTTTCAAAGTAAAATTTCTCTGATCAAGGTTTTTTGATTGTTTTATCTGAACAGCTACAGGCAGCTTTGTGAATATGTAACACTTGTTTTACTAGTTTAACTTAAAATGTAAAAGTGGAAAATGTATACTGAGTTTGTTTAACTTGTATAAATCATCTTTTTTTAGGCTTAAATGTACTATTTTACTACTATTTTAATAATAAATGGCACAATTTACCCCAGGGCAATCTCTCCACAACTTTTTTTTTTTGTGTTCATATTATAGTTTGAAGAATTATTATCATGGTCTCTCTTTAAAGCCAAAGTAAGTATGACACATCTCACTCCACATTCCCCTATATGGGAGTACAGATGTACAACATATTTATATGGGACTTTCCAGGTTAAATTAGGCAAAATATGATATAATCTGATACATTTACCCCAAGCACATGTTCAGTGTTGCTCAGATGGTGTCTCACTGTATGAGACATAGTGTTTGCCTCGTGTGTAGATGGATGAAGCTTATTGTGGTTATGAAATTCCAAATGGTGCCTGATTGACGGATTCAATGAAAAATCAAATGGACCAAATTGTGGCTGCACTCAATCCTTAAACCTCCTCGTGTGGAAGCAAATCAGGCCTGGATAGTCAATACTAGCACGATGTCAAGTATTCAAGTCTCCGAGTCCCACTGATTGTAAATAAACTTCTCCTGCCTCAGACATCCACAGTCTTCTGTGTTTCTGCACAACTTAAGAACACTTTCAATCAATGAGTCTCAATGAGTCTCACTCTTTGTTGAGTTTATGTTGTTAAAATATTTTTTTTATTATAATAGCTTAATCACTGGTTTGTACTTGACATCAAATTCTAATAAATTTGCTGATTCTCTAAAACTGTGATATGTAAATAAAAAAAAATCGCACGTAGTGTACAGTTACAAAACGTCTTTACATTAAAGATTTCAAGTAAAAAAGAAAGAAAATCTAAGCAATATGCAAATCATTAGTCAATGCATTTTAATATAAATACAAATTCTGATTTAATTTAGTAGAATACCATTAGTTGTAACTAATAATAGAAAAAAAAACATGAAGTAGAGCAGATATTAAACTGATGACATCACACTCGGGCGAACAGGGTTATTTTTACATTTCCTCGCAGTTGATGACCCTCCAGACAATAAAATGAGTGTGTTGTAAGTGTATTCATATGAAGTAAAAGCCTGTTACATGAGAGGAGTTTCGGCCCAGTTTGTGACATGTTCGCTAAGCACTTCCCTAGTGTGATGTCATCATCTATGAACAGGAAGTACATGTTTAATCCTAAAAAAAAAGGCTAAACTGGGATGAACTTTGTGCTAAGTTTAGTGAAATCTTACATCAAATGGTCTTTGTTTTAGTGAAATGAGTAGTTCAATTTGTCATAGGCACTTTAAGCTGTCACATAAATCAAATGAACCTTTAAGTAACCAAATGTAGTCACTTCTGCACACATTCAAAATGGCTGCCTTCATTTAGATGTGTAAGGTCATGTGTTTTATTGTCATCCAATCAGGAGACATCAAGCTATCTGACAAACATGCCTTTCGTTGCATCTGTCCAATCAGCAGTGGACTACAACACCTCAAACACGCCCATTTTGCAGAAATCGAAAATTTACCTTTTTTCAACCTGTCACCTCTCACAACTTTTCTAATACCAGCATAACTAAACATTGTAAGTTGGTGTAAATTCCAAATTATTTAGTTAACTGATTCTGTTAAAGATTATGATTGTTGTCATTTGCATAGTGTTTCTAAAAATTACAGTATTGTTTGGCTGAAAACAAGAAGCACCATATTTGATCATACATATGCCCCCGTACACCTTGCACTAGAGCACAAGTGCATTTTTATATACATGCCTTATGCAGTTTGTTATAATTAAATTGCATTTACAGGTGCTTCTTGTTATTCTGAGGTCTAATCAGGGCCAGTTCTAGGTTTTTGGTGTCCCTAAATGAGTTTGGTTGTGGACCCTCCATAACCTGTAGCAAATTGTCAACAATAAACATTCGTATATAATGGGGAGTTTGGGAGTCCTTTCCCAGGAAAGTCTGAATATATTTTGTTTGATTTGTGGCGTTTTGAAGCATTTTAGACATAATATTTTAACTAGAAGTTAAATAGGCTGATACAAATATTATAGAGTTTTGATTTTTCTTATGCCCTGGACAGTTTTGAAAAAAAAAAAAATTGGTTATTTTATTCAAAAGCGTGTCAGGGCTACTAGGTGCCCCAATCTCAGGTACAGCCCCACGTCAGCGCTGAAAAGTCTAGGGAGATCAGTAAAGAACCTGACTTAATTGGCTTAAACGATAATTTCGAGTCTAGAAGAAGTCATTTCAGTGGGACTACTTTTCTTTGCGTAACATAGTGCTTTGTACATAGTTCTAGCCTGACAGACTATACTTTTTTCTCCATGAAAATAAGACAGATTTGAATAAAATAGGGACAATTAAGAAGCTACAGTTCTGTAGAACAGCACTGAAAGTTAGAAACGTTTTTTAAAATAGTGTTGGGGTCAATTCTTATGGGCTAACTGCATAAACTGGACGTACAAAAAAAATTGATCGGCGCATGTGGCCCCCTCTAGTGGTTGTGGCCCTACACATTTGTTTATAATGTTAATAAGGGACCGGCCCTGTTAAAACCAATCGTGTGCTCAGTGCATTATTACACGTACAGAAGACATTAAACATCATAACCAAGCAGGCAGGTAATGAACTGAAAATATTGGTAAAAAATTAAGCACTGCAGCAGGAAGGGGAACATCATGAGGTCTAACCTGGTCTGTAGCAATTGCCAGGTTCATCTGTGCCTCAATGCTGAGCGCAATTGCTTTGTTAAGTTCCATGAAGCTGTTGCCTAAGCGACTAAACTGGACTGAGAAAAGAAGAAATTTGTTCAATGTATAATGTTTGTAAGTGGTCTCTGACATTGCCCAGTATTTGTTTCTCAGAGTTTTTAATGTTTACGTACAGCGGCATGAAAAAGTATGTGAACCTTTTGAAATTTCTCACATTTCTGCATAAAATCGCCATCAAATACGTATATTCTGATCTTTGTCAAAATCACACAGATGAAAACATGTCTGCTATAACTAAAACCACCCAAACATTTATAGGTTTTCATATTTTTAATTAGAATAGCATGCAAACAATGACAGAAGTGCCAGAAATAAGTAAGTGAACCCTTACATTCAATATCTGGTTACACCCCCTTTTGGCAGGCCCTGAAAACAAAACAGGCCTAAACTATAATTTCCCCTCCACCAGGCTTCGCAGTGGGGATGGGGTGTTGATGTTGGTGAACTGTTTAATTTTTCCTCCAAACATGATGTTGTTTTACATGTAGTCAGTGTATGCACAGAGATACTGGACTGTGCCAGTAAGTTCTGTAAGTCTTTCGCAGCCACTCTAGGGTTCTTTTTTACCTCTGAGTATTTTGCGCTGAACTTTGGGCGTTATTTTTGTTGAAAGGCCACTCCTCGGGAAAGAAGCAACAGTGTAAAGCTCTCTCCATTTGTACATAATTTCTCTAACTGTACACTATTGAACATCTCGACTTTTAGAGATGGTTTTGTAACCTTTTCCAGCTTTATACAAATCTACAATTCTAGATCGCAGGTCTTCAGACAGCTGCTTTGAGCAAGCCATGATGAACAACAGACATTGCTTCACATCAAGACACAGTGCTTACCAGGAGTGTCTTTTATAGTGGGCAGGGCAGGTTTAAATCATTCCTCAGTGATTGGACACACTCTGACTTAAATTGTTTGGTAAAATTGTGAAATAATTGCTCTCAAAGTCTCCTTAGGCAGAAGGTTCACTTACTTTTTCTTTCCCCTTTTGTCAATGTTTGCATGTTATCCTCATTAAAAAATGAAAACCTATAAATGTTTTGGTGGTTTTAGTTAAAGCAGAAATTGTATTTTTAGTTGGTGTGATTTTGACAAAGATCAGATCACATTTGATGGTGATTTTAAGCAGAAATGTGAGAAATTTCAAAAGGTTCACATACTTTTTCATGCCGCTGTATGTGCATGCGTAGTGTTGAAAATATTATTTGCTGTTTGTCTTGAATGACTATGAAGCCAATTACAGTACCTCAACAGAGAGCCATGTCTCTAAACAAAGGTTCATTGCAGCCTGAGACAATAATCAATACATGTTACTTGCAGTTTGTGTCTGTTTTTGTCATATTTTCTAATATATAATAGTATAGTAGTATATAAATTTTATTTTACCTGAAACGGGCAAGGACACAAATATGGTAACTTCATTGACATTGATTTGCTTGGGAAAAATGAAGAATATTGATACCTTTTTTTTCCCCAAAAAATGTCCAGTAATACCCCCATTAGCCTTCTGATGTTAAAAATTATAATTTCCAAAGATTTCAATGAGTGTCCTATAAAGGGTTAAAATTTCAATGAAATGCAATGATGCATTCTAATAGGTGAGGAGTTACCAGGAGTTCCTGCAGGTTCTGCTGGTTCCGATCGATGCAAAGCTCCAAGCTCAGTCACTATCTCTGTGGTACAATCAGGAGGCATTGGGTCTGGAGAAGAGACAGGTCAGAAACATAAGGATTATTGCACATTCATCTTCCACGTCAAGTTTTCCAGATACAGGATGATTAGTGCTAGATAGACGGGTCTGAAGGAACCTATGTGGTTTATTTTTGCTGCTAAACTGGCCAAAGGTCATCCAAACTTTTTCCTTAAACTTACCCCTTCTCCTTACCATTCTTCTCAACTTACCAATCCCCTGTATAATATCTCCTTTGCAAAGTAAGATCCACCCTGTCACATTGCTGCTAAATAACACAATTTTTTTATTCATTTACAATATGTTAGAAGCTTTGGAGTTGATAATAGACTCTTGGAAAAAATGGCTTATGGCAGTAGTTCTCAAACTTTTCAAACCTAATATAATACTTGTCTGTCCAAGTACCACCAGATAAAACTTAGAATATATCAGGCCCACAACAAAACAAACAAACTCAAAACGGTTTTAAATGAGTCTAATTCAGGTCTAAAATAATAGTAAGCTACACATAAGGCAGTTCTAAAGAATGCTTTGTCCACAAGAGGACCAACACGTGAATAGATTGTCTCTAAAACGTAATAGATAGCAGAAGATAATCCAAGAGAAATACATTTGTTTTTTTGATTTTAACATACAAATATTGGCAACGACTAAATGTCCATGACAAAAAGTCATCATCCCATTCCTAATAAAAGTTGAATATTCTACCCACCTTGTCGAACCACAATCTGGAATGTAGTTGACCACTGATCCATAACACAGCTGTAGGTTCCAGAGTCTGAAGTAGCCAGGTTTGTAATGGTCACCTCTATTAAACTGTGAAAACGTGATGGTTCATGATACCAAACTTTGAATCTGCCAGTCTCATTTCTGAAAAATTTTGTCTTAGCCAAAGTATTTTTTTCAGAGCAGTCATTTTTGCAGAAGCTTTTCATACGTCCAATGGTGGGAAAAGAAAACACAAGAGTGAAGTTTTGTCCTGCGGCCACTGGGTAAATTGAAACTGGACGATATGTGTCCTTTTCTGTAGCTGTTGAAAAAACACAAGAAAGGTTCATGTTAAACTTGAACAGAACAGGAACGGACACAAAAAGAGCATGCACACTTCATGTGATTACTTTTTGGAGGTGGTAAAAATCTATGCAAATCTAAACCGCTACTTCATTCCCGATAGAGAGAAGAATATCCAGAGAACCAAAACAAGATCAGAGGACTGTAGTAAGAACCTTGTTGAGTTTTTCCTGGTTCAGTACTCCATCTGTTAACTCAGATTTTTTCTGAATAGAGTAGAGGGAGTAGAGGGAGGGGCTGAACTGTGTCTTTACTGAGTAGGCACAGTGACTTTTTGTAAATATAAACTTTGAATGTGCACCCTAACCACTGTGTAGTGCACTATTCAGGGATCACGCCTTGAGTTAAATAGCACTTGGCAAAAGTCTGATAAAAATGAACTTTTGCAATAAATACTGGTCAAGTCCTTCTTACATGTGAACTACTAATCATAATACAAGTCTGGTTTTACTTGGACAATACATTTAACCGCAAACGGACTGGATAATTCATTTTTACAGGCCAAACTAAGGTAAGCAGCTAACGTTAGCATCTAAATGGCTAACGACTTTCAGTTACCAGTGTTTTGTTTATTCTACTCGCTCAACAGTGAGTTTAGGCCATTCTTAGGGTTAGGGTCATTCTAGTTAAAGACCTGACGCTGTCCGTATTGTTGTTCCAATTCTCCCAATGATTTGTGGTCTTTAATGATCCGTCTAGTGACCATCGATGCTTGCTTTTCCAGATGCATTGTGAGACATTTTGCGCACTATTGCACTAGTGCACTATTTTTTGACCTGCTGGACATTCGGACACCACTACAAAATGGCATGACCCCTGAATAGTGCGCTATATAGTGAATAGTGTGGATGTTCGGACACAGCCCATGTTCCTCCAGTAGATGTGATGACAAAAATCAATTGCACGCAATGGCACCAGTTGCACTTTCATGGAGAAATGCACTAAAACAAGAAAGTTCAACAAAACCATGAGCAAAACTAACTGATTTGAGTTCTATAAAGTTTATAAAAGCTCAGATGCTAGTGTACAATAGCTCAGAGTCGAACTGCGCGCCTACAAATTTACTGTCAATGTTGATAATCACTTGAAAACATAGACCACAATGCAATGTAAGAGTCTGCAAAACAAAGCAGACATTGTCAGGTCCTTAATTGGAAAGAACATTACTCAATTTAAAATGATGAAAGAGCCGGCATTATGAACAAAGTCTTTGTTGCTACAAGTTGTTAGCCTAAAGACGCTGTAAAGATGCAAACACTAGCTGCTTTCCTCAGTTTGGGCTGTAAAAGTTGTATTATCAAGTCCATTTGATACTTACATTGGGATCCAAGCAGTGTTGGGAGTAACTCATTACAAAACTAACTAGTTACTGTAATATCTGTTACTAAGTAGTGTAACTCATTACTTATAAAAATGTTGACAATAGTTACAATCTTAACTGCTTTTATATTCCTTTTGAATAGGACAAAAATACAACTAAATTATTGAATAAAAACAGAAGAAAATGAAATGAAATCAAAACAAAAATTATATCTGCTGACTTAAAGATGAATGAAATATTGTAAAGGTGTTGTGACATAATTTTCATAAATTAATCAGTAATCAAGTGTAAATGTAACAGGATTAGTGTTGTTGTACAATGTTTTAACAAATGTGTGATTAGCTCAAAATAACTCAGTAGCATAAAAGTTACATTTTTAGGATAGTGACATTGTTATATAAATCTCAACTAATAATATATAATGTATTACAATTGTACAGTAGCTGATCATTAGTGGTCCATCAATAGACAGACTTGAGTTCTATTTTCATTCAAGCGTCAGAATCAATTGCCCAAAAGATCAGGTGAAGGAGTGCACTATAAAGTCCACTGAACAGGGCAGGACTTTGTAGGGATTAAGGTGTGTCTGGACACACTCACAGTAATTGAATCAAGTTTTTAATCTTTTGAAAAAAAAAAAGTGAGTTGTATTTGTCAAACAGTGACTTACCTGAGGCGACTTGAAGCATAAAACCCGAGTGTCCTTTATTGTTTGCATTGTAAGACAATAGATATCTTCCTGAGTCAGACCTGGTCAGATTTGAGATGGTCACACACAATATGTTCATTGGAGGATAGTTTATCCACTCGTCGTAAAGACTGTATTTGCCCCAGTTCCATGGGCTGACATAAAATGTTGCCAAAATGTTCTCTTTAGCACAATCCTTTTTACACAACATCTTTTTTCTTTCATCGAACCTGTCTCTGTAAGGTAAACAGAGATCCAGTGTATCTCCTTCAAGTCTTCGAAAAACTGGAACAATTCTGTCTGCAGTGCCTTGTCCAGTCCAAAGCACTGTCAACAAAAGAACATAAAGTCAAATAAAGATGAACAGAACTGAAAAAGTACAATAAAGATTGACTTTCTTACCAAACAAAAGCAAACATCCCTCAGCAAGTCTCATGATGAAACTAAATCAGAGAAGGAAACAGAGAGTGAGAAATATAGCAAAAACAGGAAGAAACCAACATTCTAAATTTGATAAGCCTATTGGAGTTGCGTTCTGCAATGAAGAGGAAATAAGTCATAGGTTGGATGGTCAGAGATGGCCGTAACTGCTTATTACGATTTTTCTTATTTATTGAAAAGAGGAAGCAGAAAAAAGCTAACTTAGATAACTGGCTGAGTACTTCATACGTTTCTTCAGCTAACTATTTTTTAAAAGACCACCACGTTTTAGCAACATGACACTGCTTGTGACACAAAAAACATTGGTCAAAAGCCTCCAAATGATTCAATACAATGTGTTTAAACAAGTCGTGCTGTGTCGGTATGCTAACTATGGCTGTAGTCGATCAAAGAAATTCTTGTTCGACTAAAGAAATGTCCCATTGCCCGATTAATCCACTAAAAAAGGAGCACGGCAAAAGCTCTGAAGGTAAAAGGTATCCAAAATTCATGGACTAGATAAATAATCATCAGTTAATTCCCTTTATTTTGTTGCTTTTCAGTATGATTCCTTACAGTCTAAATCAGAGGTTCTCAAACTTTTCAGCACTGGGGCACCCCTAAGCGTTCTTGCCCTAAGCCGAGGCACCCCTGACAATTTTACATATTTTTTACTTTAAATAGGGTGTTTTTTTTTCTTTGTAAAACGTGCACAGCTTATTTAGATTTCATTGAAATTCACAATAAAAACCTCCACCGAACACCACAGGAAAATGTTATTACATTCAATGTGATATTCTGTATTCTGAAATATTTTAAATTCTTTTTTTCCTAATGCATGATGTAATTTTATTATTACTGAAAAGGTATAAAGCTTGTTTTAAAATCATTTTAAATCAGAAGCTCTCATGGGGCCCCAATCTAGGTCCGCCCCTGTAAACCAGCGTTCAGTTAAGCTTCAGTGTGACCAGACTGTCCTGCGTGTTCAGAGCGGAGAAAACGCTGCTGTTCCACAAACTTTTGTCAGGACAGGACTTCTGTTTTGCAAACGCAAAAGCTCCAAAGATCACTTTGACGATTTCCGCGATGCGCCGTTACGCGCCGCATCCAGTTTCTAATCACGTATGTTTTATTTCACTATTTGTTTTGGACCTTTTCTCCGCGGATATAGGGCAGATTTGAACAAATGAACCACCAATACGAAGCTTTAGTTTCGTAGAATATTGCTGGATGTGGCAAACGCTTCTTTAAAGACACAATCTGCTGCTATAAGCTCTGATATGACACAGACACACACAGTCTCTCTGAAGTGAGGATGGCAGAGAGGAAAAAAGAAACGCTGTCGGAACGCAAATGTTTAAGTGCGGCAAAGAGCACTCTGGGTGTTCACAACCGCTGGTCTATTTGAAAGCCTTTATTTGAAAAATTCTATCAGACTCAACAATTTCCCGCGGCACCCCTGGACTCACGTCACGGCACCCCAGGGTGCCGCGGCACCCCCTTTGAGAACCTCTGGTCTAAATAAAAACATTGGCTGACTATTGAAAATGTTGGTCGACCAAGATTCCATCGACCGATTAATCGACTAGACTACTAAAAGGCTACAGCACTAATGCTAACCACAGTTACAAGTGCTACTGACCACTTGATTTTTCTTCCAGAAGAACATTTTCAGCTAAGAACTGATCAGGTAAAATACATATACAGGGAATCTCTGAACTGTGCTGGATCAATAAGATGCTCATCTGCTGACTCGCTTGTAAATACCAAAGTATATTGCACATTAGTCATGGATTTAGTGATTTAACTTTGTTAACTGTGTCTTGGTACAGTAATCAACATTTTGTTTACAAGAAATGAATCTTGTAAAGAGCTTGCTTACAAAAAACAGGGTTTGCAAGCTGGTCAATTAGTCAAAAATAACAAATACAAAAACAGAAATTTGAGATGGTTAGTTATACTTCTCATTTTGCACTGTGTTTCTGTACTGACTCATTTTAACCAGCAGATAGCAGCATTATATCATCACAAATCTTTCACCCACAATTTAGATGGACAGAAAAAAAAATAGGATAATCAAATTTTCCAATAATTAGATTACATGTTAGTGTGTTTATATGCACAAAACATTTCTTATCACTTTGTATGTATATGTGCAATAAAAATGTCAATAAAGGATATATATTGTGTTTTATTCCAAGTAAAACTATGACACAATAGTACAGTCATTGGAATTTTGTTCATTGTAAAACAAAAAAATTATCAAAAATAAATTAGAAATTCAAACATGACCAGCGACTTCCTGTTCAAAATTGTAGAACTGATAATTGTTGTAGAATGTAACTGTAATGAGCAGCAAGTTTGAATAGCTTAGAGGTTATGCAGAAGACATAATGACATTCTAAATGTTAGAACTGAGAGTCAATGGAGAGAAAGGACATTTTCTCCTGGAAGAGTCAAAATACAACTTAAACATGAATAAAGACACTATAGACTGATAGCAAATTTAACCCACCACAAGTCTACTGAGTACCAGGTTATAAAACTGACATGTAAAAGGAGAAAATCATGTTAACAATGGTAGAAAAGCAGATAAAGAACAAGACTTAAGCTTTTCTCACATTTATCACAGACATTGAGATCACACACAGTTAAACTTTACTCTTAAAAGTTACTCTTTTCTTCTTAAAAAAATCCATTTTTGAGTCTAGTTGTTGCAGCTAAAATGTCCTAAATCGCCAACTGTTGTAAGCAAACAAGCTTTTAGCCAAGCCATTGCCACAACAAGAATAAACATTATTTTGCCTTCAATTTGCCCTTAGACATAAAATGAGTAGACTCTGTTGCTACAACACGAACAGCGCAACACCATAATCCTCCGGTAGACAGAATGACGCAAGTCAATTGAACACAATGGAGGAAATTAAACATTGACATGGCTATATTATGTTTCCCAAACTGATAGATTCATAGGCAGAAAATGCTATTCAAGCTCCATCACTCGTCGATGTGCCCTGGACACTCCTCCACAGAGAAGTGAAGGGACATGTACAACTTTTATTTGGTGATGATTATATCATTTTTCTGCTGTTCTCACCAGTGACTTGTAAAAGCAGACGATTACTGTCATTAGAGTCTTGAATGATACATTAGCTTAGAAATCTCTATGTGAAGTTTGCTAGCCGTTAGCAGTTTTATACACAAACTTAGCCTACAATAAAACTCTAAAATGTTTGTAACAAGGCTCTGACCTTTGCTAAATGTGGTTGGTAGGTTTGTTCCAGGTGACACTCTCTCCACATCTTTCATAAGTTGTATATTTTGTGGGCTAATGCTAACAGCTATAGAAAAACAAACAGGAGAATACTCCAGAGTTCTTCAAAACATACCGGACTAGCTCAGATGCTAAGTGTTCGATAGCATCAGAGTCAAACTGCACGTCTACTCATTATATTTCTATGGTTTTGCCACTTACTCTTAATGTTGAGGAGCATTTTTCAAATAAAAGAATGTCCATGCATGACCTCGAATGACAATATAAAACCATTTTAACCCTATTCATCAGAGGTGGGCAATTCATCATTTTTTTATTTCCTGGGGTCAGCCATATTTAAATCCAGATAAATGTCAGAGGGCCAAAAATGTCATTTGTGTCACAGACTCTCATTATGTAAAGGGCATTTCTGTAAACTTTATGTCATTTTATCAATTCTTTTGTCCATTTATTGTGATATTGTTATTGTTGCACTGAATTGTGGTAGTTGCTTCTTGAATAATTTTGTTTGTATGTAACATCAAAATGGACACATAAACCCTGCCTGCGTATTTGCCTGCTGCTTACTCTGGAAAATGTTCTGGGGGGCCTGATTAAACCAGGCAGAGGGTTACAGCTGGTCCTTGAGCCACAGTTTGGTTAGGTCTGCTATACTGTACATGACTGTGGGCAGGGATAAGAGGTAGGTGAAAACCTCTCTGAGCATTCGATATCAGCTGCAGGACAATACAAGATTACTCAGATGTGCATAAATTAATTCAAAACTTATTAGAGAGAGAGAACATTGCTGTGACAAAACATGGTGAAAATAATAATATAATAATAATAATAATAATAATAATAATAATAATAATAATAATAATAATAATAATAATAATAATAATAATAAAAATAGCAATGAGAAAACCATCCACTCACATCATAACATTTGAATTGTTGAATAAGTCCAGAAAACATATGGTCATATTTTGGCCTGTTTTGTGTTTTTTTGGAAGTATTGATGCCAGAGATTGCAAAAGTACTGAAGTTTATTACTCAAGTAAAAGTAAACGTGTAAAAAACGACTCTGGTAAAAGTCAAAGTCCTGCTGGAACTGTTTTACTTGAGTAAAAGTATAAAAATAAACATGTGTAAATTTACTTAAGTTAAAAAAAAAAAAAACTACGATCACACTGCCAAAAGTTATTATCTAGTCTTGTTTAAAAGTAATACTAGAAATTCTTTGCTGATACTTTTCAAGAGATTTGACCTGCCTCAAATTTTAAAAAATGTCTTTCTTCACCAACAAATAATTTGACTTGAAATAACAACAAATGTATTGAAACAAAGCAGAAAACAAATCATATAATGTAGGTACATCAAGTAAAACCATTATAACAACAACAACAGAAGCAAAAATAAAGATTAAAATCCAGGTTTTAAGACATTTAACCAATCTAGAAGTACAATTTTTTTTTTGCAGTGCACAAAGTTGGTTGGTAATGTTGTGATATCAGCTTTTCAGTAAATTATTATAATTCATCTGATGTTTATCATGTCACAAATATGTAATCTTTGTCAGAAATCTTGTTAATTTATTCAAAACTATTTCTGGACTAAAAAAAGTAACTAACTTTTTTTTTATGTAGGGAGTAGAAAGCACAGATACTTCTTGAAAATGTAGGAAGTAAAAGTCACCAGATTTTGTAATACTCAAGTAAAGTACAGATATTCTACTTAAGTACAGTACTCGAGTAAAAACACTTACTTGACAACTCTGATTGATGCAGCTCTCATTTGCTCCTGCAGCTGTTCACTCATATCTCACTTCCCATTGGTCCAGCTCCATGTGTCTGTCATTATGGACCGCCCTCTTCACCTTCAAGGCAATCACCATCCATCACTGCCATGTTTCCATCGTGTAACAATTTGTCTTCGTATGAATATTTATGAGTCGGAAAGAAAAGCATAGACTGACACAGACACTATGACATTTGATTAATAAAGATGCTTAGGAGAGCACTGCTGACAAGTGACAAACTATTTGCCAAAACAAGTTGGAGTAAGTTGAAGCAATAGTTTTTAGTCACGATGCAAAGGACACGTTTTTTTGTAATTGAATTGAACACATTTATTTTAAATTTGCAAAATATAATTCACAAGTGATGTATGAACAACGCATGAGCACAGATTAAAAAATACAAGCATGACTTAGCAAACCCCAGAATGTTTCCCGAATAGAGCTTTCCACATGGTAAGTGTTCAATGAATTTAACAACAAAACATTTGATTTTCACTGAAAGGCAATGTTTTATCTAGTCAGATTTCAGAAAGTAAAATAGACAGGGCCTGGTCAACAACTGCAGTATTGTTTTTTTTTTTTTTTTTTTTGTCTTTTTCATGAATAGGCTACAGTATAAAGCAGGACTATTCAATTATATTTATCAGTGGGCCAGCTTTCTCTGAGGGCTATGGTCTCAGGGCCGGATGACAAAAATTTAACAACTTTGTTTTACTGTAGAACACATTATTGCAATTACTAATTGCTAGAAATCTACTTTTCATTATCATAGGCAGAGTTCCAAACCAAGACTAAACCTCTTCTACATTTGGATTAGATCAGACGTAAACTAAAGCTTCAACAAAACCTGAGCTGAGACCAAACCAAGAGTACAGTAAAGTAAGTTATCAGGGCTTTTAAATCGCAAAACAGAATCTGAATCAAATGATTCATAAAATACTGAATAACAGAGTTAACTTTAACGAAGAGCACTAAACACAATAAACTCGAGCAATATGATCTGGTCCATGTCCTATATGTCATCTTAAGTAATCAATGAAATGCCTTTGGTAATTTCAGTTTTCAAACCACTTTCATGATAATCAGTTTTAAAGCTTACACTTAAAGCCTGAAATGACTTCTCTCCTGTAGAAGATCATATTAATGTTAATATGTGATGTAACTTGACTTGTTTGCTATTAGATATTTTTTTAAAAGCTCTAAATATGTCTTCTTAAACACAGTTGGAGTGGCCGGTTAAGGTAGTTGTCTTTTGATTGTACAACTAGACTATATATGTGGTCAATAATTGTGTGGGAGCCAGGACACATCATGGGGCATGGGCAGTGGTTTGAAGAGCACTTTACTGACACTGAAGGACAGATCTGTTTCGGGTGAAGTTGAGGGGTTGTTCTACCTCAGCATGGCTCAAAGTGGTCCCTGTGTTTACACCATTATATAACTGAGTCGCCTTCATTTAAGGCACTGATACAGAGAGAAAACAGAAAGGTGTTTGTCAGTATCTCAAAATATAACAATAAATAATGTACAAAGCATGACTGGCAGTCACAAGATTGTTAAATAGGGATTGCCTTGTTACATTGTGATTGTTGTGTTACAGTATTGTTATGTTGTGACTGTTTTTTGATTACAGGATGTTATCTTGTGATTGTCTTGTTGCAAAAAGCTACTTTGTGACTGCTACTAGTTTGATACTTTCAATTGTCACAACACTATTGTCACTTAATGGCTATTACTTAGTTACTTTATGATTATACTTTTGTGTGTGATATGGGTTTGTTACTTTGTGATCAACACAAAGTAATTGTTACATTGTGGTCATTACGTTATGGTTGTTACATTGTGGTTGTTATGTTGTGGTTGTTACGTTGTGGTTGTTCTATTGTGTTTGTTTACGTTGCGGTCATTCTGTTGTGATTATTATGTTGTGGTTGTTACATTGTGGTTGTTCTGTTGTGGTTGTTCCGTGGTAATCCCTACATTGCGGGCGTTAAGTTGCATTCGTTACGTAGCGTTCGTTACGTAGCGTTCGTTACGTAGCGTTCGTTACGTAGCGTTCGCTACGTAGCATTTGTTACGTTGCGTTCGTTACGTTTCATTGCATTGCGTTACATTGTGTTTCATTATGTTTTGTTACATTGCGTTGCATTGTTGCGTGGCACTTGTTGCGTCGCGTTTCATTACGTTGCGGGGTTTTTTTACATTACGTTGCGTTTCATTACGTTACGTTTCATTACGTTACGTTTCATTACGTTGCGTTTCATTACGTTGCGTTTCATTACGTTGCGTTTCATTACATTGTGTTTCATTACGTTGCGTTTGTTGCAGTTGTCACGTGGTGTTCGTTACGCGGTGTTCGTTACGCGGTGTTCGTTACGCGGTGTTCGTTATGCTGTGTTCATTACGCTGTGTTCGTTACGCGGTGTTCGTTACGCGGTGTTCTTTGCGTTACTCTGTGTCTGTTACGCGGTGTCCGTTACCGTGTGGTCGTTGCGTTGTGGTCATTGCGTTGTGGGTGTTACGTTGTGGTCGTTACGTTGAGGCCATTACGATGTGGTCGTTTTGTTGGGCTACACCCCTCTCTCCCGACATCCCGCCACCTCGACATTGACGTCTAATTGTCGTTGTTGCAACATTAGTATATTTTTTCACACATCCCCGTACTCTGACATTTTTAAATTTCTTAGTCGGTGTAGTGGTACTTTCTATTTTTTTCAAAGATCCCAGTTCTTCGACACTTCCTTCCATAACCTAACGCCAGAACCTTGGATGAGAAAAGTGTGTGTCATCAGGTTTTTTGCGACTGTCTCTCACACACACGCACATCAAAGCTGCACCGCGTCAACCCAATGCCACAATCGCCAAGCTTATGCTGTGGCACAGGTCCTGTGCGCGAGGAGACACGTGCGCTCGCAGTGGCACTGGTGCGCACGAGGAGAGGCAAGGAAAGAGACGGAAAAAGAGTCACAAACAAGTTCTAAAGTCCCACCCTGTAAAGAGCATCAGTTTGGCCCGTATGTCTGGAGGATTTTTTAAGAGAGCGTTGATGCAAAAAAAAAAAAAAAAAAAGGCGTGAAATTGTGGTCTTAATACGCTTTTGTGTCGTAGTGGTAAATGGATACTCTTTCTTGTGCGACTATGTTGGAGTGCGTTTGTCGGAGTTGCGGTACCCTACTACAGAAGTCGGAGGACAGGGGTGTCGTAACTGGGGGATTTCGAGATACCAGGACTTCAAAATGAAAGGCTGTCGAAATTAAGGCATGTTGGCAGAAAGGGCTGTTGGCAGAAAGGGCGGACCCCGTTTTGTTGTGGTCTTTATAGTTACTCTTTGATTGTTTTGTTACAGAAATATTGCTTTGCGATTATTGTACTTTGATTGTTGCATTACAGTATTGTACTGAATACTGAGTACTGAATGTCACAACATCATTACACTGTTTTACTGTACGATTGTTGTGTCACGGCATTTGTACTTTGTTACTGGAGTGTTACTTTGTGACTTTTGCTTCACAATATTGTTTATTATTGTTACTTCACACAATTGTTGAGATAATGACGGAGATGGACTGCAGTTTACATTAGTGTGCAGATTCTCATGTTACTCTGCTGACTTGCTGCCTTATGACTATTGTGTGATTGTTCATGCACCAGATGGTTGCTTTGTGAATTTTGATAGTTACTTCACAGTATTTTTCATTAAGATTCTTATAGTATTTTATGATTAGTACTCCATGCAAATGTTACACTGGTGATCATCATTTCATTAAACTGTCAACCCATTTAGTGAAGGCAGTACAAACCGGCTTTGGCATTGCACATTTTAATCTCATTATTACTCAGTACTTGATTTAAGACATCAAGAGTTCACTAACACTTCTGCGTAAGTATGCAAGCTGAGTGCGGCATGGAATTCCCAATCAACTGTACCGAGGAAGAGCTAGAGAAAGAGTAATTGTCCTCAAGCGCCATCACGCAGTCGGCATGTCAAGTGGAGTTTTAAATGAAATCCCAGTGGCGTAGACTGGCACGAATCTGCAGCTGTTGCAGAGGATGTGAATGAGGAACAGAGGAGCCATCTGAAAGGGCCTGTGCTAATTTGTGCGATAGTGGGTTATCTGCACATCTACGGTATGACAGCGACGAGCACAGAACGGAGAGAGAGATAAGCTTTAGCGCGTGTGTGGTGCATGGAGGATAGAGAATTCATGAGACGTAATTGCACATTGGATTTGATGCAGTGTTTCGTCATCCAAAACGGAATAAACAAAGACAGGAGCAAAACTGTAATTTAGAAAATGCAATTTGGAGTTTTTGTAGAAGGAATTGTATTGATTTGTAAACTCACAAACACATTTCTATCTTTAAAATATTAGATTCAATTACAAAGTTTCATATTCTGAGAGCAGTAGATTAGTATTGAATTGAAAAAAAATGTATAATTCATACAAAGCAAATTCTAGCTCAGGGTGAAGAATATTCTGGTATAGTAAAGTTGCAATTATTTGTGCAACCTTAACCATTGATTACTTGGCATCCGGATCTCATGCATCTCATAAAGTGTTTCTCATGTCAAATGCACAACATACCGTGCAATCCAATCAATCTTGTTTATTTGCGTGACACACAGACAGAATTTGCACATGCCCGTTTGCTGTATTTTCGCGCCAATCACCCACTGAAACACTGGAGATGAACATGGTGAGAAGATACGTCTTTATTCAAATATAAAGCTATATATTTTTTCAATTCAGTCAAGTCCTAAGGTAAGTTTCAGTTAAAAGTGTAGTAGCTGATTTTCACACCGCAATCGCAATTTCCTCTCCTAAATTTTGGAAGCATGAATAATATCGACATGTATTCATTTTGGCTGCAATTATGGCTTAATAACTTCTTTTTTTAAACAGCAGAGTGAAACTAGACATAAACACCTAACCTCAGCCAATCAGAACACAGTATCCGGCTTCTGATTAGAACTAAAATTCTTTAGTATTTGATTAAGACAGTACTCAGGGGTTTGATTTTTACATGAAGTGTTGCATTTATTATATACTTTTTAGTGGAAAGCTCAAATCAGTGTTAGTTACCCCAACTTTAAGACCTTAGTCGGTACCCCAACAGTTTAGAGCTGAATCACAATCTATTTATTCATTTTGTTTTGTTTATTTATTTGCTCATTATCATTATACACGGTATAGAGCGAAAACAAACAATCATTCATGACAGAATAAGATACATTGAAAAACAGATTTTCATCAATATAAAGCAATAAGTTGTAGGTTTTTACATAACTTTCTTATTTTCAGCTTGAAGCAATAACACAAATTAATGTCTTGATGGACGCTCTAAATACAACTTTGAGATGCATTTTTCTCCACATCACTATTTGTACAATCAAAAAGAACATGACAGATTCTTAAACTTCTTTCAAGACTCTTGTATCTGCCAGTGACCTCGGAAATCCTGCTGTTATAAGTCCCGAAGTTACAAATGGCCTGCCTGTATTTGAGATGTTCACAAAACAATGATCTTTCAAATTAGTCTCAACATATTCACGCTGGAATGTCTGCACCAGTGTTCGGACTAAGAACATTCACAACCTTAGTCCAGAACTTTTTTCGGGACCAAAGCACCTGCTGTTTGATCTGGACCGTCATCTGCGAGACCATATAAATCTGGACTTTGGACAAACCAACCTGGAAAGTCCTCAAGTCCAGATCAAAGGTTGCGAGTGTGAACGCACCTCTACGCTCAAGTGTATGTGTTGGTTAGGGTTAGCATTTAAGAGTCCCATCAGACATTTAATGAAGCAACCATGAAAACATCATCATCTCGTAAATGGGAGCCCAAGAGTTTGTACCTGTCCAGATTCTGTTGCTACACTTCTTACAGAGTATATAAATAACAAGGCTACCATTTTGTGCAATCCGGTTAGTGCAAACAGCCCTAATTCTCCCTTGTGCTTTGTTAGCTTCAAGTAAATAACAAAGTTCTGCTAGAAACTTAAAAGAAAGAATCCACATAACCTTTTCTTGACAGATGAAGCGTGTCCCAGCGTTGGGTGCCTTATTTATAGTGGCATTTATGTCTTTCTGTACAAATGGACCTGGCTTGTGTCAAGGCTGTGGCGATGTGAAGAAACACAGATTTATCCCTGCTCTCTGTCTGTGTGGTTGTCGATTTATCCCTAACACCCCGATCTGAGAGCAAACTACCAAAAGTTCCAGATTGCTATAGCTTCATAATTTTTTCCCCTATTCACCTTGCCAAACCTCTTTCAATAGCCGAAGCAGCGAGCTAAAGCGTGTGCTGCTGGGAGGTCATTTTGGGATCATCTTGATATTGGTGTGAAAGGACATGTTTTCCCATTGAAGCCATTATCAGTGGACTGGATAATTCGTTTAGGCTTGAGCTAATGTGATGTTTGGGGGATACACTCTCTTGCATAATACAGCCGTTTGGTGCTGATTAATGGGTAGATGAGTTGAATAAACAGAGAGAGAGAGAGACCGTAAGAGAGAAGGGCAAAGACATTGGCCAGTTACTTTAATTAGGTCAATAAAGGTAACTGTTTCAAAACAATGAATAAACAGTTCTTGATGAGCATTTTGCATCTAATTTGCTATTTGAAAATGTACATTAAACAGCTTCCATGCCCCACCTTGATTTTGCATTTTTTCACTGACTGCAAGGCCGGTAAATTCGGACTTATAAAGTCAACTTTGGTCCACGGTAGTTTGTATTTGTGGACTCCTGAAAGAATGCACATACTTTATTTATTTACTTGACTGGGGTATTGCACACTAGATATATTGCACAGACCAAATAAAGCTCAATCATTAAAAAAAAGCCAAACCCTTTCAGTAAAAAAAAAAAATAGACACAAGCACCAGCAGAGCGTACATCTATCATAACATGCACAATTTTGCAACTTAAAATATTTACAATTTTACTTACTTCTTACACTAATAACAACATACCTGGCTATCTTTAGGCCATTTTTAAAGTTAAGTTTAAAATGTAGCATAATGAGCCGAGAGACGCATCAGACCACTGCGGTTTCTAGGGCTGTAGTTCTTTAGTCGTTTAGTGAATTACTCAGTCAATGGAGTCTTGATTGACCAACATTTTATTAGTCAAATTAGTATAATTCTATTATTTATCTTTATTTATAAGGAATTTGTATCCAGCAGTAACAGAATCATTGGTCTGAACTACCTTTTTTTATGAGTGTTTCCTCTTCATTTTTTGTTTAAACTATAGTTTTTGCATGAACTACAGAATATTATTAGGCTTTTTGAGCAAGGGTTCTTGCAGAGTTGTCACAAAACATTTCCAACCTGATTTTGATACTAAGGAATAAACTTGATTCTCGATAGCACAATGTCTTTTCAAGAAAGTCAGATTTTAATACAATGAACTGACATTTTCAACACAAAATGCAAGTATATGATAATTTATTTTAGTTTCAACCAGTTTTGATAAAACTCAAGATTATTTTAAGATTATTTTGCAGGAAATATCAGATTTGGTTCAAATGTTTGTCCTGTTAATGTTATTGTTTTAGTTCAAATGAGAATCTAATTTTGACACCAGTTTTAACATTGATTTGTAATATTTTTGACAACTTTACTTTTAGCGTCAGCGCCTTTGCCACGCCCCCTTTTTAGTCGATTAATCGCCTTTGCCACGCCCCCTTTTTAGTCGATTAATCGCCTTTGCCACGCCCTCTTTTTAGTCGATTAATCGGCCGATGGGACATTTTTTTAGTCAACCAAGAATTTCTTTGGTCGACTACAGCCCTAGTGGTATTTGTAAAAAATAGACTTGCAAATTTTTTGTCTGCAGACCAGCCCTGCTCTTGTACCTGCTCCGAGGTCCGTGCACATAACAGGGCACATTGATTTTAAGAACTTTTAAAGTCCTGCAAAACTCACATCCGACCCGGACCCTCGATGTTTGTGTCTGTGAGACATGTCAGTTGTGTCTTTTTTTGCTCCACTGGTGATCCAGTCTGGTCATTCTACCACACAATTTTAAACACCGAGTCATTTGAATCCAATGTACACACGTTGTTGCCCCAAAGATTAGTAAAATAAAAAAAAATTCCTATTTCTACACTTAACCAACGCCAAGCCTTAGAACTAAACTGATCTATTTTTTGTCAATTCAGACCTAAACTTTGTCGCCAGACCCAAAGAAAATCTTTTCTAAAATCAAAACGTGTCTGTAAGATGTTAAGAAAATAACTTTAATAATAGTTTTTCGTGACCTGTTCTATTATGTCAACTGGTGGACAAGAGACCGTTTTTCCTATTGAGAACATTGTACTTTGTCATGAAATATCTTTAAGGTAGTTTCACTCCTTTTTATATGATTTTTATTAAGTCTATTTTTGGTCAAAAGTTACACAGGTCACATTTAAACAATAGGCCTACTCATTTTTAGCTGCACTCTTCGATGACATTTTATTGGTCTATAGAAAGTTGTAGTATCATGTGAACAAAATCTATTGCACGCTATATCTTTAAAATATAACAAATACAAAATGTTTTCAAGTAAACCCGAGCATCCAAATGGGCGTGACTCAGCGTTGTTGTGAGGCATATGCAAAGTCAGTGAAGGATGGAAGCAGTAAAGATGTCGTTTGGCAAGGACATCTCTCCCTCCTTCTCTCCTCCCTCTTTTCCTCCACAAGAGCGAGAGAGCATTCAATAAACCGGGACGGCTCTCTGGAACCCAAAATTGAGCCATGTCCGGGCCCTCGACAAGATGAATTCACGGGGTAATGAGTGCGTTTGGGATTTATGAGCAGTGCCATCCTTCAGCCAGGCCTGTGGATGCAGATTTTCAGACAGATTTGTGGAGCACCGTCCCATGGAGTCTCTCTGTCAAATCTTTTTTTTTTGGGGGGGTTTCATCGAAGAATTTAGAAGTCATGAAAGAATTAGTTCTGATGACTTATGAAGCAGCAACTCTGAGCACAGTAATATTTCATATGAATGTTCTGCAAACACAAAAAGCCAATATCTATCATTAATATAAATGGCAGCATTATAATAGTAGCACTTTCTGCCCATTTTCAAAATCATCAGAAGTAAAAGAAAATTGGACAAAAATGGAAAAAAAGGAATTATCGGTCGACATCACTTTCTGCCTTACTGCGCATGCCCCGTTCAGAAAGAGACGCTGTGAATCTAGTTGGCTGGGGAAACTTAATTAAAGCAACAAAACGAGACAAGAGCTAGTTGTTTTAATCAGGTATGAACCGGTATGACGGATGTCTGGCTCCTGAAGCTTGACACAGTGTTTTTCTTGTTGTTTTTTCACTCACCTGAATGTATCGTTTATTAGGTCGTATGGTCAAATGTCATTCACAAATGTTGATTTAGCAGCAAGTTTTTGTTTTCACACAGTCATAAACTCTTGTAGTTAGCTGACAACAGTACTGGCTCGAGTTGTTGCTACAGCTTGTGTCAATCAGCGACAGCTCTTTCTACATACTGGGAGCATGCGCATCAAACTATCCCTCCAAAGCACTTGTGTCAAACTCAAGGCCCGGGGGCCAGATGCGGCCCTTTACATCATTTCATGCGGCCCTCAAGGTCTTATAAGGTTTAGTTTAATAGTAATTACATTTGTGCAGGAGTAATCTGGGGTCTTCACCTAATGAAATTATTTGCCTCACAGTTAAAAAATTAAATCATTTTTCAGAAAAATGCAGATTCAGTAACAGTTACTTTGAAAAATTTACAAAAATCAAATACAGAAACAATTATGTCCTTCAAGGACCCACAATGCCAATGTGGCCCTTTTTGACACCCTCGCTCTAAAGGGATTTATTTGCAGCTAAAATACACTTTCTCTGAATTGGCTTTAATAATTATAATTTGTACCAGAGGTATCAGATAACGTAACTGCTATTTACTGTATAAAAACCTAGCTTTATGTGCATTGTAAAAAGTCATCATATATAAAAATATTTGTGTGGATATAACTTGACAATATGAGTCAAAGATTTTCAGAAAGAGAAATTAACCAGCAGAACACATCTGCGGGGCTGTTTCCACATTGTTTTCAGCATGTGTTAGGCTCTGTACTGCAGCTCTAAAATACTGAGAACATCACATCACTGTAAAACTGATTATTGTACTGTTTTACTGTATTGTATTGATTGCCGTGGCCTGGCACTGGCAGAAGGTCATAATATTACTATTTAATAGTGAATCCACATGTGTTAAATAATGCAGATGCCAGCTGCTGGGATCAGATCCTTTGCCCTTGCATTATGTGTAATAGGTAGGAAGCGATTTATGTGTTTAGTAAATGTATTCACACATTGATTTTACCCTTAGGAAAGGCTCAGAAGCACTGCAGCCCAAAATAAACTGTTTGTAGGTCCTCGGGGAGAGCTGCTTATCATATACACTCACATTATCACACCGACTGCTGGAGAAGACATTTTGTACTACTACTATCACATTTCCACATTGTGTAACTAAAAGAAGCCATATTATCCAAAAATCTCCTTTTCTAAGTTTTGTTTTAAAAGTGTCATTATTTGTTTACTCACAGTTATATTTGGATTATTGCATTTGAATTGGTTGATCTATCTTGTGATTAGTAAAAAAAAAAAACATGTAAAGCTCACAACTGTCATGTAGCCATTTTCAAACATGAAAAAAACAAGTTATTTAAAATCTGCTTAGATTTCCAGTAACAAGACACAATAGCCATTGAAGCCATTTTAGATCAATTTTGTGTTTTACTGATCTGAATAGTGTCATAGTTAATAGTACCTGTATATAGAAAAACAGAATATGTCTTGTGTAAATTAAAGCGTGGTAAAGATATTTACTCTCAGTTTCCAAAAATGCTTGAAATATGTTATGTCAGTCTCTGCTGGAAATATCTTTAAAAAGGGAACAAATTAATGTAGAATAACAATTCTATTTTTAAATAAAAGTAGACACTCATAGGTCTCATCTGATGCACAACATATCATGATTCCAGCTGCACAAAGTTTTTTGTGAATATTGTTTAAAATGAGCAAAAATGGCTAGCAGGGTCAAGGCGAGAATAGGACCGGTACTAAAAAAAACAAAGTTTATGTCCTAAAAAAATGAATCTGAGGAACTTGAAACAAGATATTTTTGATGCTCAGAAGTAAGAAAACTTTTCAAACAGTATAAATCAAATAAGCATGACGAAATAATGCAAAACATAACTTTGATTCAAAATGCTACAAAAAAAAAGAAATTTTAATGAAGAAATAATAGTAACTGTGAGTTAAATAGCTGCTTGGTGATGTCACTTGTATCTGTGGCAGTGTGGGCTCTTGCCACTGTAAAAATAAAGTCCAGCAGGTGGCGCTTTAGTGTATAAAAGGCCCTCCTCTACCCTTTTGCGACCTCTGAGTCTCGTGCATTTCCGCTCCAGGTCTGGTGTTTAGATCTGCCTGCTCTGCTGCGACAGGTAGATTTCTACTCCTTACTCCTACAATCTGATCATATCTAGTCATTAATGCTTGTATTATTGTAGTGCCGTGGTGTGGCTCATAGTGCACGTTGTATAGTGCTTTGGTGTCTGACGTTCCTTTGGAAGCTGGGGTCCGAATGTGTCGTAGCCGGCTTTGGTCCCGTCAGTCGTCACCTGTCATGGGTGAGCAGCAACGTGTGATAATATGAAGTAGGTTCTACAGTAATGTGTAGTAGGGCATAAATGTAACTTTCTTATTGTGTAACTAACCCAGTGTTTTTGCATTCAGGCGGAGGGGTTGAACCACATCGGCCTATTGCTGTCTTGCCTTTGCCTTCTTGTCTACCTCGTGTATGCCCGGTTCCTGGTTGGGTCACGTGCGTGCGGGTGACATGCGCGACGCCCAAGACTGTATAATTTGAACTTTTTTGGGGAACTGATGCACGGAACGAAATGGATTGGACCTGACTATAATTTTGGGACTGACTTTTAATTGAATTTAAATTTTGAAAACTAAACAAAGAAATAAGTGCATTGTTGGGTATAATATGCCCTGGCGTTGTTGGACAACAAGTGTAACCGATGACTTTAAATTAATATATGTTAGTAGAAAAATGCAGTAAACCCTCGAGATGCCACATATCCATGGAGACAATTTAATGCCATATTTCTAAACTATCCAAGAAAAAACATCCAAAATAAAGTTCTGTTTTTTAGAAAGCGCAATGTAGCTTTTGTAAAAAATGAGCCTCACTTGAAAGATGGTTAGTTCCAAATCCAGAAATAACAGCTGTATTTTTACCAAATGGTGTGTAAACGGTTGGCCATTTGTTGCGCTGACTCGGTCTGACCCTGGGCTTAAAAGCTTTGAAAATATGGTGTTATTTTAGTCAAACGCTGCCTTTCCCGCCGGGGTCAAAGCTGCCGCAGCCTCTTCAATCCCTTTGGATGGAAAGTTACAAGGCTAAATGTTTACAAAGAGCAGAAATAACTGATGATCCAGCAGACAAGTCAGTCACAGGTATTGGTTTAATTGAATTTCTTCCTCCTACCAACGGGTTTTAATCCTCGTGTGGTATTCGTAAAGCTCCTGCTGTTGTCGTCCCGGTATTCCATGCACCAAACAACTCCCCCGCAACATTCTACATTCAATTGTCAGAGTTTTAAAGAAGGTGGATTATTTTTGCAAACTGGGATGTACGCATTATCAAAGACAGAAGTAGGACTGAGCATTTCATTGGGTTGACAAAGCTCTGTGTTGACAAAAAAAGAGTGGATTTTGTCTAGAAGTGAGTTAAAACTTGCATGACTTAATGCAAATGAACTTGGGCGTTGAGTTGGGTTTACACAAAATACACTCAAGGAAAAAAGAAACGCAACATTTTAATTTTTGAAAATTCCTTAGAAAACGAGTAAATTTGGAAAAATGAGTTAGCATAAAGATTTCAGTCCATAGTAATCTGAAGACAGGTGAACAGATTTTTTGGTTTCGCTTGACTGATTGTGAATAAAGAGTGCATTACAGGGTCATTTATTCACACAAACTCATGTTTGACTTTTACCGCTGGTTAACTGTGTTCAAGTCTTCTCTATAAAAGGCCACCAGAATGAAGTTAATTCACTGTTCATTCAATTTTAGATTCAGACATGAAAAAAAAAACTAGTACATTTTCAGAATAAATTGAGCAAACAGCCTCAAACCAACTCAGATGTACATAAAAGTGTCATGTAGTAGAAGTTTACTTCCAAAATCTGAAATGATAAAAAAAATATATATTTTTTATTCGTTTTGCTCAATTTTCAATTTTCACAAATGTTTTATAGTTCCGATAAACGGCCACAAACCACCTCAGATGAACATAAAAGTGGTAAATTTGTCAATTGAAAGGGGTTTTCCTCCAAAAACTCTAATGGTAAAATATCACTTTTTAAATTTTACTGTGTTTTTTGTCAATTTTCAAAAAGCCAAAAAATAGTATAAAATGACTACAAACAGCCATAAACCATTTCAGAAATACATACATTTGGCAAATTTGTCGTAGTAGTTTTCTGCCAAAAACAGAAATGGCAAAAAATGTACTTTTTTTTTCATGCCGTTGGCTGTCGTTTTGCCCAATTTTCAGAAATGTTTCAAAAAGCTCAAAATGTCTTTATATTACCCACAAGAAACCACAAACCACATCAACAGAAACATACAAGTGGCAAATCTGTCAGTTAAAAGGAGTTTTCTGCCAAAATCTGAAATGACAAAAAAAAAGAAAAAGAAAAAAAGACCTATTTTATTTTTTTAATTTTGTTTGGCTCAGTTTTCACACATTTGTCAAAATGCTCAAAAAGTTTTCAAAATGCCCACAAACAGCCCAAACCACCTCAGATGTATTTGGCAAATCTGTCATTTTAAACGAGTTTTCTTCCAAAAACTGAATTGCCGAAAAAGTTACTTTTATACATACTGCCGACTTACTGGAAACAAAATGCCAGTTAGCTACCACAATTATTGTCTACAGCAAGGTACCGCAATTTTTATAATAGTAACTTATTGGCCAGAATATGTCAGTTGTTATTGCAATAACTTACTGGCATTTTGTTGTCAGTAAGTACCATAAAAAGTCTAACATTGTTGTTTACCTGTGCTAAGGCAAGACAAGGCAAATTTATTTGTATTGCACAATTCATACTCAGAGCAACTCAAAGTGCTTTACAAAACAGGAAAAAATACATCAAGATGACAATACAAAGCAAGCAAAATGTTAAACGTTTCTCAGCTAAAACTTATCTTGTATAAGTTATTTCTTTGTTGTAAACAAAAGTTTATTGGTCTTTGTAAGTAAGTAAGTAACTAAGTAAGTAAGTAAATAACTAAGTAAGTAACTCAATAAGTAAGTAAGTATCTAAGTAAATAACTAAGTATTGTAAGTAACTAAGTAAGAAAGTAAGTAACTAAGTAAGTAAATAACTAAGTAAGTAACTTCGTCAGTAACAACATACAATAACAGACATATAACAAGACACAGTACACGTGGTCATGTGGTGGGATTTTTTGTTTGGACTTGGGTTGGGGTCAGAGTTCGCAGACGTAAGTAGGAGAAGGGAGGGGTGGGGGAGGAGTGTATGGTGCAAGTTAGCATCTGAATTTATGAATGCAAAGTGTGAGCCACAGGCTAAAGATGTTTGGAGTTAGTCTCTGATGCTTGTCCTTGGACAGGAGCTGTGGAATGTGCAGGATAAGATAGACCACTAGTGCCAGCTGTCCTCTTTGGAGGAGGAGAAGGGGGGTGTGGGTTGCAAATTATTATAATCCATTTTTTGGCTGATCTTAAGCTAATTTATCTCAGATCACAGTCAATCAATCAGTTCTGGAAACTCAGCGTCAGGTCCACACGTTCGGTTCATGAGTGACACGACAAAACGTCCATCCACATTGTCAGTCCTGTATCAGGACTGAACCAGGTCAAACCAGTCTTATCTGTGCCACTTTCTGATGTAATCCTGCGGTCGGTCATTCACTCACCAGAAGTGCTTTAATTTTCACAGACAGTACCTGGGAGTGATTTGCGATAGCTGTCTTGTAAATTTTTCGATAGGGCAAGAACAAAACCCAAAAGTCAAATGCAGGTGTTCCCCTATCCAACATCCAAATCGGTGAATAATTTTCCTCCTCGAACTGGGTCATAAAGCCCACACTCACAGATGTTATAGTGTCCAGCCAGATGTCATAAGCGTCCTGTGTGAAGCTCTGAGCTGTTCGAGCAGGCGGGCTCCTCCGTCGCCTCATTCTTGGGTGAAAAAAGTTTCCAATGGCGCTGAGAAACCAGATAATCAAGTCCATTTTGCTGCTTTAGGAGCACAGCAGGCAGATAGGGTCAAATAAGAAATTTGACAACACAAAGACAGCATAAGGCGATAGATAAGACAAGAAAAGTGGGGAGAGTCGGAAGACAAGTCTGCACAGTACAGAAGCAGAAAGTACTAATAGTTTTTTTTTTTATCATGACTACTTTTTCAGTCAATCGGAAAATATCTAACAAGTTGCAGTTCAGATGACAACTTTTTAATTGACATATTCGTACGTTTATTGTGGTTTATTACTTTTGCAGTGATTAACCCGTTTGCCGGTGTTACATACATTTCCAACAGACTTACTTTCAATGTTCATTCTCATCATTTAAACAATTGTTGTTCACATTTTTCTCTACATTCAAACAGCCCCACTTTTGCATAATGCTTTCTCGAATATTCCAAGTTATAACGCTCAACCTATCACTTCACCAGAGGAGTCAAAAACCCTGAATAATGCATACAACCGAACATCCAATATGGAGTGTAAGATATGCAGCATAAACATGGCCGTATCTCCGCTTCATTATTGGCGCCTGGTCAGCCCGATTTCATTTTTTTACTACAAGGCTAGCTCTGTCTTAGTAATAATACATCCCAGCATGCTCGGCGCCCCATACAGACTTAAGAAAAGCAGTTGTGTACTCGATGACTCATGCAGAGCGAGATGCGAAATGGAAATATACGCAAACACAAACAAGACGCCGATTCCAGGGCCCGTCCCAGTCACGAATATGGTAAATAATTCGATGTGTTTTGTGTCGGAAATGTGAAGAATGGGACGACTGGAGAGGGGGGATAGTGAGGTTAGACTTTAGGCACACATACAACTTTAAAAACAACCTTAAAAGAGATATTTTTTGTGTTTAATATTGAACAAGAAAAATACTGTAAGTAGATCATAATTTTGCATTTTCTTTGTTGTAAATTGTAATATCCATCTGTAACGATTGAAACAGATTTAGATTGTTGTCTTTACTTGAATTGAAAACACTTTGTTCCACTTTGTGATGTCACTATGTGGAAATGCTTTACTGTGCTTTTATACTCCATTTAACTCCAGTAGAATCTCTTGGACAATTTCAGACATGTGATTGTCCACATTTAAACTTTTGCCTCTTGATTCACTCCAAAATTAGGAAAAAAGCTCAATTTAAGCTAAAAAGCTAAAATTACCACTTGATGTCATCACAAGGTGGAACGAAGCATTTTCACTTTTCGATTCAGGATTACTCAGACATTTGTGAATGAAGAAAGACACAACTCTGTATGTTTGGTCAGAGAAAACATGGAATTGTAACATAGAAGTATAACAGCTATGGTTGTTTATGGGCTCCTCTTTGATTTCTTCAACTTTATTGGCAGGTTGCTAATAAGGCTTTAAGCGAGGACTCTAAAGCGCATCCAGGCTTTAGGGTCCTCTGGATGGAGGTAAGTCATGTGAGGGTCCTCCTCATAGAGGTCTGCGAGGCAGGGTCCTCCTCATGGAGATCTGCAGCCAGATGCCTCTCCATTTAACTGTATGTGACCTTATCACAGCAGTATTACTGCGCCACCAAATAGTTCCTCACAACAATGTATTTTACCCTATTATGCATACATAGCACAGATTAATAAACAAAATTATATCTCCTCTTACCTATGTACTGCCTATGCTTTTCACTCTTTTCGTGGCTCTATGGTTGTTCTAACTAGTCTAATCATAAGAATAAAGAAGCATTATTTAATAGCAGGTACTCACCTGAGCAAAAGCAAGGTGACAGACATTTAAAGCTCCCTCAAATCTCCAGGAACAAAATAATTGTGCACATCAAGTAATTGTGCACATCAAGTATTTTGAAGGGCAGTAGGATGTATCCGGCACAAGATCATGTATTATATCCATCGCCTCATTGTGGGTAAATCCTCCAGATTATACAAAAAGTCTGGCTTTTCAAACTGTAAAGGTCATAATATGTACGGCATATTTTTTTTGTGCTGCTCCGTTTAAATTATTATATGCATATTTTTAATTGAGTTTTGAGTTCTTCTACACTGTGTAAAAAACTCCTGTTGTTTTTGTTTGGCTGTACATCGGTGTTTCTCTAACTGTGGAACGTGTCCTGTTGGTACCTATTTGCTTTAATTTGAGACAAATCTTCATCCTTTGTCATCCTTTAGTACTGCCTTGAGAACATTATTCTATCATTTTATTTTGCAACGATTGTACAGAAGGATGCTCATGACCAAAATGTTTATGGACTACAAATATCTTTAATTCTGATGTTGACTCTAAAAGGTTTTTCACATCAAGCCAGGGGTCGCTCGTCTGAACCGGCCTAGCAACTTTTTCCGAAAAGCGACTGGTGTTAATGGGGGCTGTCGGAGGTCAGAGGAGCGCGGGGCAAGTCGTGGTTTTGAAGACTTGCATGTAGAGTCTGCGTTGCCAGTTGCAGCAAATGCAGCTGTTTGATTGGCCTGTGACAACTAGCACACCATACAGTGCTCAGGAAAATTGTTGGAAAACCAAAAACGATGCTTACAGAAAAACAGTATTTAGTCTAGCATCGAGCACGGATTCATTACATCACGCGCATGCCCACTATGCAAATGGTGGCTGTTTGGATCGTCTTGGTGTGACTTTTCTTTTACATCGGTGCGCCCCAAACAGACTTGAACAGACGCTGCGTCGCTCCTTTCTATGGACAACGACTGTGACTTGTGTTGATGTGAAAGACCCTTAACTCAGCTAAGATTTTGGGACAAAATATTTTCTAAAGTACAACTAAATGCCATTACAGATGATAAGACCCTACTTTAGTCAATAGTGACTCAAAGGCACTCGAACTGCTTTATCATGTTCATCACAACTGCTTGCTTGTATCAGCCATGTCAGGGCAAGCTATAAGTTTATCTCCTTAGTCATTCTCCTGCAGCCAGTATGGAGCCCAAAATCTATTCTTGGTGTGGGAAATGCCAGTCTGATGTGCAGTCATGTTGGTTTTTGTGTACAAGTTCTAAAATGTGAGATAAAAATAGAAGAAAGTAGCAAGAGATCTCCTTGCCTCTACCTATGATGTCATATCTAGGGTATTTGAAACCAAGTGTTTTTATGAGGCTTAAAGAAAGAGCAGAGAAGACATGATTGTAAACAGGATTAAAAAAATGAAGTTAAAGCAAAAATGTAAGCTTATTCTTCTAATATAATCATTTCAGTTCAACCACTAGGAGGTGTAACGTGTTGCCGTGGCAATGTTTCCCGCCCGCTGAGAGAAACAGGAAGTGCACCAGAGCCTGTGTCATGCCCGATCATGCTAATATTATGCAAATGAGCAAATGTAAATGCGTAAAGACGTGTCCCCCTGGTGGACGGATCTAAAATTAGCTGACCAGGCCTTCACCCTGGAACAGTTTAGAACGGCTGAGTGTGCAGTGTGAATCAAAGTGCGCTGAGTCTCCCAGGAGCTCCAAGATAGCGAGGCTCATTTGCAAACACGTGGGGTGAGTCGGGTTTGTTTTACACTTGAAACCATGTCTGTGTGTGAAGTAAGGTGTGTTCTTGTTGCCATAGCACTGCAAAGAGAACTTCCACAGTTTGAGTAATATGTCGGATTTGAGTCTGTCATGCTAGGTTGACTATTGTATTGTTAAAACTGCCACACACAGTTAAAAATAGTTATCTTTTTGACAAGTTTTTGATGCAAGCTGCAAGCCGTCTTGAGAGGTGTTCAAGATGACTGACTGAGGTTGACAAGTTGTCTAACTAGCTGAAATAAACGTCTGCTATATAAACCAAGACAAGATTAACATTGTTCAAATGTGCTCTGTCTTTGTTTACCAACAATGTCTATTATGTCTTCTTTTGCTTCACAGCTTCACTTTCTATTTAAAGACAATGGGCTTCATTAATACCACGTTCTTATGAACAAATTTGTTCTTAAAGGCTTCTGACGAAGTCATCAGTTACGCTAAAAAGACTACTGTATATTCCGCAATAAACGTGTTTTTTTTTATCATCTGACAGGGGGTACGACTGTGGAGCACTTGCAGATGTACAGCAGAGGCAGCTTGAAGAAAAACTTTCCAGAGGAATTAGTGAAGGACTGCTGTTTATGCACGGAGAGGTGGAAATAAAGTTTGTGCAAAATAGACAGTGGATTTAGTGGGAAGAGATGTGTGGAACTTGCTGCAGGTAAGAAATACACTTGAGTCACAGCGCAATTGTTGAATGTCAAATGGACACAATACTTATTGCAGATGATTTAGTGATAATATTAGAGCTGATTAATGCAGAGTTTAGTCAGGTTTTGATCTGCATCTTGTAGTTTTGCCTCATGCCAGCGGTCTTTGGCTCTGTGTATTTTTTGTGTCATAAAAAAAGCTGAGATAATAGCAGGTTGAAAAAACCTGCTCTTATCCCAAATACTGTAATTTGAAAGATTTGCAGCAGCCTGTCCCAGGACCAGAACTTCTGTGTTCTAACCCCACAGGGCCCAGGACCAGAGCCTCTGTGTTCTAACCCTCACAGGACCCAGGACCAGAGCCTCTGTGTTCTAACCCTCACAGGACCCAGGACCAGAGCCTCTGTGTTCTAACCCTCACAGGACCCAGGACCAGAGCCTCTGTGTTCTAACCCCACAGGGCCCAGGACCAGAGCGCACTGTGCACCCCCACTACACCTCCCCCCACCCTTTTGCACCTCCACGTGCATTGTACCACAACTTGAAATGAGATATAAACAGCAAGGGCCCAGCGTTATTTCAATTCATTTGTGACTTGAACCTGTTTCCTCTGAGTGTGTTCATGTGTTTGGACATTTTTAAAAGACGCAGAAGTTTTTAATCAGCGAAAGGCTTTTAAGGACTTTGGCTACTTATGAACTGGTCTTGAATCTGACATAGAGTTTTTGCAGCAACTTATTAAAGTGAAAGCTACGCACAATTTTAAAGAAGATTTTCATGATTGAGGCCCATCGTCTGTATTATTCATCATGACCTTTCAGTCTTAGATTGAAATGTATTTGTTATGCTTTTCTAAAACAGCTTAGTTTTTGTGAGAAGACCCTGAGACCAGATTAATCTTGGCCAACAGTCTGAGGTAAAAAAAATAATAAACTCAGTGACTGCAGGCTTCACAAACTCATTTAAATTCAACCTCCGAGCTTATTCAAACCATAAAACCCACATTCAGCCACACATTTAGCCAAACCTCCTCAACGATCCTCTCTAACTAGGTCTATGAACCTCCAAAGTCTCCAGTCTCACGGCGGTAGTTTCAGCTCTTACTATTTACAGCCGATGTGTGTATAAACTGCATAGTAAAGTAGAGTTACAATCAAAAGTCAAATCCATCACTTTTATTTGCTTAGTATATCTGCTCCAATGTTTACTGCTACTATTTACAACTGCTCCCCGGTGTCATACATCAAGACTGCGCGCTCGCTAAAAATATGGCTTCGACAGGTGCATCGGTTCAGACACATCGGGAATTTGTCTGTTTTTTTTTTTTAATAAATATATATACACGGAAGCTTTGTGTATTTAGTGCCTAGTTTTGCATTTCTATATTAGCTGGGAGAAAAGAAAGATTTCAGAAAATAGCAAGAGGTTAACCTGACTTGTTTGTTTCTCTCAGATTTTTAATACTTGGCTTTCCCCATGACGCCAAACTTTCCGAGCGAAAAAGCATAAATGGGACAGAGCTTTTGGTGGTTTTCAGAATTTTACAAGAAAATCCCTAGAAATTGTGTTTTTAAAAGAAGATATGACCAGAAGTCAGCTTGGCAGTTTATGTTTCTTAATATGTTAACCACTTGTTTTTTCAAATGTTGGCAAATGTAGAAAAATGTGTGTAAGTGAGAAGTTCTTCGATACCAATATAATCCGTTCCACTTCAAAGATGTGGCTGATTAAACAAAGCATATACAGTATATTGGACAGGTGTGCCTTGGGCTGGCCACACTAAAAGGACACTCTGAAATGTTCAGTTTTATTACCTTGCACAATAACATAGATGGAGCCACATTTGTGTGCAGTATTGAATGCTTAATTCTCTAACAGAGGCTATCTTCAAAAACACTATGATATATTTTATTTTATCTATTTTGTTTTCACTAATCAGGAAAATGGATTTTTAAATCTAATTGAATTAAACTTAGTATGACATATTTGAATCATATATCACATTTTTGCTCAATATGAAACACTGACTGACTTCACTTCTCTGAGCCTATATTCTGCTTCTGTGCGTAATGTGTTCAATATAATCCAGCCTCAAAGCATTGAATGAAATGTGTTTAAAAATGTTAAATACATTTAAAAAAGTGACAACATTTACACACAATTGTAAATCACTCAGATTGACACCAGAAAAAAAATATATAATTCAGGTATACATTTTCTTTCTTATTTATTTAAGAAAGCATGTGTTATGTGTGAGTGATGTCAGCTGCTCAGGTAACACCCTCAGGAGCCTGGGCCTGCAGTGGAAACACTCACCATCATTAACATAAGTGACTCAAAGTGAACCGGTCTGGGGGACCCAGGCTAATGGAAACGTGGCTTTAGTCTTAAGACCGGTCTCGAGACTGCTTTTTTAAGGTCTTGGTCTTATCCCGAACTCGAGCATATTCGGACTTGGTGTTGTCTTGGTCTCAACTGCATGCGCTTGGACTCGGTCTTGTCTCGGATACTGAGACCATATTTCATTGCCACCACTCTGCTAAGCCTACACCAGTGCAATGACCTGACACAGTTTGCAAAAAGCACTGCACAACAAGATCTTGCAGACACTGATAATTGTATAAATGACAAAGACGTTAATTTATATGCAGTCTTGGTCTCGTCTCGGTCTTGACCTATGAAAGTCTTGGTCTTGTCTTGGTCTTGACTTGTGAAAGTCTTGGTCTTGTCTTGGTCTTGACTCTCAGTGGTCTTGGTCTTGTCTTGGTATCGATTAATCCATTCTTGACTACTACACTACCTATTATGAAACAGCCAATGCTTCTTTCTGAAGTCTTTTGCTACAGGCACAAACGGTCTCACTGGAAATATGGCGGCTTGTCACGGAATCAAGTCAGCGTTTGATGAAGAACATTATTCAAATTTAAGTGTGATGTACACTCAACTAAATCTAAATAAAGGTATGAAATGGGATCTCCCTGTCACTTTTGGCTGATATATTGCATAATTTGCGCCCTTCATTTATAAAGCTGTTCAAATATTGTTGAAACAAACTTATCTATGAAACATTTGTATCCTATGTCATATTTTGGACAATAAAATAACTTCAACAAACACTGCACTTTATTTTTTCACAAATATTTTCAGTAAAGAGGTTTGTTTATGTTGAACACGTCCTTTTGCAAGTCTGTGAAACACAAATCTCTTTATATTTACTGTGCATTTTATTCACAATAATATTCAAATCTAATGTTTTTTTTTCCGTGACATACACTCTCTAAACATAAATAAAGTGGTGAAAGGGGATCTCCCTGTCTAACGCCTCACACGTTGGCTCACAGCTATAGCATATTTTCTACCTTTTCTTTCAACCTAGTCCACGATTGTGCGAAAGCTATTGATTTCATACTACTCTCTTTATTTGTCCTCCATCTCATAAATAGCAGATCAAAGCCGCTCCATCCTGTGTTTGTTTTCCTCCGGGCTATTTATCCTGACATCTGTACACCTCTCTCCTTTTTACAGCAGAGGAAATAGTCTCTTCGACACTCTGAAGAAGACGACCAGCCCACTTATGACGGTTCAATAATGCACGCGATAAAGATAATGAGGCCAGGATGAGGGTGCAGATAGCCACTCAAGCTTTGTTTCATGAATACGTCCATAAATACTGGCTGGTGAGTTGGATTGAAGGCAGGTTATATCACTAAGCAAACATAAAAGGACCTCCTACTCCTGAGACGCTTCCTTCTCGTCAATACAGTAGTAGTAGTAGTTGTAGTAGTAGTAGTAGTAGTTGTAGTTGAAGTAGTAGTAGTAGTTATACAAGGTAGAGATAGAGAGAATCAATGTGTTTTAGAAGAAATTTTAAAATACATTTTAGAGCAAAGGTAATCAATATACGGATCAAGAGTCAGATCAGGCCACCCAACTAATTAAAGGTGCACTGTGTAACTTTCTGGAGGTAAAAGGCCAATTGCAGAATTTTATAAAGAAAGATAAAATCATTCTCCAGAACATTTGTATAGAGGAATTTTTGGTTGTTGATTTAGCATCATAACTTGTAATTAGCTGACAACGGTGCTTTTTTGATTTGTTTACACTATTTGTGTCTATGAGTGGCGGCTCTTTCTATGGGTGCGCACATCGCCAGTGTTGATAAACAAAAAATCCCTTTATTGGGATAAATATGCTTCATGTCAGGCTTATTCAGCTTAAGGCCCAGGAACAAAATTGGCTCTCTGAAGATCTGATCCAGCCTTCATCCATCTTCTAAAGATTGCAAATATGCATATATTTCTTTTTTGGTGGGTTAATCTGGTGAGGTACCTTATACCTGAGTTGGTCCCATTATAGTTTTGGTGTAATTCTGCTTTGGACCTAATCTGCTGAGGCCTAATGCCAGTTACCGATGGTTCAGACTTGGCTAGTACTAGTCTAGTCTGTTTATTTTTAGTTCATTGCTGGATTGGACAGTTTGCAGAGCAATTCACAATAAACCAAGACTACAAAACAGATGGATGTTTTATACAACCCTAAATTTTGGCAATATTGGGAACTACCCGCCCAGCGACCATGACTTTTTGAGAAATCTGGCACTTGGAAAAAATAGTTGAATAGCCCTGCTTTATGTTATAGTGTCAGAAACAAAGTCTAAAGGAGCGACTTTTCTGTGCAAACAAATAAGGAGGCCCTTTTCTTGACTATATAATAGTTCAGTTTGGGGCCAAGCAAGCTCGCTCAGAATAAAGTCATGCATCTTTATATTTTATTTAGTACACCACAGACATCTAAACAAGAAACACATGTTTTTATTTAAGTTTATTTTTTGGCCAAAAGGTGCACAGTGTACCTTTAAATAAACAATTTTCCAAACATTCGAAGAATATATTTGTTCTTATTTCCTGGTTTGATTTTGGGTTAGTCTTAGTATCTTGTCTTGTTCTAGTTCAACATCCAAACGTCTTTAGTATTTTACTTTCCAACCAAAGTTGAACAAAGTCTTTTGGTTAAATATTAAAACAGATAATGTTGGGAATACTTTGTGTGATCCCACATAAAAATGAAGGTTTTTCATGCACCATCAGCCCAGAGGCCACTGTCTGTCCTCGGGGAAATAAAGTTAAATAGCCCAGGTTTAGAGCAGATATTAAAAAAAATCTACAAAACTAGTTTGCAGACTTTCAAATAGGCAATCAAGACTTATCACTTTTGTGATTCATTTTACAGACATTTCACATCCGTATGATCATTAAACCAAATTTTTAAAATTTTTTTTCAAATATGGGTTTGTGTTTTGCCAATTTGGTAGGTGTTTTGAAATTTGAGGGCATGATTTTGAATTTGTGTGGATGGTTTGCAAGTTTTTGTATCTTTTGGAATTGAGGATCGTGTTTACAAATTGTATTTGTGTTTTGTACATGTGGTGCATGTTTCGAAATTTATGTGTGTGTTTTCAAATTTGTGTTTGTGTTTTGGAATTTGATGAGTGTTTTGGATTTTGATGATAATATTTTTTGTTTTTGGGTTTTATTTTTAGGCTTTACTTAAAAACAAAGTCATGATAATTTTCTTTTTTTTTTATGAACCTCAAACCATTAAAATACACCTACAAAATCATTTATTTTAATATTCATATTCATACATTAAATGACGAGAAATTGCATTTCTATATCCAGATGTGAGAACAAGACACAGCTTTACAAGTCTCAAGTAAGTCTGAAGTTAAGTCCTATAGGTCACAGGTCATGTCCCAAGTGTTGATCCATTTTATCAAGTTATTCAAATATTGACTCAGGTCTGACTCAAGTCCAAGTCATGACTCACAAGTACACATCTCTGCCTCATCATCCCATCAACTAAAATCTCTCTAAGGCTAAGAACTGTAGACCACAGCACTAGCTTGATCCATCACAGTTCTTACAAAGACAAATGAAACCACAAGTCACACTCAATGTAAAAATCTACATTAACCTACCGACCTAAAGCTAGTCTACCTTGTTCTGTTGTCAGATAGAGTCTTTAGCGAACTGTTTTATGATCATGACTTGCATAGTGGAGAAGATTCTTACTCCTAATGATGTCTGTGATGGATACCTTTGCGACACTTAACTCGCGACGTGACGACCCTGCACTGACGCCAACAGAGAGGTGTCGATGATAAAGGCTAGGTCTGCCGGTCGTTAGCAGGTTAATGGAGCGCAGGAGACTGATGAGAAATGATGGGAAGTTGGAATACATTCAAGCGTGGAGACTTAAACAGGTGAGATAAATGAGTGATGTGTAGTTTTAGTGACAAGTTTTTGTTGGCCCTCAGACCTCCTCAAGAATTTACTCAAAAAGCAAGAAGTAATGTATTTTACACTGAGTTTGACATATCTGCTTCTTTCTATATACATCATTTTACTGTGTATGGTTTTAAGTCCAAATGTGTCTTGGAGCTCTTTTTGACTAGATTTTTTTTGTTGTTATTGCATGTCCACATTTATTTGGTTCAGATTGGCCCTCCATTTAGTTAGTATTTCAACATATTATACAGCGCCCTTGCTTTATATCTTGTCCCTGGTCTGTGTCTTGGCGTGGTGACAGGTTTTTGTGTGTTGGTCGCTATGAGCTCCAGAGTGTACCATGGTGTCGGGTCGTTCTCTGCTTGTGTGTACACTGAAAACAATACATTGTTGAATTTATTAATTTCTTCCATGATACGATATTGCAAACAATAAATGTAATTAATTTGATTATATAAAGTTTACATATTAAAAAACAACTTAACAATCTAAGAAAAATTACTATACTTGATAATGATTATTAATCATTATTTATAAATAATGATTATATCCAACAAGTTTCTCTGTTCGTTTTGTTGTAGCATCTGTGTTTCCTCCTGCGGTCTCTCATCCAAGAACTGCCCAGGCTAAACACGCTTAGCTTCTGAGACCTGACAGGCTCATGTGCGATAAGTAGATCTCTATATTGACAGTTTTTTGCTGTAAGTATTAAAGGTTGCATGGAGGGTTTTCAAAATTTGTTTGTTGTCAGTCTTGGTCAAAAACAGTTGCATAGATTTGTAACAGCCTAGCACTTTTGCTAAACAAAAAAATGAGAATCAAAATATATAAACTGTAGACATGATGAGGCCAGTAAAACTTTGACCAATAGAAAACAAGGTACCTTGTTAACCTGTCAAGCAAACCCTCAGTGTTCCTAAGTAACTCATTGGCCCAGTTGCAGTGAAGGGCATGGTCCTGGGAGGAAACACATGTGCATCATTTGAAAAACAGCAAACAGTTGTTAGATTTGAAAAATCCTCCATACAACCTTTAAGCAAAAAAAAAAAAAAATACATGGCATTATTAGTCTAATTATGTGTGTAGATTTTAATAACAATAAAAAATGATTCAGTCTGATTTAAAAACATATGCTGCCTTTAATAGGGCCAGAATATATTTTTTTTCAGTGTGGAGAGCTACGCACAAACACAAGCACATAGGAGCAGATGAGCAAATATACTGATACTCAATTGACAAGACACGTCCACTGCACGGCCAGATCTTCCCTCGGGACCTTTAAGAGGACCTAGGGCTGCCACGCAGTATAGAAATCCTTCCAAGTAGCTTGTCAACAGGTTAAAATAAATACATTTTACACAAAATAATTCACATTTGAGTCATTACATGCCTTTACATATTGTAAATATACATAGCCTGTGTGCTGACAAATGAATAACAGTTTATGTTTTACTAGCATCAGCTTGTAACTCATCAAAAGTTTGAACCTAATCCTTCATCATCTCAAACCAATTTAGTGAGACCAAAAACCCATCAGTTATCTGTTGTATTGTTACATTCATCTTCAATCTCGTAATTTTCTGAACAGGGCTTTTTATCCCTGAGTATTAAGAGGCTAATGACACTCATTCTAAATATAACCTCTTAACCAAAGATAATGGCTTGTACAATCCAATAAGCTGCACTTTGACTCTATGATAAATGACGGGGCTAATCCTTGTTCTAATCTACATTCAAGGCCCTTTAACATCGCCCTCTAACACCACCACACAACATCAGAACATGAACGGCATTCTTAACTCCATGCTGCGCTATAGGAAACATTATCTCGACATGATCACATAGAAACATATTCAAATCCCCGTCTCTAACGACCCATTAAATCTTAATAGGAATAACACTATTGGATTGTGCTGACAGAGGCTGAGTGTTAATCAGTGGGTATGATGCAAATGAGGGCGTGTTAATGACTTTGCTAACGACGTTGGTGACACGGAGAATAACAGAGGGGAGAGATAGCATCATGGAGGTACGCCTAATCACGTTTTAATAGGCAGGCGAGGTGAGCTGCGTAAATCACCCCCAGCTAAGCATTAATGACAGGTTGGGGAAATTTTACAAGGTGTTTTGTGTCAATTTTGTGGTAGAGAATTGCACAAGTATGCTTTAGGTCGGTCACAATAAAAGGACACTCTGAAATGCCGAGTGTCAAAGTGCATATTGGCTTCTCTTGTGCAAGTATGACAAGTGTAATTAAGTATAAAATTATAATTTGACATGACCCAAGAACGAGTTTGTGAAGAAAATCTTGAAAACGTTGAAAATTACTAAACTGATGACATCACACTAGGGACACGAGGACATTGTCAGTTTTCCCACAAGCGGCACATTTTTATGACCTTGAAACATACACTTAACAAAGTCACTGTGTTCTGGTATATTTAAAATTCTCAAGAAAAAAAAAAAAGCTGCATTAGAGCAAGGGTGGTGAACCCAAGGCTCGTGAGCCACATGCGGTTCTTGGCTAATCTGAGTGCAGCTCTTTGGCTCATTCAGAAACATTTGCTGCTCCCGCTCTCTCAGTGATATTCTGGGAAACTGGAGCTTCATTTTGGTCCTTATTTTGTGCAAATCCGCCTTATATCCATGGAGAAAAGGTCCAAATGTACAATGAAATAAAACATTTGAAAATAACCGTGGCGCAAAAACGGCGCAACGCGAAACCTCCAAAGTGATATTAGCAGCTGTGGCTTTATCTGAATGTGACATAAAACAGAAGTTTACACACTTTCCTGACAAAAATACTGTATGTCCAGCAGTGTTTTCTTTGCTCTGATCACACAGGACAGTCCTGAGTCTGACTGACTACCACCCTAGTTACAAGTTAATAACTTAAAGTAATAATCTGTTGTTTTGCAGATTAGTGTCTTTAAGTGTTTAGGAAAGAAGCGGCAGTCCTTGAACTCTGTACTGGTGATATAAGCCTCTCTTTCAGTACCTTTCCAGAGGAAAACATCTTATGAAACGAGTTGTTAATGAGCTAATATTTGACAGAATTGTCAAGCATAAATATGGTGTAGAAGCTGTAGGCTACTAGTCATTGAGACGTCCTTCTGTAAGAGCTGGTTAATTTGACTTTTGTGCCAGATGCCACAACTAGATCTATGGTTAACATCATTTTTTTGAGTCTGGAGTCAAGGCTGCTAGCCTCGGAAGAAAACCCACACTGATCATCAGATGCAGTTGTTTGTTTCATCCATAGTGATGTTGAATAAGCATGTCTGAAAAAAAAAAAACAGATATATTGGCTGCATTAAGAATGTACAAGCTGTGGGTGGGAGCAAATTGGGGATTTTTTAACACAAAAATACCAAACATACAAGAATTGTTCAAATTAGACACTGTGCAACTAACTAATAAATAAAAAAAAAGATAAGAAAACATCACAAAATCAGATTTAGCAGATACAGTATATAAAACCGGCTTATGGAAGCAGACCTTGCATGAATCACTTTCCTCCACCATTGAAACAAAAGCCTTGCATTTGGCCTCCACTTTCCAATTTATACTAGGCCAAACTATAAGAAACAGCATTTATAACCTTACCTCAATAACCGCTACAAATTAGTCCGAAAACTGTGATTCATACTCGCGTTTAACCGCTTTTCCCCCAAACTCTCTGGCTAATTTATCTTACAAATTGGCACCTCGATCTATCTCACTTTTAGTATATTCATTAGGGCTTTGTGGCCGGGCCTGTTTGTTGTTCGAGATGCATCTTCAAGAAGGCAGATGCTTTGTACGCCTCGCTGTCCCCGTAGCGCAGGGAAGTATCAGGAATTTGGATCTATTTTCTGCTAATGATACAGAAATGCGGCGCTAAGCTAATCTACAGGGGCCCGGCGCTGTCTCCTCTGGCAGGGACTACTTTGTTTGCGTGTATACAGCCGCCAAGCGCGTCCAGATGACACTTTTACTCGGAATGGTAATTGGGTCGGCGTCAGGGAGGGTGTGATCCGTAATAAAAGCCCATGTATGCATGGTGAGACAATAGGTGTTAAAAATAAGGTACATTTAAACCCACTTATATAAATATATAAACCATTTTCTGGAATTCCAAAGTGTGCTTTCACTTTCAAGCAGCTAATTAGTAGACATACGATTGATGCTCCTCTTCTGTAAAACTTCAGTAAAGTCAGTTATTTGTTACGAAAGCATGGCGTGGCAATTTGAAAGCTGCATGCACATTTGAGTGAGGAAATCCCATGTATTTGCTGTTGTTTCCTTCCCATTGAGGAAATGAAATGGTCACCACCTCAGTGACTTTATTCTCATAGTTCGCAGTGGCTACAAAATAGTCTATTTTGTAGCAATGCAAACCCTGACCAGTCAGCCCTCGTACATTCTGTTTGAATGCAGAAGGGTCTGAAACCAAAAACAGAGCCAATAATTTTGTTGTCAAAGTTAGGACGATCCAATCACAAATGGTTGCCCCCCTCTACTCAATCCCCCTCCGCTCCACAATTTCAAAACTTTTTTTCTAACAGTTTCAAAATATTCAAGATGGCGGATGCAGCTGACAGATTATTGTTTTCGGCTCTACCTTCGGTTTTGAACATTTAGGAATGTATCAATAAAACTGGAGCAACAAACCATGTTGAGAGCCTTCATGGGTCAATGCTCCGTTGAAAAGATCCTCGCGCTACATATTTACAATAACATCCAGTTTAGCGCGTCACTGCTTTGGTGGAATTTTTGGGTTTTCTGTGATTGGTTGACTCTGCACTTGGAAAGCCCGCCATCAAAATTGAAACCTGGCGTTCTGATCCCAGACCCTTACGTCTTGTCAGGCAGATCTGCTGGATTCAGCAGATCTAGTTTGATCTTGTTAGTAAAATATTTAAATCCTGGATGTTTTATCAACTTCTTCATGTATTTGAATCATAGATTAGCCATAGATTGCATGGTGACAGTGAGAGATTGTCTCCGCCCACAATCCCACCTGATGGGAGTCACATTCTAAAACTTAGCTCTAAGGAAGTTGGTTGGTTAGCAATAAAATGTCACCTGTATGTAATATGTATGTACTTAATATGAAACTACAAAGTCGAAAACATGCTAAAACATATCTACAAATATTCAAAGACTTTCTCAGCATCGTCACCACCCATGACTTTTCCCAACGAGACAACACAAAAGTAAAACAGTCAAAGTTTAAAGTACTTTTTGTTAGTTGAAACGGAAATCTAGTTTGATGAGAGACGCTCCCTTGGTACTCAAAAGGCTTTTCTTTCTGCTTGAAAAGAAGATTCCAATATGGCTGCAAGTGGCCCGTGTGTTTCTCAGCCACCGGTCTTAGCGCTTAGGGGATAGGAGGAAGGATTAAGGCAAGGAGTGAGAGAAAGACTTGTGAAAATGAGGGAAAAGAAATGCCCTGTGTCTGCGTAAAGAGAGCAGGATGAATGTTTGAGGCTACTGCGTCTAAAAAGTCCAATAAGTTGAGCTGGCTAAGGGCTGCCGCTGAAAATGGAAAATGGAGAATAGTGGTCCCTCTGCCAGTGAAGCGAGAAGTGTCCAGAATGGTTTGGGACCAGAGCTTAATGTTGTTTTGTAACCAGGTTGTTTATAGTCAAAGGATCTTTGCTTCTTTAATATTGATCAAGCTGCTTTTCTTTTATTTATTTTACCTTTACGCTGCATTACCTAGTTTCCAAAATAATTTCAGCATCGGAAAATTTGACATGACTGAGCTTTACATGCACATACACAGGTTTAGAACAGGTAAAGTTTGCATTACATTACATTAAGCACAATGGCAGAGATGCTTGTACCAGGTTCTAACTTTTACTGCTACTTTCCATCTGTAGTCCTGGGCAGGGGAAAGGGTTGGGCTACTGGACATGTTTTTAGTGATGGGGGAAACCGTAACACTCAGAGGAAACCAACACAGACACGGGGAAAGCATGCAAATTCCTTATAAAAAGGCCCAGCACTGTCTTGCTATGAGCCAGAGCACTAACTATTGTGCCACTGTGTCGGCCAATCAAGCCGCCAGATAAAGATGTTGGAATGTGACCAATTAGATTTTTATATATGTAGAAATACAGAGATAAAAAAAGAAAATAATTCATTTTCTCTCTAGCACACACTAATTTCCGCACCTGAAATCTGAAACAACCTTCCAGCTCTAAACCTCTTTCCAGACATTCATAGCCTCAGGAAGAAAAACAAAAATGGCAGCCCCACCGTTAAAAAAAGACAATCCTTGGACAGCTTCAACATGAGAAAATATAAATCTTAAGACAGTTACAATCACATCGTGTGGGATTTCATTCGATAAGTTGTGACTACATTTTTGATTGCTCTTAGAGAACATCCGCCTCGGTGTGCAGTAAAGTAATCAGTATTTCCTGTTGGCTGAGGAGAACATGACATGTGTGTCAGTCACAGTTTGTCCTGTATGATGGTTGTGAGATTAATCTTTGTCCCTGTCTCACTTCTGAGAGCTACGATCGTAGACTGACTCGAGTCACGATTTTAACTCACAGCTTAAGATTTTATACATGAGCAGAAATCTTTGATTGCCCATACTTGTAAACCTGATTTACGGCTCAAATCATGTTCATAAAAACTTACATTAGCATGTCATACACAAGCTAGCTTTTTTCACCTCTCAAAAGTAGCTTCTTTTGCATGAGTGCTTTCAGTAGACAAAGTTAGAAACCCATGTTGCACATGTCTAGGCTACAAACAAGTAGGGACCCACCGATCTGATACTGGGATCGGATATCGGTGCTGATCCAGGAAATTTTGCTGGATCGGTTATCGGCTCAATAATATCGGTTCAGCCGATATCATATTTGTGCCTTTAATTGGACATAATGGGACTAATTTATTGGCTGATGTTGATCAAGAACGTTTCATATTATTGGACATTTTATTCAGATTATGTTTTTAAGTTGTGGCTCACACTATAAATAACAGTTACATGACACTATATGACAAAGTGTTTCATGTTTTAAAAAGAAAGAAAAGCATTTTCAGTCCTTACACTGGTATCGATTGATATCTGGTATCAGTAGATACTTAAAGCCAAAGTATCAGAATCGGTATCGAAACTGAAAAAGCTGCATAGGTGCATCCCTACTAACAAGACAGTATCAGTACAAGTATGCAGACAGAATCCTTTAAATAAAAACTTTCAATGTAAGAGTTCTTGACTATTGTGTGTAATTATGTTGATGAAATACATAACAAAGACAAAATGACACATATGGCACCATAGAACGGCACAGAATGTTTGTGAAAGGAGACGATGGGAGAGTCCAGCCAGCATCTGCACCACTGATCAATATCCTCTGGACAGTACAGGATTTACAGAGCTGTGTAACAGAAGGCAGAGCCCCGGGGCAGGACTAGACCATCGGAGCGTGATCATATCACTCGGAGGGACATGGGTCAGGCACAGAGGACACCGCTCCCTATAGACACTGCAGCTGGAGCTGTATTCAACCATCTGCACTTATCTAGGCAAACATGTTGTGCTGCAGATCTTTGTGTGGGCTTTTGAGTCAAGTGAAGGAGGTTGTTATGGGGGTTTAAACGCAACTGCGATGAAATTGCTATTTTACTGGTCAAACGTCAAATATTGGCAAAGATGCAACAGTACAGTCTTACCATAATTACTTACATTTCTTGATATACAGTCCCTGCCAGTTTTATTTCATTAAGTCAAACTTTGACTATGATCATGACATCTGAATTCTGTTAGATGCTAACGTGTTTATACAAAATGGCACAGCTTGTTTGTAGAGGCAAAGATGCTCCAAAACTCTCCTCCTGGCTGCTAAGTTCAAAGAAGTTTGCCCAACGCGTCTCCACAAATGACAGTCCAAATATTGCATTAAAGTTTCTTTATTGGTTCTTATGAAATTCAACCCACATGAATCAGTAACACAGTTCCACAATATATTATCCACTTGACATGGTAAGAAACAGTGCACTTTTATACCTAGCAGCACCTGTGTGCTCTTTTTCAAGTACTTTAATAGGAATCTTGGCATCAAAGCCTAAGGCCCACAGAGCTTGGCTCCAACTTTGGTTCCACAGTACTTTGGAATACTCAGAATGGGTTAAGTTCCATCCTGAGTTTGCCTCTGTGTCACACTCTATCGTACAGTGTGAAAGGCCACTCGGCAACAACGCCTCCTGGGACTCGTAACTTGCCTTTTCAACTCAAATAACTCAAATGCAGTCTTTCTGGAGGATATCTTTTAGAACTGCATCGGATGAATCAGCCTTGCAGGTTTTAAAAAGGTTTTAGGTGATCATACCCCACCTCATACTCTGCCTTAGCACATCTCAGTCAGTTGGCCTGGATTTGCCTCAGTTGCCTCTCTGTCCTGTGTTTCTGTTCTTTGTGGACTGGGTGTCCTTCTGGCACCACAGTCTTAAAAAAAAATGCAGATTTACAACATTACAACAAAATGTAAAAAATGCATGATACTCCTTTTTTATGTCAATATGTTACGAAAAGTTAAAATGTAAAATAACCACAAATTGTGATTGAAGTCACATGGCAACATTTTCTATAGGTATATCGGGTAAGCTTAGGCGTCAAGTTACTGAGAAGAGTAAGTTTAAGACTGGAGCTTGGGGTAGGTTAAGATTTACCTGTTAAACACAAAGAAAATGTCGCCAAGTGGCTTCAACCAACGTTCGTGGTTATTTTACATTTTGTTTTTTTGTAACATATTTACTTAAAAATGGCATGGAAATGTGCTTTTTGTACATTTTGACATTTTGTTTTATAACTACTGGGCTGCCTTCTGGACTGGGCATTTTTGGTTGCTTTGAATAGTAGTCAAAAACATAGTTAGATGCTTTTAATTGGTATGCTTTGCAAAGGAACATGTACACTATTTTACTGTGATACTGTATATCTATCACAAATTACCCGCCAAGTAAGTCAGAGGCATGCGGGGTCAGGTGGAGCAGACTTGTATTTTCTCCTCTCCACAGATAAAATGTCATCGTTCTCTGTGTTTGGGTCCTTTGAAGACACTGCCACAGTCACAAAGCACTTCTGTGAGCAATGAAGCGCCTGAAGGATGAACGCCACTTCTGGACTGAGGAGGAAAACTTGGGAGAATACAGAAACAGAAGACTACATTAGACAAGCAGGGTGGAACTTCAGCAGATATGAGACGACTTTGAAAGGACTTTTTGTGATGGACGAGGAGAAAGTTAGTGAAAAGTTTTTGGGTTTAGTTTTTGGATTTAAAGCTTTACAACTTAGGAAAGCTTCAGAAAACACAATCCTGAATGTGCCAGTTTTGTGATGTCATAGTGGTAGTTTATCAGTAGATAAATACATTATTTTCTGTTTCTTTTTTCACTCATAATTCCTGTTCCAAAAGACCCTCCGCCACACACTTCAGACCCATAAAGTTAGGGCAGTACAAGTCATTTTGTACAGCGAAAACGGCCCCCTTACAAAGTCTATGGACATATGGTTTTTCTTTCCCATCTGTTGGTGACCTTAGCATATTATAGCACATCTTTAAATTGAACTCTTGTACAGCTTACACTTTACTGCATGGCAGCTGACTCTTTTTAGTCAGTTAACTTCAACATTACTACATATATTTGCACGGTCAGTTTGTGTTGTATTTGCAATTATAATTTCCCTCATACTTTCACACAATCTTTGCATGTCCCTATTTTTTATTCATTCATTTTCTACCGCTTAATCCCGTTAGGGGTCGCGGGTGACTGGAACCTATCCCAGTGACTTTGGGCCTTAGGCGGGGAACACCCTGGACAGTGGCCAACTTGCCGCAGGGTTAGACAGACAAACATTCACTCTCTCATTCACTCACAGGGAAATTTACAGTGATTCCCAATGAACCTAAACATACATGTTTTTGGCGGTGGGAGGAAACCGGAGAAAACCCACGGTGACACGGGGAGAACATGCAAACTCCACCTAGAGAGATCGTGAGATGTTGATATGGTCCGACCCGGGAGTCGAACCCACGACCTCCTTATTGGGAAGCCAGAGCTCTAACCACTTGGCTACCGTGCACCCCCACCTGTTTTTTATACAAAACTTATATAAAAACATGCAAAAAACAACCACTACAATAAATCCATGACCTGGAAGTATAACCCTGTTGTCATGGTAATGGAAGGTTGAGAAGATGGATGTTTGGGAAAGTCAGTGCCCACTTCGTACTTCTGCCCATTTTGTACCGTTTAGCGCAACTACGCATGTGCAGCCCGACATGACATTTTTAAAAAAATATTATTTGTAAGTGTACAGTTAATATTATTTATTTTTATTGATATTTATGAATGTATCTCACAAAAGTTCACCAATAGAAAACCCAAAATTGCATATTTAATTATCATCATTTTGATGTAACAGTTAACAGCCGGAATTAGCTTAATCAAGCATTTACGGCTTTAAACAGTGATAATCTCATTTGCTTTGTTGAAATCTTTTTTTGAGTTTAACAGTTTAGTTTCGTCTGTGTTTAATGAAGGTTTTAATATGAATAAAACAATGTAAAAAAAAGCTAAAGGTACGAAGAGTGCTTCCGATACAAAATGGGCATTGACAGGGGACACTAGTGATGCGCGGGTCGACCCGTAACCCGCGGGACCCGCGGTCAGCCCGCGGGTTCGGGCGGGTCGGATGAGACAATTTAAAGAAGTGGGTCGGGTTCGGGTGGGTCGGGTCTAAACCCATGTTCAAACGCTCGTATCATGCTTTGGCTTCAAGTGACGTGAACGTCAGTCCAATAAGCCTCATGTCAAGCACTAATTCTGTTTAACATAAGACACAAAATGCTTTCTGAGCTTAGTTTATTTAGGCTACAACTGGCTATAAAACAGAAAGAAAGATGGACAAGAGTTCAACTACAAGTAGAACGTCGTTCTGTGGAGACGGGGCAGCCACGTTCGACTCAGTCATAAACACATAACTACACAATGCTCCAGCCTGAACTTCATCATTGTAAACTAAACAGAAAGAATCAAATCCTCACTTGGAGAAACGTCCAGACTTCAGAGCATGTTGACTTTTAAATAACCCTCGCAAACAAGCTTTTTACCCACCGTGAATGTCTGACGAGGTCCACTGTCCAGGTGAAGCTTAAAATACATCTGTCTGACGGAGATTAATCCAGTTGTTCGTATCCACATCACAGGGCTTTGCAGATCCATGGTTAAAGTCCGCCGTTCTGTTTCTTTCCGCTTAAAATCCCGACGCATTGTTTAAATCCACGAGTAAATCCAGTTTGCATTTGCGTTCTGCGAGCCGCGGCCAAAAACATGCTCAGTAAACAGCCGCTGAAGTCCGTAGATGCCGCTTCCTGCTGCTGACATAATCTTATCGTTTTGAGCGCTGCGAAAACAACTTTCTCTGCAAAAATAAGTCCATGAAAGTCGTCCATTCCGCGGCTGAACTGTAAACAACGCAGCCTCTCACAAAGATTGTGTGTGACGAGAAGAGGAGCTACTCTGTACAGATAAAAGTGTATGTGCTCATTTCAGACAAACGTACCCCGCAGAGGCCGCAGCTCGCAAAAAAAAACAACGTTTTATGCAGTTTTAATTTTTGCGGGTTCGGGTTGGGTCGGGTCCTGAAATTTAAGCACATTTTTTGGGCCGGGTTGGGTCGGGCTGAATTTTAAATCGGGTCGGGCGGGGCGGGTCCCAAAAAAAGCTGACCCGCGCATCACTAGGGGACACAAAGAAGCTGTGTCCGAATGTGCGCGCTAACCAGTAAATAGTGCAAGTTGTGAGCATCAATCAATTCCTTGCAAAAATCAGTGTGGACGTCCGCGCACAGCAAGAGTGCTGCAAAGTTTGGACAGAGAGACTTTATTACCGTAAATGGATTAAAAGAGAGGAACTACGGCTGTTTGATGAGAAATCTGATGGCTTAGATGTGATCCTGATTGACGGACGCAACAACGTGACGAGGAGCAACATTTATCTTTGTCACAGCTCAGATGACTCATGTTAATCTGGAGGTTTCAAGATGTAAGTTTGCAATTATGACTTGGTATTTAATTTTTCTTTTTATATATATAAGCATCATGCTTGACTGAATTTTTGTCACATAAAGCAACAAACTACTAAAAAATATGCATTTGAACCCAATTTTAATGGTTTTCCAACTTGAAATTTTTATATAAATCAATAGACCCATTCAGAGCCTACGTCATTTTGGGGGCGGAGCCACACTGGTGCCCTCCACATAGTTTCCCCAAAGGTTTCTAAACAAAACAAGTAAGCTGTACTAACGATATTAAACGGTTAGAAAACTTAACAATAACTTTTAGCGAGGCTCTGACCTCTCCTAATGTGTTCCTTGGGTTTGCACCAGTTGACACATTTTGTAACCCTGTCGGTCAGAGTGACTGGCATAAAAAAGATCTAGCATAAACTCTGGACTAAATTTGGCAAGCAAGGATTGGATTTGTTGACAAAACCAAACATTTCTATCCAAACAGCTTAGCACAACATGTGTGCAACAACCAAATCCATTGAGACCTACAATGAGGAAAAAATCGTACATCAAAAATAAAGACAAAAAACAAACAAATAAAAAGCAAAAAAAAAAAAAAAAACACACACACACAAAAAACAATTATGTTCACAAATGTGGCCACAATAAAAGGAAAATTTGAAATGTGCCTGTAGAAAACTCATTGAAAATATTAGCCCATGTACAGTTTTTTGCTACAATAAATAAGCTGTTGCAATTGAATGGAATCACATAGAACTTTAACAACTGAAAAAGCGGAAAAAAAGTTTTTTATTGAAACTCTTTGTTGATGGATGAAAGAAAAGTTTTTGGTCTAGTTTTCACTTTGGAGTGTTGGCAAGAAATATGTTGCTATGTTTTTGCAGTACCAATCGACAAGCTCCCCCAAAGCAGTAACAGACCACACATGCATCTTGTACTTTGCCATAAAAAACATTAGCATTGGTTGCAGTTGATAACCAGGAGGCAAATTGGCACATGGATTTTTAATACCACAGAAAGCAGAATTGGATTTCAAACCCAAGGCAAAACTGGTGTGGAAATATATAAATGTCTTGGCTCTGCTTGGATAATAAAATTAGTCTCGGGTTTGAAGGTGTTTTAGAATTCAAATACTCCGAAGAAAAATGTGCTCAGGCAAAATTCTGAATTTGTGTTTTTTTCAAAATTGTAAAAGAGACTCTTGCCTTGTAGTTTTTGAATCCGTGTATCATTCGTTCAATTGATTTTCAATTTAAAAACAAAAACAAAAAAAGGAAAAGTTAAACCTTTTTTTGTTTTGATTCATAAAACAAATTACAGTAAAACGGGTTGATTTTTGTTTTTTCCATTTGGTTTCAAAATCGAAAAAACGAACACTGAAAAACTGTCTCTAAGCGTGGTTTCTTTTTTTAATTTACCTTTATTTGTTTTGCGTGAACCGGAAGTTTGTCTCGGCCGGGTGATGTGGGCGGGAGCTCAGCTCAGTGCCAAAAGCCTAAAGTGGCTGAGACACGCTGCTACCTGGGCTTGTGTGCAGGGGAACTCGTTTTAAACTGAATGAAGAGAAGTGCGCTGCCCCGTACGTGTTAATACCACTGTACCCCGCCCGTTTGCACTGCGTCCTTACAATGCAGTATTAAATACGATGCGTATTCACCTGCAAGTGATAGTGGCGCACTTGGTAGAACGTTGCGCTCTCATGCAAAAGGTCTGCAGATCGATCCTCACCACATGAAATTTAAAATTTTATGTTGTTGATTATAAATTATTTATGTCACGTGATACAGCTTCATAGCATTTCATTTATGACAGTAGGACAGTTTCAGAGTTTACAGCAAAGACCAGAGCAAAGACCAGAGCAAAGATCAGAGCTCACAGACCAAAGCAAAGACCAGAGCTCACTGACCAGAGCTCACAGACCAGAGCTCACAGACCAGAGCTCACAGACCAGAGCAAAGACAAGAGAGCCCCCAGAGGTGATCCCTGCACTGGTTCTTGCATGGTCTCTCGCTCTGGTCTGTGAGCTTTGGTCTTTGCTCTGGTCTTTGCTCTGGTCTGTGAGCTCTGGTCTTTGCTTTGGTCTGTGAGCTCTGGTCTTTGCTCTGGTCTGTGAGCTTTGGTCTGTGTTCTGGTCTTTGCTGTAAACTCTGAAACTGTCCTACTGTCATAAATGAATTGCTATGAAGCTGTATCACGTGACATAAATAATTTATAATCAACAACATAAAATTTTAAATTTCACGTGGTGAGGATCGATCTATAGACCTCTTGCACGAGAGCGCAACGCTACCGAGTGCGCCACTATCACACGTAGGGGAACACAAATCGTATTTATAGTAATACTGCATTGTAAACGGGCGATATACAGTGGTATTAACACGTACGGGGCAGCGCACTTCTCTTCATTCAGTTTAAAACGAGTTCCCCTGCACACAAGCCCAGGTAGCAGCGTGTCTCCGCCAGTTTAGGCTTTTCTCTGGCACTGAGCTGAGCTCCCGCCCACATCACCCGGCCGAGACAAACTTCCGGTTCACGCAAAACAAATAAAGGTAAATTAAAAAAAGAAACCACGCTTAGAGACAGTATTTCAGTGTTCGTTTTTTCGATTTTGAAACCAAATGGAAAAAACAAAAATCAACCCGTTTTACTGTAATTTGTTTTATGAATCAAAACAAAAAAAGGAAAAAAGGTCTAACTTTTCCTTTTTTTGTTTTTGTTTTGAAATTGAAAATCAATTGAACGAATGATACACGGATTTTTTTGCTTTTTGTTGTAATTTCTCAAACTTGAATTTTATTCATTTTACAACAGACTCGCAATGATTCATTCCATTTGAAAACAGTTTTTCAAATTGTAGCTAAGAGTAAATTACAGATGTTAAGTTCCAAGTTAAAGAGCCACGAGTCACAGATAAGTCCCAAATCGAAGAGAGAGACAAGTCCAAGTCAAGAGTCAATTCAAAGACGAACAAATCCAAGTCAGGTTCCAAGTCAAAGAGAGGCTAGTCTAAATCATCTCCCAGGTCAAAAGTAGACAAGTTCAAGTCAAGTACCAAGTCAAAGAGATAAGTCCAAGTCAACTCCCAAGTCAAAAAGAGGCAAGTTCAGGTCAAGTCCCAAGTCAAAGAAAAGACAAGTCTAAGTCAAGTCTCAAGTTAAAGAGAGACAAGCCTATGGGCTCTATGCACGGAGCTTCATGACGTATTTCCGGTAAAATCTCAGATTGCTCAGGAGTTTCCGGTAATGGCGGACGCTAGTGTTTCGCCCATGTTGTGGCCTAATTTGACCTGCAAAAAACTCTACTCCACTCTTCCTTTAGCTGCATTTTATTTATTTCTCTAATAGCGTGTATTTTAATGGTTGCGTGTCTACACTGTGACATCAAAAAAAGACTGTAAATCTTCCCTCCGGAGAAGACGGAAGAGCACAAAGAGCCTGCACCAGAGTAACTTCGCGCTGAGGATCTGTTCAAAAGAAACAGAGCAACAAACAACGTGGATGAAATTTATTTGAAGGGATCGTAGCCACTGCTGGTGAAGATGACATCAAATTATACACAAGGTAAGGAAGTCAAAGTTATAAGTGAATACAAATGATGTACCCAAAACAAGTTACATGCTAAGCTAACTTCATTATTGTGGTGCTCCATACAAAGCAAGGTCTGTTATTTATTTTTGCAGTAATTGTTTTTGTGGACCAGTGTCTTTTTATTAACCACAATTCAGTCTGGTAGTCTCTAGTAAAAGAGTGATTTATTTCTTTTGTCTAAATACTAGTTTGCCGTTTTCTGTAAGTTGTCTCAAACGTCTGAAATTGTTAGTACATTGCCACCTAGTTGCCACATCTGAAAGAGCAATTTAGCATTTTCACAAATATATAAATACGTTTTACATACTAAACAATTTGGCAGATTGATGTACTTATTTATTTGATGACAGTACATATTATTTTAGACATGTAAATTACTGTGTATAAGAATATAGCAAACATTGCACATTTACATCTGCTGTTTAGAGACAAGTTAGACAGCACAATACAAAAAAAAATACACATGTTCACAGAGAGCAATGAAATCTACAAAATTTATTTTCTAGTGTTATTGGCATTACAAATGTCAAAAAAGACACAAACTCTGGTTGATAAATCAAACATTACTGTTTTCCATTAGCAGGTTTGCTGGTTAGTTTTTGGAGCTAGGTGGAACCAGCTTTAACAGATACGAGATTAGACCGCAGATCTACTAGACAGATTTCTATGCCATTTCACTTAGAAACCTTTTTATTCTCATCTTGGAAAATAAACATTGTGGTTCTGTTGTTGTATACTGTTATTTCTACAGTACAACTATTTTTTTTAAAAGGCTTCTCTAATTGACTTGCAATCTGACATGATAATAATTTGTCTGTTTTTGTAGTCTGTTAACTCAGCCCTTTGACTTTTTTTCTAGTTAAATTACTGGTGATTTGACCTGGTGACCTTGGACCTCATTTGACCTGGTGAAGAAGGATTAAACCAACAACTTCTGGTTTGCTGAAGTTTGGACGTCACTGCCTCATCTCTGGGAAATGTGCTGTTCAACATGTCATCCTACGCACAAGGAACACAATCACACCATCTGTATTTTCTGCTCAGATCAGTCTCCTGATTGATTCATATGGTCAACCTTGGTTTCCTGTTTGTTTAAAATTGACCGTTAATTAGTTTTCGATTTTTGCTGTGGTGTGTAAATTTGTAGATAAAAACAAACTGTGTTATGGCAAAAGCCGTTTACCATGTGGGAACAGGTCTGGAGAAACAAACTAAACTCACTGAACACGTGAGATTGTAAATGACAGCTCTATTAATAAAAATAAAGTCTGAATCTGTAAATGGATAGAAAATGTTCTATGTGCATTTTGGATACCCCTGAGAAGGACCAGACAGCAGCTCCTCTACTGACACCTCCTAACCATAGTGCATCTGGGTGTAGAGCCAGCCTGCTTTGTGACAAGTTCAGCTTCTTCGTGGCTGCAAAATCTTTTATAGCTTCTGATTCCATGTGAAGTTCTTTCCTCTTGATTGAAGGTCACTTTGTGTCCCAGTGGTTTGCCGATTGAGATGTTCATTCTTCAAATTCAGAAGAGTAAACTAAACTTGTACAGCATGGGGGGAAAAATGAGAAAAGTGCATGATTGTTAGTTTTTTCTATGTCCATGTGACATGTTTTGTAACCTAAATTTATAACTGACAATTGTTTTATGAATAATAAAAAATGCAAAAACAATTAGTCAATCAGCAGAGAGTTATTTAATTTGTTGGTAATGTTTTGTCATGTCTTTGTTCTAAGACAAACACAGTTATAGCTGTTCATAAATTCAGTGTCCCTATCAAATAAATTAATTAACCTTATTTGTTGCTGTAGCACCTGGCTTGGCCTTGACAACAACCACAGTTGCATTAGTTTAGGCAATAAAGTTAGATTACACTTAATTCCAAGCCAAATTGAAAACTCTATTGAGTTGTTTTTGTATTGTGTGTTGGGTTAAATAAATGCGGTGTAATCTACAACAATCATAAACTTTCAGAGTGTGTATTTGTATCTGAAAATATCTAATTCAAAGTATTCAAAAGCAGCTGAGCAGGTTGAATTGAAATGAATTATTAGTCAGACAAAACAGTGAACTTCTAATTTAGCAGCAATCTTGCCTTTTAAAACATGATCTAATAAATAAAAAGACAAAATATCACTACGTTAAATGATAAGATACGTGTCCATTTACCATTGTTTCATTAGGGCTTGCCCCACTATAATAACTGCATATATTGACATTGCACTGCTGCTCTGAGAGTTTTTTTAGCTGCTAAAAAGCAGTGCAGACACAATATAAAATGAAATATGCTGTTATTAAATCTTTGAACATGTTGTACCAACATAAAACAACAGACAAAAGATTCCAACGGGAATATAATGATATTTACCCTGATCAGTTGGTGTGGAGCCTCGGACTTCTTCAATGAGCTAACAATGGGTGCTAACATTGAGCTCTAACCTCCTCCCCCGTCAGACAGTTTTTACCTGACACTAAAATTACAAACACAACATGATAAATCATCACTGCATTAATTTAAATAACAATAGTAAAAGAAAGTTAAACATTTTTCTGTCAAGTTTCAATGCTAGTTAGCACTAGCTTTAACCTCAGCTAACTTACTTACCTTCCATATCTGGAGAACAAACATCAAATTTGAACCGTTCCTCCAGTAAGCTCTGACCAGTTGAGCTAGATGACTTCACCTCACTTTATTAACGTTGATTTTTGAGAGCTTCAGCAAACACAAGGTACACTTTGAAGACTGCAATCATGCTAGACAGCGCTCGCTCTCTACCGCCTCGCCGCACCGGAAACTCCTGAGCAATCTGACACAGAACGCGGAAGTGGTGCGTGCATATAGCCCATAGGGTACCAGGTCAAGGAGAGAAACAGGTCCAAGTCAACTCCCAAGTTTAAGGAACCTATTGTGTTTTTTTTCCCCAACTCTTTAGTAAGAAACTAAAACAAATGCAGATAAGTATTTTACCTTTGGTTCATTATAAAACTCAAAATGTGTCTAAAACAGGTTGAAAGTAGAAACAGCTCTATTGACCTCCTGTTCAAAACTGCAGATTTGATAAGCTTTTCATTTTTAAATGTAACTGTAAGAAGCAACATGTTTTAAATACCTATTTTTATTGTAAAGTGTCTATGGGACAGATTTTAACCATACATGCTTCACTTTGAGTATTAATCTTTTGTAATATAACAAGTAAGTACAGACAAGTGGGAGGGGATAGGTGGTAGGTGAGAAAAGGGATTTTCTGAGCACTTGAACTTCAGCTGTAGAAGAATGCAAGATTACTTAAACATACATGAATCAATTCAAATATAACTTTGAGTAAACTAATGATGAAGGGAGACTGTTATAACAAGGTTAAATTTTTGGAATAATACATTTTACAAAATATGTAAAATATGTATAATAATATAGTTAACTTTATCAAATCAAGTTTCAATTAATCAAAATAGTAACTTGCGAGTCACAACTTGGAACTTGTCTACACTCACCCCGGGCTCACACTGCCTCCAGTCCAACTCCGGTGCAGCCACCGGACCGGTCTTGCTACGGTGGGTGACTCACATTAGCTCCGGTGGTCTACAGTCCTGCTGCAGCCACAGGCTCTGCTGCTGACCTCACCAGACGCCGAACTCACGGAGGTTCACGCTCAACGTGGGAGAATACGCGGTCGCTGAGCACTTTTTTTTTCTCTCACTCTTTCGCTGAGCACATGTATACGTAAACAAAGAACATATGCACCGAGTTTTTTGGCTTGTTTCACGTCAGTTGATTTTCTGTTTGATTTTTCGCCGCACAGTGGGTAAGTACTGGAGGTTTATTTACTTTCTATGTGTTACATAATCGTGTAAATGTCGTATTTTGACGTAGTTTGTATTATTAGTGGTAACGTAATGATTTTATTTTGAAAACCACCGGATTCACTTCACCCGCGCTCGCTTGGTTTCCTGTTTATCGTCTTGTTTTCACAACTTCATCAAAAAGGCGCTCCGGTGTCCGGCCAAAATTTGAAACAAACGAAACGGATTCGGAGCGCCGAATTGGCCGTATCGGAGACACCGGACTGGACTGTACGCCGTGTGAGCCACTCTCTGACTTTTCAAGTTAAGTAAAGACTCCGGTGGCTGCACCGGAGTTGGACTGGATGCAGTGTGAGCCCGGGGTAACACTAACAGTGTAGTCATTAGATAATTGTTTTGCTTTTGAATAACTAGAAGATATACAACTAGGGCCAAACCAATATCAAGACAAAAAGATTGGAGATTCTCCAGGAGACGCTCGAACCATGCTCCTACCTTTTTTGTTTAGAATATCACATCTGCCTTAAACTACATAAACTATCTATTATAACCTTTTATATCTCTTCCCCAAAACGTATGACTTCATTCGGCGCGTCCCGGTTCATGTGTCTATTTGGCCATCCCTGTGTGTGTAGTGGAGGAAAAGCATTTGCAGGTAGAATTGACCGAGGCGGTGATGGAGAGGGGCCGGTTTGTACCAGCATCCTTCCCACAACAAGCTGCCTACATTCATAACTCAGTGTCATGTCGCGCCGTGTAGAAAATAGCTTGTGAAAACGCGGGAGGGGAAACGGGCGGCACTGTTATTTTGTCAGTGTCAGGCCCGAGTGTGGTGACAGCGATAGTTTGGGAGGGAGGGAACGTGGGAGAGAGGCCTGATGGGGAGTTGGAAATGGCGGGAGAGAGAGAGAGAAACGGAGATACACTGCAAAATAGGGACCAAAACAAAAGAAAGAAGTAAAGAAAAGGGTGACTCTGCAGGTGAAGAGGACTACATTTTAAGCATGTATTGAACAAATGTATTGAAATCGAAACTGATTAGACGACATGAATATTGCGTAAGACTGTGACTTAGGCTGTCACAATTAAAATACACACAGATGAATTGGCACGTTGAGGAATGTGGCAGTACATAGTTTGTTTGTTTTTTAAATGCAAGATTGATTTGATTATTTTCTTGATGTAGTTTCTTTTGCAGCCAGTAAATACAGTTCTATCTTACCAGCCAGATCGATTCTCACAATATTTGTAAATTTGCAAACTTGAGAGAATCCATTTGGGCCCTCACCAGCTGATTGGTTTGCAGTTTGAACCACTGGTTTAACGGCCCAATCACATCGGAGCAGGGCGAGTTGAGGGGGGGGTATGGGGGGTGGGGGCTGAATCAAACAGAAGAAAGATGGATGTGTGTGTTTCTGCTGCCATTAGGCCTTTTTTCCACATTAGGAACTTTTTTCAGTTCCTAGTGCTTTTTTTGTTCCAGTCCCTATTTTAGGCACGTTCACGCAGAGCATGAACTATGGATTGAGGCCACACTTTAGGGATTATTTTAGCTCCTGGAACACATACTTTAAGTAAGGCCAGTAACTTTTTTGGTGACACAAGCACCTAACTTTGTTTGGAAACATGTTTTATACATTTTCACTTTAAGACAAACTTTCTTAATCCTTGAAAATAAGGATTTACAAGCAGCAGCTCCCATAAGAGTAACAATAACTATTATTAGCATTAACAATGCATAGTTGTTCTTTAAAGTTAATGTCAGAGATGTTTTTAGCTTTTTTACATCATAATTTGATGTGGAACGAAAAAAAAAAAAAAAAAAAAAAAGCTTCTGTTTTCAGATGCTCAGGCTAAAGCCAGTTAGCCTCACTTTTGCATAAACATTTGAACACAAACATGTGGACAAGGTGGTTCCTCTGACTAAACAGGAACTGGAGGACTGTAGGGAATTAGTTCTTAGTACATTCATGGGAAAACGCCTATTGATTTTGTTTCAGCAGAAATACAAAGTATTTCCTTTTTGAAAGAAAAGCAGAGAGGTGCCATTGTGTGACATTTGTTCTGTCGCACACAGACATTGGATATGTCCTTACGATTCGTTGCTGTGATTGGCTAAGCACAAACTAAAATAGGCAGGCACTAGTTGACAAGTTACTCAATCAGCTAGAAGTATTTCATTTAAAGTCCCACCTTTTCCCGATTTCAGTGGGGTTTCAAATGCATAATGTGGAAAAATTATAATTGGAATTTAATACACATCCATCTGACATGAGCCAGGTTATGTTTTTAGTTACACAAAATGCCAAAGTTATGGAAGAATCCAAAACATACATTCAAGTCAATGGAGAATTTTCCCTATAAATTGTTGTTTTGGAAGCATTACTTTGATTTTTTTTTTTTTTTTAATCTTTCTCTTCTACTCCCTCCTCCTCAAAGACAGATCTCCCACATCCTGGTCATTTCAGCTCATAGATCTCCATTTTTGCAGTGTAGCGGTGCAGGGGCTGTTAGGGGCCAGAGGAAAATAAACAGCGGGCCTGAAGAATCAATTGGCGTGGCTGTCTAGCGCTGTCAAACTCCCCTGCATGATGGACAGCCAAGATGGTGCTGGGGCTGCCGGAGCGAGGGAGAAGTGAACCGTGTAGGCCCAGACCCACACAATATGAAGAGGGAGTGCTCCGTAATATCTGCCAGCCAGCCACATCAGCACAAAGAGGTGCCTGGGGAGAGGGAGGGCCACACCACAGGAATACTCTGGGGTAATGGACTGTACAGGTACTAGGCAGTAAGTAAAATGGAAGAATTAGATATATATTTTTCAAACAATTGTCTGCTTGTTAGGCATGTGGTGGTGCTTTCATGGATGCAAAGAGTTTGACACACAATTGCATTTGTTTGGGTTGGTTTGAAAGAGGAAAAGTGTTAGATTTGGTCTGGACTAGAACAATTTGGACACCTGTCCCACCTCCCAGCCTGTCCTTGTCCTGCTAGATGAGTCATTTCCCTTTGCTAATGGACTCTGGTTCAACAGACTAATAGTTTACATCTGCAACACTTTACAGATGAAGCCCATCAATATCTGCCTTTTCTGTCATTAAAACCTCACGCTAAAATTAGAAGTGGGATGTGCAGTGCACAGGCTCTGTGCTCTTGTCTTTGGCTCACGTGGGCTTGACTCTGGTTTAGTAAATGAACAGATGCAAATCAAAACACGTTATAATCATTATAAGTTTAAATTAAAGACATTTCATGTGCAGTCGTTTGCATAAGGCATTGATATCTGACCATTTGTTCTGTTAATTGACTGGAATTTCCAAACCCCGTCGATCAGCATAAAAAAGATCTAGCACAAACTCTGGACAATATATTTTAATGTATTAAAATATGACTAAACCAAAATCTAAAACTAGTCAAATCTAGACTAATCTGATCTATGTTCACAAATGTGGCCACAATAAAATAAATATTTGAAATGTGTCAGATGAAAACTCATTGAAAATATGAACCCATGCACAATATATACTTTTAGTATTACAAGAAAAGCTCCTATGAAGCATATTCATTTCCTTTATGTTATTGTGAAGATTGTTTACAATATATCTACACAGTGGCACAAGTAAAGAGAAACTAAATGCAGAATCAACTTTTTTTCACTGTCAAACTGTGTATATGGGGTCAAAATTGAAGTATCCACTGTTTCCAGGCCTTTTTTGAACATTTTTGTGCAAACTTGCTCATTTGGCAGTTATGTGTGCAAAACCCGCGACTCTGCTGCTACAATGGGCAAACACTGTCAGTGAATTTTCAGTACACGCCCACATCACATCGAGTTAACGCCACAGACGAGGGATACAAACTCCTCTTTCTGACACCGCCGCTGGTTTGCATTTCGCGAGGTGCAAAGGTGTGCAGGTTCACCACTCATTTCAGTGTTTCATACATTTTATTTTCAATTTTAGAAAATACTCAGTTATTCACATTAAAAGCTCACTTGCTTATGTAGGCTAAGGCTTCATACATATGTCTGCAAAGTAAAAAAAAAAAAAGAATTTTGATGTGCAAGTAAGCAACTAGATCTGCGCACAGCCTCAGAGCTGCGAACTTATTTCATGCTGTCAATCAATGTCTGATCACATCTACTGGGCGTCTCTTAAACGGCCTCCTGTTTGAGGTTCAGTTGTGGGCAGAGTAGGACTTTGAACGCCTGCTTAGCCTCACTTTAAGAAGCCACTGTTTTCATGTATTTATATTTTTATTAAACAAATCCATCACCTTTAAGATATTCATCCATTCACCTGCGACGTCTCACCTTAATCAAGCTTAAAGCAATACCGATGCACCACCCCCTACTCTTATATCAAGACCACTCTAACATATAACCTCACACAACACGCTTGTTTCTCTCTCTTCCAGGTCCAGTCTTCTCCTCCCTTCTGTGCCGTTCTGTTTAATCCCACGGGCTCGCTGTGGCTCAAACACCCTCTCTACCTCTGGGGACCACCACACAGGAATCATCCATCTCCTCTTCTGCTTGTATTATTATTCTACACCACCACAACAAGATTACACCTGCGTCTCCCCATCTCTTATATTGTAACACACTTATCTACATCGTGGTCTATCATAATATCCCTTTTTCTTCTCAAACCGCTGCTCTCGTACGGGACGTGATTGGTGTTTGATATTCATGAAGAGTCTCCGGTCCGGCGTTTGGATACGTTAGCCTAAAGGTGAAGAAAACGGCGCTCATGAATTTGTAATGTTGGAGATGGATCTATCCAGTCCGCATGCCATGGGATGTGTGGGCTGTGCAAATATCATTTCATATATAAGAGAAATGGATACTGCGAGATGGTGAGATAACATGGTTTTTATGTGGATGTGGTGAATATAGAGGAGATGCTTATGGTTGGAGAACAGATGAAACTGTGGGAATGAAAAAGAAGGGGCTTGTGTTGGTTATACCTTTGTGTTGTGTTTTTTGGCGTTGCCTGATAACTTGAAATTCAAATTGATTTTGATATGATGTCAACAACAATAATAGATTTTCAATGCAAAAATGAACTAAACACTGATTGTCTTCTGTTCAATGTTTTGGACAAAATGGACATACTGTATTTAACAGAAATGAATTAAAAACATAAGCCATGTTTCAAACATAATATGGGACGTTAAGGTCATGTCCGTGTAGGGAAATTCGTCCTATACATTTGACCCATCTTTTAATCTCTCTTGGGCCGTGGTTGGTGGGTGCAATGTACCCAGACACAAGGAGAAGCAGTGAACTTTACACTCAACTCCATTGAAGTCCAACTTGTGACCTTTTCTTTGAGAGACAACAGTGCTACCCACTCTGCCAATGTGCTCAATTATTACTTTTCTTCTTGAACCAGGATCTGCAAAGGAGCTGATTCAAAGCAAATCAATTCCAGAAATAGCCACAACTACATCAAGCAACTAATATGAGGAGATAAACTCGCAAAATAAAACTTTCAAAACATTTTGAAGCAAAAGACAAATTGTTGAATTTCTTGAACTTTGTGGGCCTTATGGTTCTGGGAGTTTTTCTTCTTTTTCTTCTGCTTCACAATGTAAGTGCTAGTAAGCTAGCAGTTCTGTTCACAACATTCTATAGGTCAATGTTATTGCAATCCGAATAACTGAAGATTGTATGAATACAGTTTATTTTTGTAATACAAAAGGTTCATGGGTTTATTCACTTCAGAACACCAAATTTTACATTTGTGAATGTTTTTTTTATATATTTCAAGGCAAAGTACAATATTATTTGAAAGAAAAACTTGCTTTGGGGCATGTTGCTCCAGAGCCTCAACATAGACCCCTGCTCTATGTTGCGTACTTGCACTGTTTTAAATGAATTATAAATATATTTATTGTCGAACACTTTACGAATTGATACATTCCAGAAATAAATACATACAATACATACATTTATGACCAAATCAAGAAAAATCCTAAAATGTACTTGAGTTCAAATGTCTTGAAACCGGGATTATACATCAGTCATTTTACTGATTAAGATGTAATCTTACTCCGGTCTCACACAACATTACAGCCAACTTGAAAAGTCCAAGAGGCACACACACAGTATACAGGGCAGTATGCCATGTGTGGTCAGACAAATAATCAGTTCCCATGAGAGAGCGTGGACTCGTCTTTGCCTGGATCAAAAGAGATGACCACAGCAGCACCAGAGGAGCAGTGGGCTGAATGTGAGCTGTTCTCTGCAGGAGGAATGGAGCAGGACTGCGTTATGTACTTATAGATTGATTTGTTTGTGTTAAAGTGTTCTTTGTTTCAAGAATTTTGCCATTTAAAAATATTAGTCTTACTTAACTTACTCAAATTAGGGCAAATAATTTATTGTAATGTGTTTGATGGACATGTCTCAGTGACATACCAATCATCTGTGTCATTGTGATGTACTAATTTGAACATTTCAGAGTGTCCTTTTATTGTGGCCAGCCTATGCAACACTTGTGTGACTGTGGGATGGATTATCTCAGCTATTTAACAGATTCTGATACATTTGTGAAAAATAGTTGAGAGAAATTATTTTCTTTTTATGTTTAACTTGAAGAAATGAAAGCCTAAACAAGTGTTGTATATATTTTTTTTACTTTTTGCAGTGTTTAGGGTTAGGGTTTAGGGTTTAGCTAACAATGCAAAAACACTTTAAAATATACAGTTGTGCATCGGAACACTGAAATAACTATACCTAGACTTCAGAGCTTTGGGCAAGTCCATTCCAACCTCTAATATTGAATCGGTGAAGTCTGTAAGAACTTCATTAGGCTGTGACTTGGACAAATTGAGCAGAGCTTGATGAAGTAGCCCGAGTGCAGTGTAACTCCTGTAGATGTTGCCAGGTTGGGTGTGCATTGGCAGCGTATCGGCGTGCGTATCAGTGCTCTGGCTATTTTTACATCTGCGTCAGGCCCTATAGAGGGATTTTTTGTTTATCAACACGGGCGATGCGCGCGCACCCCGCCTGTAGAAAGAGCCTCCGCACATACACACAACAGTGGAAACAAGTCTAAAAAGCTCCGTTGTCAGCCAACGTCAAGAGTTTATCACTTTGCGAAAACAAAAGTTATGCTGCTAAGCTAACATTTATGGATGAACTTTGATCCTACGACCCTTAGAAGTTACTTTAAGGTAAGTGAGAAAAACGGCGAGAAAAACGCTGACTCAAGCTTTAGGGACAGACGTCTATCAGACCGGTTCATACCTGATGAAAGCAGCTAGCTGTCGTCCCGTTTCGTTGTTTAATTCGAACAAGTTTCCCAATATAAACAAATGGGGAGGCGCGCTTTCTGCAGGACGCAAGCGCAGTAGGGCGGAGAGTGACGTCGACCCAAAATCCCTCTATAGACAACAGCCTGTTTCTGTGCAGCAGCAGCAGAGGCAGATGCAGCGAAGTACCCGGCACTTTTACTTCAGACTGACAGCTCCCAGAAATGTGTGGAGATATAGGAAAGAATGTTACACTGTCTGTAATATGGCTGCAAACTCAACAGTCCTTGGATGTTAAAAAAAACTGATAAAGGAAGTACCAAACTACAAATCAGGTTCTAAACCAGGACTAAACTAAGATTTGAAAAGTGACAAAGTCTGGATTTAAACTGGGGCTAAGGTAATATCTGTCAACTTTTATTTCTATAGCAAAACATAAAATTAAAGAAAGTTAACCAGAATTAAAAGCCAAAGCAAAGAAGTGCGTCTTAAAGGAGACCTATAGAGATTTTTTTTTGTATTTTTAGTTAGAAACTATGGCATATGCTGTTCAATAATTCACATTTTGTTCATTGCAAAACACAATAATGATCCCAAAACGGCTTAGAAAAAGAAACAGGCCCATTGACTTTTAGAGAAAAAGAACTGCTAAGCCTTGCCTCTATTGTTGGAAAGTGTCTACTTGATCATTTTGAACCTACATGTTTTGCTCTGAACATTTGAGTAAATCCAAGTAAATACAGACAAGTTTGTGGAAATAGGTGATAGGTGATAGGCATCAGCTGCAGAACACTACAAAATGACTCAAACATGCATGAATAAACTCAGAAAAGGAGATTTTACAGGTCCCCTTCAAGACCAGATTTGTAAGTCCGCTGCAATGGAGCAGCTTGGAGAGGTAAACTGTTCCATAACTCGGGGAGCAGTCACAGCAAGGCCCTGTCACCTTGAGTTTTTAGGGACATTTAATAAAAAACCTTTTCCAACCTCATAGGTATGGCTGGGACATACATAAAATAACAGTCCAGGAGTCAAGCCTAACCTTAGGGCTGGGTCATTAATCAAAAACCGAGAGATCGAGATCAAATCAAAAGGAATCGTCAATTATTTGGTGTTGGGTTTTGAATCAAAAGATCAAAAAACAATATTTTGCCAGTAAAAATGTCTAGTTTGGAGCAAAAGTCAAACTTTGAGGCAAAACACTGATATATTGTTTAAAAATTTAATAAATAGGTGTTTGTTTCGTTTATGTTCATGGATGGCATTTTTCATGTGTTTTTGAAAAGGTTAAACAAAATCGAGATCGATCAATATGAAAAGAAAAAAAAACCAAACACTTTCAATCATTTCATTCCAGCTATAGGAACTGCCGACAGTTCCCCAAAACCAGGAACCACAGTCAAGCCAATCAGCAGAAAACCAACCTGAGATGAGATTGCAGATGTATATGTTCTTCTTTTTTTTAACCTTGATTTAAAAATGAACTTACAATTTAATTTTGTACTTCTAATTTGTTAGTTGTTCACATTTAACTTCCTGAACTACAGTATTAGTGTAAGCAAAAAAGTCGCCATCTGTCATGAAGCAAACAAACCCAAATTACAGACTGTTTCTACAAAGTGAAATGAAACCGACTGATAGATGAGGCTAGACAAATCACAAACATGCTTAAAACAAACCTCCGCATGGACACTGATCAGAAAACAACAGGCTTAAAAACCCAAGTCAGCTAAGCAGTCTTCAATCCTTTAACACCAGACTTAGCCGTTATTACAGCTTGCTAACATGATGCGTTATAGTTGATAGGATCCCCAGTGTCTCATGCATAGATGCAGCTCTGTAATCCTGCTCGGGGGGAGGTTTTGGGGGTCTTTGCGGTTTAAGTTCTGCTCCCTCAGGTCTGCTTCTCGTGTTGCTCAGAACAATGAAGTCTTTGATCCAGGATTATCCCCACTGTGGACTGCAGCGCTTCCATCGATCTACTGCTGGATTTCCTCCTCTGCAGCAGCGTTGTAGGCTGCTGCTTTATACAATACTTCTGCTTTTATGCAAAGTCATAGTTATCAAATGGAATCAAATATCAAAAGTGACGGGATGTTTTAAATATATTTTAAAGGTACTGTACCCAACTATTAAGCAAACAAACAGAACTATTTAGTTTAAACTTTAGCGAATAAACTTAATAACCATTTAGTCTAAGGCAGTTTTTAGTTGCCATTTCTTTGTTTCCAAAATTCTATATCTTCCTGCAAATGAGGCTCGAGTCGAGTCAAATCTGAAACTCTGCTCAGTTTAATTAGCTAAATCACTATATCTGATAGCTTTGGCTGGTGGCAAGGAGCACGAAATCTTGACCAAGCACGGAACTTTTAAAATATGTGGTTAGGTTATTGCCAGGCTAATAACAGCTCTAATCGCTCCTCAGAGGCCAGTCTACTGGTGCTGCAGCCCAAAAAATTGTTGGCAATCCAGAAAGCCTTTTTCTCACAGAGCAAAGTGCAAAACCAGCAGCTCTTGGACAAATAGTCTTCTTCTTACTACCATCTGATCAAGAAGAGTGAGAGTAGAGTAAAACAAGCTAAAGAATACAAATATTAAAAAGCTATTTTCAGTAAAACTGGAGGATTTTAACCATGAAGTTTATAATCAAAAAAGAGAAAACAGTTACCACAAAATCCAACCGTTTTAAAAGCTGTACCAGCTGTACAATGAGAAAAGTGTTTTCTGGGCTGCTGTGGAATATTCTGCAGCAGTATCACTGAGGGCGATTGGAGCCGGTGTTCTTTTAAGCTTTGCACCACCATCCCATTGTTTACTGTTGGTAAACAAAGATGGCTGCTCGCACAAACTGGTGCCCTGAGCTGAGCGGGCGTCCCATGCTTTGCAAGCTAACCAAATACATTATTAAAGATAGCAAAACTCTCTTCAAACACCCAAATTAACGAACGGCAAGTTATTCCTAGATCCATGAACAGTTAAGGACTGAATGTGAGCATGACGGCCTGATATTTACATATATTTGGTTAAAAAAAAAACAAAAAAAAACTATGAGCATACAAATTCTTTGATGAGTGTACAGTACAGGGGGTGAGTTACTACGTCACTAGTAAAGACTTTTGTGTAATTTATGTTAGTTAATTATCAACAAAGTAGAAAACTACAGACTCACAGTAACTGCACCTCTGTCCCATTATTTGGTGCTGATTTCTACAAAAGGTTTTGCATGAAAGACTCCGAGCATATACTTCCATGACTCCTTGGGCAATGTATTTGTTTTTAGTGATCTCTCATTGTTCCTAGCCGTTCGCAGCTGAACAGTTACAAAAACCAATGAAGAGAACTCATCTCAACACCACAAGTAGTCTGGCCATTTTGAGATGTAGATCCATGGTTCTGATGCTCACTCTTCAAAAGTTTATGGGTTTAAGATGAACTACTTACAGTAAAACATAGTTCTTACCTGCATTTGGCTGATTGACTTATTCGCACAAGGTTTACTTTCGGGGATTCTTTTTGAACATGTAAAAATGTTAAACTGAAAAATCTCTAGGCTTGTACTTCACACAGTATTAACAGTATGATCTTTGTCGTTAGCAGGTTCCATTCTGTTTAACTGCTTGCTTTATTGACCTATAAGATAATCCTGCAGCTAGGAAACCAGCTAGGTAACCATGATCCCAGCTCAAATGGTCTTAGGTTGCCGCAGCATCAATGGAAAGACGTTAAACCTTCCAAAATGTTAAAGGTCACTCTGTCCTTTTTGTTATTTTTCCTTCTCACATGTCAGGTGAAGACTTTCTAACCCACAAAAGCCACACTGATTTGTCAGTGTTTGTGCTGATGATAATATTGTAATAGGGGAGAGCGGGGTTGGTTGTCACATTTTTTACTTGGATTTAAATTTCTCAAAACAGCAAATCTCACATTAAACATTTTAACAACAGAGAAAAGCTCAAAGTTTTGGGTAACTAATGAATCCACCTGCTGTTCTATGTCTTATTCTGATCAAAGGTTATTGATCATTTAATGGAAATTGTTCACATGTGACAAGCAACCCCAAGTCAGGGTTGGTTGTCACAATGTTATGTCAATGGGAGACCGATGACAAGATTCTAATGATATTGTAAAACTATATTTTAATGTGAATTAGTGGTTAATACCTTTTGAACAGAATAAGCTCCATGACAAGAATTTGATTTATTTTTTAGTTTAAACTTTACACTCATTTCCTGCATTGAATTGGAATATTTAAAATACAGTATTTTTGAGAAAATCTGGCTTTTGTAAAAGTGTGACAACCAACCCCGCTCTGGCTGTGCTGCTGTTCTAGATAGAATCATATGTGACAACCAACCCCGACTGGACTGTTTTACTCTCACCTCAGCTTTCTTCTACATTTTTAAACACAGCTCAGAAAAAAATAGTCCTAACTGTCACTCTGACTCTCCTCTTTGTAGTGTCAATGGTTATAAGCTTATAAGCTCAACACAGTTTTTGGAAAAAACTGAATTTTTTTTCTCAACATCTGATTATTTACTTTTTGCTATACATTTTTTTGATGTCGTCTTATCACAATCTTGAACAAATGTTTACAAGTGCGAGTGACTTTTGGTTCATTTAACGCACATTTTAATCTGACTTTTTTTTCACCAGAAGTTCATCACAAGCTGACATACACTGATTGTGACAACCTACCCGAGTGACAACTAACCCAGCTCTTCCCTAGACGTGAAGAAAAACTAGGATAATTCTTTTTTTTTAAGAAGACTCGGGGGGAAATCTGTGGGCTATCTGCCTTATCAATGGCAAATTTGCTGATTCATATTAAGGTAAATATTTATTTGAAAATCACAGAGCAGAGGGGAAAAAAAGTTATTTTTTCAGTTGTAAAATCCTCACATACACTTAAATAATTAACCAGGGACAGCCTAGAGAGTGTTTACAAAAGTGGGTATTTTAGGCTTAAAGCTAACAAACAAATGAACCTAAAGTTTCTCTACCCAAACTGTAAGCAAGCTGAAAAAATCTATTTCAAGCTTCATCCATCAGTCCACTTGTTTGCTCACTTACCTAATGCATTCATTACAATGAGTTTTAAGCTTTTTCACAGCTTAAGAGCATGAGATGCTGGTATGCTAACAGCAGTTAGCTGCAATACTTAAAATCAACAAAAACAGACAAACTTAGTGGTGATAAACAAACGGGACAGTATTAGACATTGTCTGGACATTCTGGAGTATTTTTTAACTGAATAGATACATTAACAAAGATATCTGTGCTATGGGGAAATTGATTTTAAGTTATTATTATGATAATTTTTTTATGAATTGAGTGTAGCCATTTAAATATGATATAAGCCAGTGATTCCCAAAGTGGGGTCTGGGGCCCCCCGGGGGGCCTCAAGATCTTTGCAGGGGGGCCTCCAAAGGTTGTCCACCCAACAAGCATGACAGAAAACTGGATTTGAAACTAACTTTAATATTTTTAATTTGATTAATTTACTCTTTTAAATCTACAGACATTAGTATTTTGCTGTTTTAACATCCTTATATGAGAGTATATACAATATTAATTTTGAATGGAGTGTGAAATATTACAGAGGGGCCTCAGGCAATCTATGGGCTGATAGGGGGGCCACGGCTCAGAAAAGTTTGGGAACAACTGAAATAAGCAATTTGGTAAAAGTGCATTTAAACCAGATTTATTGTTTGCAGTGCTTTTTAAACATTAGTAATGGAGTTCAGTAGAAGATCGCCCTGGTTCTGAAGGACTTTGCCCCATAATAAAATCCTATAAGGATTTTTAAAAAAGTAAAATCTTAAGAGTTTAAAGAGATATTGCGGGCTAGCCAGCTATGTGCTAACTCAGATCAACAGCACCGTTGTTTTCAGTCTAAAAATCACATCTATAACTTACAATTCGTCAATACGTCTTAATAATTTTGTAGTTTATAAAGGTAGAGAAACAGATTTCAAACTAAACTGTAGGTCTTATGCTCATGACTGATTAGCTTCGAGGACGTTTTAGAAGTTGATTTTTTCTGGCATACACCCAAAATGGGAAGGTCTTAACAATCAGCATAATGATTATCAAACTGTAACTTTTTGTCCTCTTTATGTCATTTAAAAAAATATTGTAGCTCATTTTGGTTAATTCTTTATAAGGAAATAAAGGAACGGTAAGTGAGGAACCACATTTTTGAGCCAACTAGCTAAGCTGCTGTGTGAAACAGGCCTATTCAGACTCACCAGTTGGTTTGGACAGCACATGTGACAGGTTCCCCAGTAATTATTATGGTCTGGTCTGCAGAGATGTCTGCAGAGTTTTACAAATAAACCTTTTTGTGTCAAATATGACACAGAAGTCCAAAAACAACTTGTTTGGAGGTACTGACCTGCAGCTGCTTTCCTCTGGCTTCTCTCCCACACAACTGAATAGAGAAATTCAATTCAGATTAAATAGTTATTCTACGGCAGGTGTTTGGATATGTGTGACTGAGAAGGTGAAAAAAAAACAACCCTGGAGAAAACAGATTATATTTGACCTTGATTTTTTTCTGAGTTACACACGAATGCCTCATGAAACCATTTATTCACAATGGAACACTGACCTGGCAATTTTTCATCCATAGGAAAAAGAGCTCAAATACGTATATAGTTTATTTACAATTATGCATAATGGTTCAGTCTCGAGTCTGGCCCAAGTCACCTGCAACACAGCATTATACCCTCAGAGAAAAACCCAACATCCCATTCACACTTGGAGAGCACAGCAGGTATCTGGCCTGGTAAACGGGCTATATAAAACTAATATAACAAACACATTTACTGTATGTCCAGATCTATATTGAAACATATTACATCACGTGGCAGTTTATTATATTGTACATACTGTCATTCCAAGGTTTAGGCTTTATAGTCACATCTCAGCATTATAAGTCTTTAAATTTCTATAAACTTGTTATTCATTTTGGCCTATGTGACTCCTCTCGTCAGCGCTAGGCTGCAGTGCATTCTGGGACTTGTAGTTCAAATTGTTGCAAGCTTTTATCAGGGGCCACTATTAATAATAATCCGAAATCATCTTTTGTAGGCCACATTTAGCCCCCAGGCCACTAGACTGACGCTCCTGCCTTAGGAGTTTGTTCCAAGGTGATAACACCCTTCATCCCGGACACTTTAGAATAGAGGTTGGCCATGATTCAATTTTTTTTTTTTTTTTTTGGACCAAAACATTTTACTTTAACATGCACAGGTTAGTTTTATAAGATTCTGGACAAACAATGTTTTCAAGATCAAGATGCACAAATTCGTGTTTGTTTGATGAAGAACAAAACATAGACAGTCAAATAGCATATAAACAGAACCACCACTTGCAAAGTTTCTAATCACCTCCATTACAAACCAGACAACAAGCTGAAAACAAGTATGTGGGACAATACAAGTAAAAAAAAGTAAATAGAAAAGTCAGTCTTAAACGCTCTACAAGAATACTTCTTATTTTCTAGCAGGTCAAGGTCTTCCTCGAGCATTTGACAATTGAATTTGCCCATCTGCCCTGTTTTCTCCTTTTGTATCTTTCTCATTTCTCTGTGAACCATCGCTAAATGAGCCGCGGACAGCTTTAACAACGCACAGCCCTGCGTGTGTCCTGATAATAACCATGTCCACCCGCAGGCTCCCACTGACAAGGAAAAATATAAACTAGATTCACGCAGCTTTGGTAAACACATAATGGTACAATCATTAGAGTTTAAGCCGCTCTGAAATCAGACAAACCCGCAGAGTTTGGGTGATAAATATGTGGGATTTGTGGTGTGAAGTGTAGCCACAAATTGCCGTTACTTGACAAAAATTGTTGTGAAAGTGGAATTGGAAGCAACCATCAGAAAATGGGCCTCAGTTGTGTATTTTAAACAAGTGGGTAGAAAGAGAAGAGTGTGTCTGCAAGCCCGGAGACAGCAGAAAGATGAACCTGCACTCAGAAGTACCGTACTTCTTCGTTCTTCTACACAAACTGACACTTGATTGACTTGATCCCAGCTAAATAACACGTTGACTCTGAGTTCGATGTAGCTTGACCTCAGAGCAGTAGAGAGCAGTATAGCATCCCCACGATTCAGTTGACAAAACAGAAAAGAAACGATTTATTGTCAATGTAACAGAGTATGACGAAAGAAAACAACAATAACAAAACACAGTACACAGATTTTTTGTGAAGAGTGGGTCGGGAAAAGAAAGGAAAAAAGGCGGCAGATGTCATGAACAGGGGATGGGTATATAGAGGGCCACGCCGAGATGGTGACAGGACAGTCCAAGATGTTTACAGAACAGTCTGTGCAAGTGACCCTCGGCAGTGTATATGAGTGTGTATGAGTCTCAGAGTGTGTTTGGTAAGTAAGAGCCAAAACAACCTGGATGTTTACAGTTGCTGTGGCATGATCATGAAGGACAGTCGAATGCATTGGAGATAAGACAAAACAGTTCTCTCTGGAGGATGGAAAGGAAGTGAGGTGGATAAATATTATAATCTGTAATATAAGGTGTTAAAAGCATCCGTGTGTCTCTTTATCAACACTGAACCATATGTAAACCAGTCTTTTCTGTGCCACTTTCTGGTGTTATCCTTCGGTCAGTCATTCAAGCTCCAGGATTGCTCAGACTCAAGAGTATAAGGCCCTCATGTGTCCCAACCTCACAATCAGTGTGCACGAGGCATTGGTTACGTTTTCAAATTTGTATTGTGTTAGATTTAGTTCAGATCCAGCTGTTCCGAGGCTGGTCTTCTCTACTGTCCAAAGTGTGGACGGCAATAAGAGCAAACGCATGTGTAAGGCCCCTTCTCTTCTCACCTCTACTGAATCTATCTTCGCACTCGCTCTTGTAGATATGTTTTCATGCCTTTTCAAACACCCTATATACTTAAAAGATACTTGCTTTACCTCCATTCTCTCATCTGTGTCCCGGGTGTCCGATAATCTCCTTCGACACGGGGAAAGGAGGGTTAAAGCGAGAAGAGGGCTGGGAGTAAAAGAGTTAAGACATACATTTGATTCTTGTAAAAAGTGTCTTTGCTCTTTTTGTAGAACCAATTACTTTCTGAGAATACCTTTTCCTTGTTTCCGTAGAACAGAGACAACTGGTTACCTTACATTTCTAACACATATGTGCGAACGCGACAGTCTTTGAGTTCATAAAAATCATCATGGAATAATCTATGAGTCTGACCTGTGGCTGCGAGCTGATTGAATTCTATGTTAACACTTCACATTTGTCACCGCTGACCCTCTGGTGATGGATATCGGAACGGCCCAGTCTCCACGGCAACAACCTTTTCATTAGTTTTGTTTCATACGGTGAGAAGGAGCGCTGGCACAAAGGAGGACAAACCTATCTAGCCTGACATTTGATCGGCCCGGTGTGTGGCCCGGCACAGCGGAGTGAACGAGGTCTCTGAGAGGAATGGATTTATGAATATTCATTATAGGAGAAAATAAAGGTCTGTAGGGGATAGTGGTTGGTGCGTCGGATTCAGAGGTGTAGGGAAGCTGGGAATCTGACTGAAAATTGATAAAATCTGTTGCCTATATCTAAGCATACGGAAAGGTAACGGAGTCCAACTGTCAAACGTGTAATCTTATTGAGTGCTAATCACAAACTATAGCAGAGAAAGGCTTCAAAGTTGTCATCTGGACAAATTTTAGGAAGATTGAGACATTTTGACTTTTATCCAAAGGTCATCTTCAATCTGATCAAAGTGATTTTTGAAAGGTTCTGAGCTGTGTCCTGGCCAAACTTTCCTGACCAGTTCATTAACTAGTTTGGTTTGTCCTTTTGTTCTGACAGAAACTACAATCATTGTTTCTGGACTCATTTTCTGCATGTAAAAGCTGCAAAACACATGTTTGAGGACAGTGAGGTGAAAATTCTAAACCGGGAGAATCGATGGTTTCCTATAGTTATAAAGTAAACCATAGTTGTGAAACCCTATGCCAGGGTTATTCAACACAAGGACCCAGGACTAGATCAGGCCCTTCAACCAACCCAACATTTGAAAAGTACATTATTTTCTTGCTTACTTGTTTAATTTTAGGTTAGAAGTACTTTAGACTTGGTGCTTGCCTGGTGTAGTCTTTGTTTAATTTGTACTTTAGATCTCATTTGGTCTTGGTTGAGATCTGGTTTGAATTTGGGTTCATCTTTGTTTAAACCTAGTGTCTTGTCTTGCTGACGTGTAACCTAGTTTTGGTTAGGTTACCAAGAAGCAACGCAGGTAAAATGTTGCACATAACTGTACAGCACTAAAGAGGAGCGGATGGCTAACACCTACGGCCCTCAAGCCAAGGCTTACTCAAAAATCGAGCCCTCGGTAAAACAAAGTTGAATAGCCATGCTCTATGCTAATCAGAAAGGAAGCTTAACGCCTCCCCTACATTGACGACGAGGCGAGTTCGATTCAGAACACGTGTTCACTGCAGTGTGTATTTGCCTAAAGCCATGCAGAATCATGTGGATTCCCGCAAGAATGGCTTGAAAGTCGCATCAGACCACTGCAACCTCAGACAAAAATAGACTGTCTACGAATTCTTTCTGCACACTCGTGTGACTCTCGGGCGTGCGCTTGCACTATTCTGAGTTATGTGTACAAGGGCACATTGGTTTTAAGCACACACTGAACTCTCACTCAGTGTACGGCAGGGGTTAGGCTTAAGTTACAACTTACCAAGAGTTTTACAGTAACTCCTTTTAGGATTGGTCTAAGTTAGAAAGGACAGGTGAATATACAGATACTAATGAGGCACTCAAACAGTGGTAAGGCACTTTCTGTTAGAACAATAGGTCCCAGACAAACAAGGGTGTTGCAAAACAATAAGACCAAATGAACTACTCAGAAAAGTTTCAGATTTTAGCAGCTCCTAACGAGCAGAGCAAACGGAAAACACTTTATAAGTCCAGTAACTCGCGTCACTTCCAACAAAGTGAAAATTTATTTCGGATGACAATCAAAATGTCTTGATCTTCTAAAGATTTGTCCAGTCGTAGCTGATAAACTTAACTATGATAAACATTACATAATTCAGTCCATTGGATTTTGAAACATCAGTCAAGTTAGATATTCAACAAAGACATTTTTAAATTAAACGCTTGTCTCTGTCTCACTGTGGGACCTACAAGTCATGATTCAAGATTTCTCCCAGACACTTAAATCTTTAATCTAAGACAGCCAAAATTATGCCCAGAAGTTTAGCTCAGTTTCTATCAAAGTGTTGAATGGCATGTCTGGGTGTTGGTTGCCCTGGTTACAGGAGTCTGTCTGCTCCGTGTATGTAGAAAAGAAAGATGTGCTATGATAAAATAATCAAACTGCCAATCCACTTTTTTATCACAATCACCATCTTTTTTACCATCTATGCTAAACTTCCAAGCTTAAATTAAATGTGAATGGATATCTTAAATAATGCTACTCTGTTTCAGCATTCTAGCCGACTGCAACAAAATGCAATTTGCACAGCAGTCAGCCAACAGTCGGACACTTTTCCCGTATTTACACACTTCAGCACCAGACTAACAACAGTTTGAATATTCTTGCCTGAGGTTAATTAGTTGGAGAGCAGAGTAGTGAGCTTGGCTAGGGAAATACATCGTGACAAAATAGGAAAATGAGACTTGGCAAACATACATATACAGTGTCATGAAAAAAATATGCCTTCTTCTTGAAATATCACTTGTTTGGACTTAAATTTAGGGAGAATTCAAACTTCCATGACTGTGTGAGAAAGTGATTGCTTCCTAAACTTAATAACTAGTTGGGTCAGAGTTGAGTCTCTGTGGAGGAACTTTGGCTCACTCATCTTTGTAGAATTGTTTTTAATCAGCCACACTGGAGGGTTTTCAAGCATGAACCACTTTTAAAAGTCATCCCACAGCATATCAATAGGATTCAGATATGTTACGCCGTGCATTTAGCACGATATGAAAAAGTGTAAAATGGGACGAGTTTTGGTTGCAGCCACGTGGGGACGTTTTCTTCAGGTGAAACGGGTAAGTTCAGGCATAAAGTTACTAAAATGGGTAAGATTAGGTCTGGGGCTTGGGGCAGGTTAAGATTAGAATCAGGATTTCATCAATATTCATAAATAGGAACACGTCTTAACAACCACCTTGAAATGAATGGAGACTGTGATGCGTACTATAATTATACATACTTCATTTACATATTGTGTAATGTCATGGTAAATGTACGCTTTCTTGTGAGATCGGGCTCATTTATAACAAGATTTGTGTTTTTGGATTGTTGTCTTGCTGCATTGCGTGATCAGATTCCTGAACATTCTTCAGGATTTGTCGGTTGAAAGCAGAGTTCATGATTCAGTATCACGGTGGAATCATTTTCAGCTCTGGAAGTTTAGGTCTTTGGCTCACTTGTTTTTGTTTTTCTCACGTGTCTTAGATTGGTAATGACGTGCACTTTGGAAATATTGCACTTTTCTGCATCCACATTTTTTGATTTATCTTTTAACTCTTCCCTACTCCATCTCCCATACATCCCCTTCTCTAGTTGTAGGCTACTTAGTCATGTTTTGTGTGGAAATGCACTATGCTTCACTGTGGTGATTTATACATTGGAATCTGCAGACGTGTTTGTTCATTAGCTGTTTTTGCTCGAAATTTAGAATATAAACGACGTAATTTCCATAAACAAAATCTGGCTTAAAGCTTATGGGATGTGGAACATGCTTTGGGCTCCAAAATGTGTCAAGAGTCTTTGATTGTGCTGTGCTATGTGCTGTGAATCACATCACTTGAGGCTTAAGTTCAACATGCAGCAGCTGGTCCCACTGCTTCCATCACTGTGCACACATTAGCCTATGCGGCATGAGACCTTATTTCTCTCTCTGTCTCTGCATCTTACAAAACACAGAGGTCACCAGCCCAAAAATTCTGCGGTCCCAATTCTCCCAATTAGCCAGTATGCCTTTGTCATGGTTCATTCAGTTACAGAAATCGTCAAAGTCCTGCAGAAGCAAAACAGACCCAGACCATGACACTGCAGCCATCATGTTTCACTATAGGCAAGATGTTCTTTTTTTTAAAATGCCGTGCTGTTATGTAACGAGAGGTACAGAAAGTTCAACTTTAGTTTTATTCTTCCACGGAATGTTTTCCCAAATGCATAATATATTTATTTATTTTCAAAAGTAAGACAAGCTTTTATGTACCTTTTCTCTTTCTTAAGATTGAGCCATGAACACTGACCTTTGTTGACACAAGTGAGGCCCACAGTTCTTTGGATGTCGCTGAGAGGTCTTTAAGGACCTCTTGGATCAGTCGTCAATGTGCTCTTGGGGTAGTTTTGATTGATTGAGCACTCCTGGGAAGGTTCAGCAGTGTAACACATATAACAATAACATATCTCACTGTGGTTTCCTTGAGTCTCAAAAATGAGCTACTAATGCTAAAAGCTCATGCCAAATTGGATATTGACATGCCTCTTATCATTTTGGATTCATAAATTGCAAGCCTTGTTTTTTTTCTGTAAGTTGATAATGACTAATGTTTCATATAGTCATCTAACTGTGCCCCATTTAACTTTAGTTTCATGTCATCGCTAATAATAGTAGCTAACCGCCAGATTTTTTTGGCAAAAGTAGCTGTGCAATCAAAAAACATTGGAGACCCTGGCTTAAAAGAACTTAAAGTCATCACAAGTCCATCTTCACAGCCTAGATACCTTCTAATTTCATTACCACTGTATATTGTTCCATCCCTAATTACAATTCTATGTAAGTAAAAGTAATTTTCCTTGCTCACACACGCAAACAAGTTATTCCTAATCTTTCAGAAACCAGAATTATGCAACATCATCATGAACATGTAACATCTTTGATTCATTTCTTAGACAATCTTCCACAATTCTATTAAAACTACAACTTCTATTACTTTTTCTCATTCCCTCCTTCTTGCTAGTCTCCTCTCAATCAAACACTATTTTTTGGTTCCTGTCTTTGTGTTCTCTCCTGAGTGAACTTCTTCTCTGGTGGAGTGTCTAAAAAACCCTCTCTCGTGTGGATAGCGGTCGGCACACCTCGTAATTGCTGTCAGGGAGGCTCGACAGCTTTCTTATTGCCCGAAGCTCGATGTGGGCCGAGTCAGGTGATGGTTCACAGGATTTAAAACATGGAAGAAAAGGAAAGATGACAAGAGGGCAGAGAAGGTGGCCAAGACGGAGAGAGAATTGAGATAAGAGTTCAGCAGAGAGAAAGAAAAACAAGAGCAAAAGGATCAGCAAAGTCTTAATGCTTAAGCAGGTGATAATACACCGTTAACGCAACATATTGAGAGCTTTCAAGTCTTTTTTATTTATTCCTATGCACAATTATTACACTACTAATTACATTTACACAACAATCTGAACTTTAATCTTCAGTTAGGACCTGTTAAACACCAACTGATGTCAAAAAAACACATCATTTTCTCTTTGAATTCAAACACAAAGATCACTTAAGTTTTATTTGCAGTATGTATTTTTGTCCATCAAGTGACACGTGGCTTTGAAGTACAGGGACTTTTCATATTGTTTTTATACCATGTGAATTTCCGGGACATTAAAAATGTTTTCTACGGCAAAAGTAAGTGATAATCCATGACTTTCTGACCATTTCTTGTGGAGATTAAATGCATGATTCAAATGAACTTCTCTCACATATCAGCCCAGTCTCACAAGAAAGCATATGTACACCACGACATTACAGGACATTTAAATTAGAGTTTATATTTTGGTTTCAGGTTAAGACGCAGAACCACAGATGATTGACACCTGCGCCAGTAAGGGAAACAAGAGTATGAGCCGTGTACTTTATGTTACGTGCGCGGTGAGAAAAGAAGGAAAAACGTTTAAGAGAGAGAGAGATGTGCGGTGGAGAAAGCACTTCTGGTTCCGTAAACACACTATATACACGTAAACTCATGAGACTCATCAGTAATGTGCTTTTTCTGTCATTAAAATGCCACAGTTCAGTGAGTGGGCGGTGCGGCTCAAACACACAGAGAATGAAAAGGTTCCGGTCGGGTTCGGACACTACATGGGCCTAACCTGGCCAGCCAGATGGTTTATCTCGTGATATTTGTGAATTCACAAACACGAGATAAACTATCTGGCCTTCCTGCAGCCCGATTGGTTTGGGAGTCTGAACCAGCGGTATTTCAGAGGGGTTACGACGGCTGTTATCGCTTCGGTGCTAACCCTACTCTACATTCAAGATAAACAAAGATGGCTGCTCTCGTGGATGTACGTGTTTCTACTGCTTTTGATGCGGTTTTAGCAGAAACACAGAGTAATTTCTTTTTAAAAGAAGAGCCGTATGTGTGACGCGTACTTGTAAGGTAGGCCCCACACCCAATCAGCTCGAAGTATTTCACAAAACGCCCCGCCTTTTCTCGAACGCTTTCAGCAAGTAAAGTCCCAGATGGATATAGTGAGAACTCCGATAGGAGTTCAACACATATCCATCTGGCGTGAGCCAGGTTAACATGGGCCAGGTCGGGCTGGATTTTTTCAGCCCGATCTAAACTCTAATTTAAGGTGCGTATGATTAGCACAATTACACAGCTTTTTTTGCATAAGTATATTTCTATGGTGGTTGTAAAGATGTGTTCTTATTTATGGATATTAACAAAATTTTACCCTAACGTTAACCACCATAGTTGAACAGCCCAGCCTAATTTTACCTGATTTAGTAACTTGATGGCTAACTTTTCTGTTGTACCAAAGAAAATGTCCCCACGTGGCTTCAACCAAAAGTCGTGTGTTTTGTACACTGTCAAAACAAAACAAAAAAAGCATGAATCATGCTAATAATATGCATTTTTTGTGTTGTGGTATATAGACGCTTTCTTGTGAGACTGTGTCGCTAATAATTAGTGGTGTGCTAACTAACTGATTGAATGAACCGCACCTTGTCGCTCAAAGTGAAGCTCACACCCTTAACTCCCCCACAAACACATTTCAGACACAGCAAACTCATTGAAATGTATTGAGAAAGAGCAAAGGCGGGGCCTTAACGTGGAGAGCAGCAGTGAGATTGGATTGACAGCAGGTGTTTGCAATCACTGCTCAATTTTGAGTGAAACATACAGGCTGATGTCACATAGTGTCTAGAAATGACATGAGAGACAGCCAGTTTTTGACTATTTTGACCTGAAACTTGCTCAGTTTGCACAAAAAAGACTCTAAACCGTAGGCTATGCAATGTAAACACAATATACAGTTTAACAACCAAAAAGTTGTTTTAGGGTTTACTTTCTCTTTAAAAAGAAACCAATCAGACATCAACATATCACTTTTTTGTTTGAAAGTGAACATTCATGTGGAAGCCAACAGTCTCTGAAGAAAACATAGATGTACAACAAAACGTCAAAAATGTAGATGAGCACCTTTCACACCTTTTTCATGTACATAAGTTCAAGTTTCTAAAATGGGTAAGTTTAGGGCTCGGGCTTAGAGTAGGTTAAGATTAGGATAAGGATTTGGTAAATAATCATAAATAATAACACATCTTTACTTTAAAAAAAGATATGAAATTGTGCTATTCATAAGCTTTTGACATGTACTGTTATGTTGTGATACATATACGCCTTCTGGTGAAATTGGTTCCTCCGGAGTGTGAACTAGAGAAGGAGAGAACAAGAGGTCTGCGGAAACTTTTGGAGGCAGGCTGTGATGGATCAACATATCAGCTACAGCTCACTGTCCTAAAAACTAAACATAACATAGGTAGTGATGGTGCTTTTTCTGTGGCTGCTTCACAACTGTGGTACCAGTGCCTTTAGAGAGAAGTCATGTGGAATCTCTATGTTTCAATGTGCTTCTTAAAATACCTTTTGACAGATGCTTAATACATTTTGGCTTCTTCTAACCCTAACCCTCCCCTAGTTTGTGTATTATTTTGCATGTGACTGTGTGTTTGCCTAAGTGCAGGACATCATCAGCTGTAAAGTTATTCTACTGCTTTATAAATATAAGTCCACATGGTATGAACCCCCCAAGTCATTTGTCATCTCTTCACTTACATGTAGACTTAATGTTTAAATGGGCCCTCATAGAGAGAGACATGGAGCAACCTGTAATTATTGACTAAGAGGAGCTTTAAGATAATGCTTGAAGGTAGGAGGACAGTGCCAAGTGCAGCCATTATATTCACACACTGTAATTGGCCTAAGTGCAGCCGTTTTCGCTCCGTTCAACTATATATAATGTCCTTTTATGGATCTCTTTAGATGGTATGTCCAGCAATTATATGTACAGAAAAAGTATGGCTGTGGGTGTATGCTTTACCTTAGCTATGCAAACGTCTGTCTGGGGTTAAGGGAAGAAATGTTAGACTATTCTAAAGTTGTTATAACCTGTTGGTTATATTAACTCTAGAACAGTCAAACAACCAACAGAATTTGATTGTTAGTTACATAAAACTAACTGCGAAGTGAAACTTTGCTTGGAGGTTTCCCCTTCTGAAACATATTTTCTTGACTTGACCTAAACACCCAACGATTAAGATCTAACTCGATCAAAGATTCTGGATCAACAATAACACATCCTTCAAAATGATTCAAAGAGGGTGTGCCAAAACAAACAAAAACACAGGATTTCGGATATGCATCCTTGCAGTGGCTGCAGACATGGAGAAAAAGGCAATTAGGATAGATGCAAAAGGACTCATTAAAGTTATTGCAGATGGGCGTATTATGGAATACCTCTATTTCCCTGCCGTGACAGTAGATAGGGGTTTGAGGAAGGGGGGCGGGTCAGCGGCCTTGAGCAGGGAACTTGGCTTAGGAATAGGCTCAGGCTGAAATTGCATGCTCTGTGTGGTGCCCGACGACAACACACAGAGAACAAGGCGTATGATGAGAATTTCTGTATCAAGAATAGACCAGTGCAGGCAAACATTTGATTCCAGCTTTGGAGGCGAAGACGCAAAGATAACTGTAAAAGAAAGATTGCCTGTATTTAAGATTCAAATCCCCTTAGGGCCAGGTAGCTGTCCAGTTTGTCTTGGCGCAAAGAAAAAATGGGGCAAATGACGTCATTAAGTCATTAAGACGTCATTAAGAGCACAAGATTAACGTAGCGGTCGAGGAGAATTTTAGAACGCAGCTTGGGAGAGACATTGGCATATAATGGTGTGTATGACCTACCCGACTGATGACCAGGGAGGGCGGAGTCCAGCGAGTCTAGCTTGCTCACGGGAGAGGAAGTATAGATCTGACTTTTGAAGCTATTCTTCATTTCAAAGATCAAATATCTTCTCTAAGCGTACTCAACAATAATTTTAGTACAAGATCTTGTGCCTTTAATCTGTTTGAAAAGGAAGCAGACTTCCAGAAGCAGCTGATCATGTAAAACAAAACCGACTGTGCTATGTAATCAAAACAACAGGCACATGTATTTCCCGGTCATGTGACCTTCTCTGGGCCCTAGCGCTCCCCCACTCCCCCCTCTGTTGGTGAATCTATAAAACTGCAACTTTATTTGGACAGTAGACAAAGTCAGCACGCACATCAGAGACCTCGACATTGCCTTAAATAATAAGTCCAATGACGAATGTTTCCGTCCTCAGCAGGGAAACCATTAATGAAGCTGGCGTAAATTCAGCCTGAAAGACCGTCTTCCTCGCCCACCCAACGACCTCACCTGTTCCCAACTCATCAGTAGCCACACCTCCTTCTCCAGCTGCAGTTCTGCTCTTAATCAGCCCTTGACTACAACATACTGTATAAGAGTTGTTTTTCCTCTGCCGATAGACTCTGGGTCTACATTTGAACTTGAACTGCTATGGAGGCTATGTCAGTCTATGTCAGTACAGCCACATTTTCAGCCTGTCCGGGTCACATCTACATCCTGGGAGAGGATCTCTCCTTTGCTGTGGTTCTCCTCTAGGTTTTTCATTTTCCCTAATGGGTTTGGAGTTTTTCCTTGCCAAGAAGGAGAGTCTAAGGACATCCTCATTGCCCACTTTTGGGTCGCCTTCATCGCCCCTGGTTTCTCCCTGATGATCATAATATACACCCCTGGTTTATTCCTTTACCACCACCAGTGTGCAGCCCTGGGGGAAGATATATTCCAGATCTAATCGACTTATCATGCAAAACATAGCTATGTCTTCTGCTGGAGTCTAACCGTCAAAGTTATGCACTCAGTAAAGGAATCTTCTAACATACTTTGGTCGTCATAGTGTCAAGCAGAGGGCAGAGTCTAGCTAAAGAGTTACATAGTGTACCTTTAAATTGGTTTTAAAATGCTCTTATAGATGTTTCTGAAAATATATTACTAATTTAGTTAAAGATTTTTGTTCTTCCGATTATTTTGTCTTGAATAATCACAATAATCATTATCGTAATCATTTTTGCAACCCTATTAAAACAATGTTGCATAATTACGCCACACAGAACTGGATAGCTCACTTGGGAGGTTGCAGCAGGGATGAAAAAGCACAAATCTAGGTTATATAAAATGTTTTGCAGCGTGAGTCGTTGCGGGGGTACCTCCAGGTGAAGCGTCAGATGGCTCTTTGTTGTTGCGTCTCCTTTTTCTCACCTGTCAGAGCGAGTTGGCTGGAACAGATTTGGGCTTTCTTCTTATGTCAGACGTCTCTCTCCGATGCTAACAGGAGAAACAGAGAAGCCCAAACGGTGGAACGCTAATCCGAAGAGACGATTCAAGCGCATTGATTTTAAAATAGTGGTTTGTGATTTTAGCAACAGAGCAAAGTAATATTGTGAAGTGAAATGAAGGAACATGTTCTAGCTCTGTTCGCTCATCACAGACACAGCTGGAGTTGTATCTAGCTTTATTTGAGCTTGTTAAAAGGATACACAAATTGTGGTTTTTGGAGTCATGTTGTAACATTTCTTGTTCATTAAAAGCGCAGCTGGAGTTCTGTCTGTGAGATAATGTACTATTCTTGTTGAGCCTCAGAAAATACTGTTTTGAATGTTCCAGGGTTGTAAAGCCATAAGTAACATTTTGAGATATTCTGGGCTGTTTTAAGTAAAATAAATCTTTTTGACTTGCTTTGAGTCATTTGCAGCCAAAGCGTGTTTTGTTTGTTATACATGAATAGCAACACATCTTTACAACCACCATAGAAATGAACTGGGGCTGCAACGTGTGGCATATTTGTGCAAATAAAAATTGTGCTAATCATACAGTATTGACATGTCCTGTTAGGTTGTGGTGTTGAGGTTCTTGTGAGATTGGGTTGACATGGTGTCAGGATACAATGTTTTGGTTAAAAGAAAAGGTAGGGATACATTGGAGATGGGGTTAATGTCACTGCAAGGTGTTACTTGGTTCATAGCTGCCCTTCTGGGACAATCAGAACAACAAAACAGGGATATTATATCTATATACTGCAGTTATGGGACGCAATATGTTTTTTTGCAGAGAATTTCTACTGCTTTTGAAAAAACCTTTTCACACGGCAGAGATGAAGCTGGTATAAATAAAAAAGAAAGTGCAACTTTGTACAGCTTCGGAAATGTGTTTTTTTTTCCCAGTACAGAAGGTTGTGTTCCTGCCTTCCAATATAAAACTCCCCATATGAACCTCAGCTATAGTGTCCGCTGTCACATTTGAGGTCCTTGTCATCAGGATTGTGTCATCCAAGCGGTGCCACAGTTTGCTACCTAAGAGAGAGAGAGAGAGAGGCTGTGAGTGACAAATAATAAAGATTAGAAAGAAGGCTATCCATTACCTTGTGCCACAGACAATGACGAAAGATACATAATGCTCATGGACTATAGGTTTTTACTACAATTTTTCAGCCTATTCACTGGTGATTGAATGATTCCCATTTCCTAGTCCTAACTTTTGAAACAGACAGTAGCTTCTTCTTAGACAGCTCAATGGTGGCATCATTAAATGGAGATTTTGACACTGTCTGCAATGATTGTGTACTGCTTTGAAGTTAGCGAGATTATGTCGGTATTGAGGCCTGCCAATGCTGCTCCAACAGGTTCCCGTAGGTCAAACATTCGCCGGAACATGTGGTATGTGCTTTTCCACCGTGTGTCCACCTCCTAAATCAGCTTCAGGACTGGCAGGCAACAACATTATAAATTATTTTACGATACCTTTGTTCTGCTCTTGAAATAGCCCACTATCTTTCGGCAGTCTGCATGGATATCAGACAGCTCATTGTTTTGTTCAAGAGCTTTTTTTAAATTATTTACTTTAGAGTTTGAGCTGCACAGATGTTTGCTGCACCGTCAGTCACGAGACAAGTAACCTTTTTTGCTGTACCCCACTGTGACATGATTTCTGTTTTGACTTTAGCCAAATGAACAGCAGTGTGCGTCCCTAAAACATCAGATTGCAAAATAGTGTTATGATCTGTAAAGTGGTATGTCGCAGTTAAAAGCATTTGCATTGACTGAAGTTCACATACACTATCTGATGAGATAACAGTAGACACTTGGGCTACAAAGGCTTTGGCTTTCTCTTTGGGCTCCTGATATCATTTCTCCACCATAGCTTTTAAAGTCTCAAAAAAATCAACAGAGATCAAACAGTCTTGGAATGGCTAACATGAGGCAGCATGCTTCATGTGATTGCATAGACACCTGTCTTGTGGGGAGAAGGTTGGTGGGTTAAAATATTTACAAGTTTTCTGAATCTAGTGCCTTCTACAACAGAAAAGGTCTGGGAAATCTTAATGATCATGTCGACCAAGGCCTCAGCCACAATTTTCTCACCTAACGACAAAAGCAACTTACTTGGTCCAATATGCTTGGTCTTCTTATACTCATGCAGATCTCTATAGTGACTCCCACTTCAAATTCAACATCAATAACTACCACAAAAACTAAAAAATGAATCAAGAGGTTAACTTCTGCAAACATTATCTGCATGTTTAATCAAACAATGATATTGTTTTAACTCCAGGCTATTGTTTAGCCTTTCATTAGCATTAACTATACATACAGTCGACATCAAAGGCCACGCCCACTAAAAGAGCTCTGAGGGGGAACATTAACATGGGGAGTAAATCAGAACAACAGTTTTACCGCTCACTGCTCAACAACTACACCAGAAAATGTGAACTTTAGTAGATATATTGTGTCAAATACAGACACGAAGACATGGGGATAAATTAAGTAATTCAACTTTCCAAGTATGTAAATATATCTAACAATGCTAACAGTAGCTGCGAGCTAAATGCTAACGTGATGCTAGCGCCGCCTGGTGTCTTTTAGCATCTTTTTAAACTTTATGTTTACTTTTCTGACATAACGCCACATCTTTAACCTCCCTTTAAACTCAGTTGTAACTCGACTTGAATTAGTTGTGCTAAAAATACACTTATTTAGCCAGAAAACGTCTTAAAAGAGGTGAACAGTTTAGCTTCCCATTCTTTATTATGGTGAGGCTGGAGACGCTTTCCCCCTCAGCAGGCCACGCCCCCAGATATGACGCGTTGCCGACTGTATCTATACCGTTTGCACATGAGTTCATTCAGTTTGAACACTCTGAAGTGGGAACAGTTAATTTCCAACTGGGAAATATCCAACCTCCCAGTTGCCTAACACAGTTAAGTTGAGCATTATTTCATTATGGGTGTTTTCACTGATGTAAAAAGAAAACCATACCATTGACAGTCACACGTTATAAGAACTGTGAGCATGGTGGTTTGTCTGCGCATCAGACCTGTAACTTGGTTCATCACTGAACATGAAGCACTAAGAAATCCCATTTTATTCGCTATAATTGCAACTTCTATCCAATTTTCCAAGTTTGCATTTTCCCAAACAAAGCACGTTTAGCTTCCCCTCGGAGTTCAAGCGGAGAAAGTGGTGTCCGTGTTTGAACTGTAGAGAACTACACTCTGCCCGACTCCATCAATCTGGAATATGTCAGGAGGCCAGCGCTAATGAAGCAGGAACTTTGCTGCTATTAAAGGAATTAAAAAGGCAAAGTCATTTACATGAAAATCTGTCTCACACACACTTTCGTTCTCCTCGCTTCAAAACGGACACAAAACAAATATCAATTAGCCTCGGTAATGCCACGCCATTTCTCGTAGACTCAACCTGTAACCTCGGGCGGGCATTGGCATTTTAGTGCGTCGTTATGCACCAGCCAACACTTTCATGCACTCAAAATGACACTACATAAAGGAAAGGGGACAAATTGGAAGAGATTTAATAACTTAAAGGAGCTGTTCACTATCATCTGGTGTAATACAATGAAATCTTGCCACAATACAGCAAGGGATTAGCTTTACCTATAGACCTCTGGTTAGTTGTCGTGAATGGTCTAACCACACACCCCAAACTTCCATTGCCTGTTGGTTATGGGCTTTCCTTTAGGCCCAAATACCCAGAAGAAAACCTAGTCTTCAAGGACCAGAGGACTAGAGAACCAGAGCAAAAACTGAGGACAGACTGCATGACCAGTCAGTCCCTACACTCTCTGTCAAACAACTTTAAAAAGATGTGAGGGTCTGGCATTCGACCGCTGGGTTTCAGTTTCGAAGGTGGGCTTTGCCAGCGCTGAGTCTACCAATCACAGAACCCTGGAAATGACACCAAAACAGTGACATGCTAATCCGGATGTTATTGTGAATGTGGTAAAGACGTCCTTTTTCAGTATGAAGGCTTTCAATGCAGTTTGTTGCCCTGGTTTTAAAGATTTGACATGTTCCTTATTGTTTAAAACCAAAGCAAGAACCAAAGGAAAGAATCTACGTGACCATGTGTATTTTTGGTCTAATGTGCTGTTTTTTTGTTTTTGTTATCTGTCTGTTTTAGTTCCTTCGTTCATTTTCTACCACTTGTTCCTTGATATTGGGCCTGAGGTGGAGGAACACCCTGGCCAATGCTCGCCGTTACTATGTAAATTGTTCAAAACCGAAGCTAGAGCCGAAAACAATGATCTATCAGCTACGTCCGCCATCTTGAATATTTTGAGACGGTTAGAAAAAAAGTTTTGAAATTGCGCTGGGTTAGAAACAGACATCCATTCACCCAACTAACCTAAATATGCATGTTTATGGAGATGAGAGGAAACCAGGAGAAAACCCACAATGACACAAGCATAATTTAGAAAATTTGTTTTATTTGTTAACCATTGTTATTTTAGGATCGGCAAAATTATTTCTACTTTCTGTGACTAAATAAAAAGTCCGAATGTGTATTTTTTTCTTCAGGCTAATCTTATCAATAGGTATTGTAATTTCGTACATGTCTACTCTGGATCATTTGTCAAGAGCAAGATTGTTTTTGACAAGGTTCTTGTTGCAGCACAATGGTAATTACCACTTCACAAGTGGAATTTGCCATCTTTTCCAGAGCAAATAAAGGCAGCATCGGTTTTGTCCTGAACTCGAGGTCCGACATTGAGATCACATTTCATTAGCACCATGATCTGCCAAACTTGCACCAGGTTGCACCAGTTCATGATCCCAGAGCAGTGACTTGTCTCAGACACAGTCTGCAATAAGTACTGCACAATAGGATATTGTAGACTCCAATAAATGTAGAAAATTACAAAAATAGTCTTGATTTTCGATGAACCGTGGACTTGTCTCAGTCTAGGGCTCCAACCTGTAGCTTGGGAGCTACCAGTAGCTCGTCACCACTTCCAAGTAGCTCGCCAAAAGATTTTGGAAACATACAAATTATGCTTTATTGGTCAAATTGTATTTATTACATGCCGATTTCTACTGTAAATGTATCTTTAGATGCCTGATTGTGACCACTTCCAAAAAAATATTTGCAAAATGTTTTATACAGGCTTAACTATGCCACAATTCACTTCAATTTTTGGTCATAGCTTAAAGTAGTAGCTAAAAGGTTGGAGACCCCTGGTCTAGGGACACTGTGGCCACAGAAAGGTCTTGATCTCGATGAGTGTGGTCATTTCTACTACACAGTTACCTAATACATACAGTATAATCTAATAAGATTTCTACTTGGATAGAATTAGTTTATTTGAGGCTGGGTCTTAGATAAGAAAGTCTGAACTCCTCTCAATATTCATCTACATACACTATACTTGACAAAAGCACTGGAGCATGTATAGAAAAATCAGCATTATGAATTGGCTGTAATTGAAATGGCCCTTGTCCTTGCGCCGGACCTCTTCACATGTGTGGTGTGCTTGTCTGCAGATCCATGGCCACAGCTGGGATGATGGATGCACTGAGGCAGACATAATGTAAGCTGGCACCGGCCTCAGCCTGCACAAGCCAAACAGAGGAGGAGAACTGCATGTACCACGAGTAAAGATGTCTAAATAACACCACTTTATGTTACATTGTATTGTGAAAAGAAGCATGATTTTATGATTGCTCACAACTGCGTGCACAAGTCTGTCTATAAAGGCTCATTATACTGTATGTTCTATGTTAAAGATACACATTTAGACAAACATAGAGGCTTCTGTCTGTTCTCCACCTTGTTCAGCATGGTTCTTTGTTGATCTTCGCTAAGTATTAACAAGGACAGATTTGCATACTTTACCATTTGGTTTGACTTTTCACCAAAAGGGCCATTGTCCAATCACACATCCTAGTAACCGTTACTATGTAAATAGGGCTCGTCAAACCTTGAGCTCGAAGAGAGACAGTTAAGCGGTGCGCCTACGATTTGGACAGCAGACACCCCGAAAAATTGACCGGAGGAGTTGTGTTATTTCCAAATCCAAATCACAATTGGAGCAATGCCTACATTGGATTAAACAGTGCGGGCAGCTCCACTCCATGCTAAACGTATCAAACATAACAAAGCTAAAAGGTAAGACTAACGTACATGTGTCCATCTACGGACATTCCACTTTGGTTTTGTTCCATTCTATGCAAATAAACTCATAACTTTTTGTATTGTTATAGCACAGCCAGCTAAGTTTGTCATAAATGTAATTATTACGAAATTAAATCTTACTTAGTTACATTTCAATTAACATCTTGCTTTACTTTGTATTTTCAGTAGGTCTCGCTAAAGTCTGCTTTTCTCAGGAATTTATTTTAAAGTTAAATTTTGAATAATAGTTCATGTTTATCTATCTAGCTTTCGACTTACTGTGTTGTTAGGTCTAGAGGCAAGACACAACACTAAACTTAGCAAGCCCCTTCTTTCTATTATGGCACTCTACTGTGTTGTGTTTGGGTTTAGCAACAGTAACCAAATGTAACGAAATGTCAATTGGTCTTTAAATACCCACAAAAGCACTTAAAATGTAAGCAAATAGAAATATTTAATTTGACATTGCCGCTTTAAGCAATATTGTTTGAAAGTTGTTTTAACATGAGTTCTGCTGGATCAGCATGCTAACCACATATGCTAACAACATACACAAGCTTTCTATTATTATAGACAAGACACTGGATTATCTTTCGCCTGGATAGGTACTGTGAAAATGTATCTGTGCTAGGGAAAGACTCATTTAAAGTGATAAAAATCGGACATATGGCCTTTTAAGGGGGAACTGTACCGAGCCTCTCCATCAAAGTTGTATTTTATTCATGTAGACATAGAAATGAACCTTTTTAGGTTTTGTTCTACTAATAAACCAGATAATACCAAGTATTAATACACATCATTTTAACGCAGTGGTTCTTAACATTTCTTACATCAAGGACTAAATTTTCAGGTGCAAAGAGAACTGGGGCCTAATTTAATATTTAATGTCTTGTATTTTACTGATCGTGCAGCCCTCAAGGAGATGCTCACGGCCCAGATTTTGGCCCCGGCCCTATGGTTAAGAATCACTGTTTTAATGCACTGTCGAGCAAAATAGTAGCATTGTTCATTTGCATTAGCATTGACTCAAATAACAGACTTATGCAACCTAATAACGCAGGATTAAACTGATTATGTTTTTGATGCGGTAACCATATTTTAACACGGCTAAAAAACTCACAAAAGTCAGTTTTGCATGAGGATATCGAATCAAATAAATGAAACAAAGAAGCACTTATGGAAAACATTGATTCAAATTGAAATATGATTGTCAATCTTTGTCAAACATGCAAACCAAACTGCTAACACACCAGCTTTAACAACAACAAACAACCACCCAGACCCTTGCCTCTTGAAAATGGAATTCCAGTCGTCCTGCTGCTAATGTTTGGGATTAGAAATAAATCCTTTCTTAGCTACCGGACACAGTTCTGCTAGAGTAAGGACATTTCCGCCATTAAAAACATGACATATTGTATATGGACTCAGAGATGACACTGTAGACCTTGAAAAGTCGTATAGCTTCTGTCTGCGCAACGATAAGGCCCTACCATAAAAGAGGATTTCACTGGACGGCTCCAAACAGGATTGAAAAGTGTACATTTACTAAAGAAACTAGTCATCCATGCTCTAATAAGGTGTATTATACAGTATATGTAATTATGGCAGATTTTTTCTTAGATGAATGTGAACAAACTACAGGAAAAGCTTCACGTTTATAGCTTTAATGTAATGAGTTTCTCCGCCTTAGAAATCAAATGTTTCTATAGTGTTGCTTGAATCCTTTGAGCTGTATACAGTGAGCAGTAATGGCTTCACCCCAGGCCACATGGTCGTCTAATACATTCTTTAACAGTGCTAAAGAGCGCAGCGGTCAGCTAATGGAAAGAGCTGTGTTTGGAGACTCACCACAGCTGTATGTGTGATTGTGTGTGCCGCCCTGGGCTGTGGCAGTGGGCCAGTGAACCAAAGGAGAAACCAATCCAATCATGGCTTTTACAGGCCCGGGTCAAAGAGCCGTGTTCACTCTTACAACACAGATACTGACCGATGAGTGCAGCCGGACAAGCAGGCGCCAAGACGTATGCAAAACGCTGTCTACAAGTGAAGTACAAGTGAAGTGGGGGATTTCAATGGCAGACTGGGGTAACATCAGATACAAATACTTGCTCACTGAAAGATCTGGTGCTACGCAAAGTTTCTTACAGTAAACAATTTTAGAATGCTGTTTCTTGATTAAAAGCTGCTTTTGCTTTTTTTTTTTGTGCTTAGAGCTGCAAAAAGTTAATTGGTTAATCACAACTACTTGATGATTGAAATAATCTTCATCTTATAAATGATAAAATTATTAATGAAAAAAAGTAAAGGAGGAATAACTAATTATTCTAACTTGTTCCTAAACTTGCTTTGAAGCAGCCTAGAGTTATGACTGGTATTGCTTGAACATGTTCCTAAACAACACAGTCACAACATTTTTTTTTTTATTTGTTATGCCGTATAGAGGGATTATTTGTTTATCAACACGCACCTGTGTGCAGAAGAGCTGCTGCTGATTGACCAAACTGTAACCACGAGTCGAGCCAACACCATTGTCAGCTAACTACAAGGGTTTATCACTGTGCGAAAACAGAAGTTATGCAGCTAATTCAACATTTGAGAATGAAACCAACGAGTGAGAAAACCAGTCTCTGCTTCAGGAGCCAGGCGTCCGTCAGACTGGTTCAGAACTGATCCAAAAAACTGCTCTCGTCCCATTTTGTTGTTCTATTCAGAAAATTCCCCAGCCAAGTAGACAGACAGCATCTCTTTCTGCATGGGCATGCACAGTGCGGAATGTGACTTTGACCAATAATCTCTCTATATATTGCACGATATGAAAAAGTACAAAATAAACGTTATATTTCATAATATGAAACAAACATGAGTTTTGGTTGAAGCCACGGACTTTTCTTTGGGTTTAACTGGTAAGTTTAGGCTTCAAGTGACTAAAATAGGTAGGTTTAGGGCTGGGGCTTGAGGTTAAGATTAGGATAAGAATTTTATGAAATATACATAAATTATTATTATTTACAACCACCATAGAAAAGAAACTGCAAGGGTTAGGGTTAGTGTGTGAAATCGTGCTAGTCATGCACTATTGACATGTCCTGTTATGTCATGGTATATAGTATATATGTTTTTTGTGAGATTGGGTTTCCCTAAAGTTGTTTTGAAACAGATTATAGAATTAACACGTTCCTCAATGTGTTTTGAAAGTACCTATAGCTTTAACTAATACTATCCTCACATTTTCTTAAACTTGAAACTACTGATGCCACCCTAACATTTTCCTAGATTTGTTTTGAAATGGCCAATAGTTAGCTTGTTTTGAAAGGACCTGAAAAAATAATGTTTGTGAGAGTATGTGTCAAATAAAAGTACAATAGTTTCATTTCATATTTTATGAAATTCTTATCCCAATCTTAACCTACCCCAAGCTCCAGCCCTAAACCTACCCAATTTAGTCACTTGAAGCCTAAACCGTTAAACCCAAAGAAAAGTCCCCACGAGGCTTCAACCAAAACTCCTGCATAACCACATAACATGACCTCATGTGATGAAAAACTCCAAATAGGCTGTTGGTGGGGAAACATCAGAACAAAGCCCAAAAAGGTGAAAAAATAAATACATAAATAATTGGCCTTTTATTAGACAAGGGCTTTTACAAAGGCAGAAAACACTTTTTTTACTGCACTTTCCAAAAGTGAACACACAATAATAAGATATCTGTAGACAATACCCTAAACAAGCTCACAATTTTGATTCCGACATGCATTTTGTGGCTAGAGTAGTGTTTGTGTTCTCTGTGATGGTACATATCGAGCAGCAGCAGCTTGTTCCAGAGTTTGAGGCTATCCGGGACAACAACCAAAAACAAATGTTACAAACAAATCTGAAAGAAACTGGAAGCCGATGCTGTCCAAAAAGGAGCTGTGCTGATGTCTGATTGTGAGTGCAACATTCTGCGTTAGTTGGAAGTGACGTAGACCAGACTTAAAGTGTAAGTAAAAAACACATTTGGGGGAAAAAAAAATGCATTTCTTGTAATTTTTTTTTTACATGTTAGCATAAAACTTACCTATTCCCTCCAAAAAAACTAAAGTATGGTTTTAACTTTAACTTGATTTTGCAGTCATTGTAAAGATAAAAGCAGCTAGCATGCAACAGCTTTACTTCCTGGTTCTTGGAGGACAAAAATGCGCAAACATTTGGACTTTATATAAGAAGGACAAAAAACACTGATTGACCGTCATGTGTTTTGGGAGATGACATTTTAGCTCTACGTTCGTCAGACATGCTCAAAGATACACTTCTCTGCTTTCAAATGTGGATTTTCCCTTGGATTTTCTCATCGCTTTGAACTGTCACACGATATTTTAAAACGTCTTCACTTCTACAAAGCTCATTTTCCATCGGTATAGCGCTTTTTGGCAACAATACCTTCTCAAATGTGACTCCAAATGTAGTCATCCGTACACGGGTCCGTTTCTCCTTGACAAATTTTGAATGAATGTGTATTTTTGCATGTTTTTTTTTTCTTTTCTGTGCTCCAGGCTGTAGCTCTGACTGACATGTGCTGACGGCAAACTGTCCTATAAATGCCAAAGTTGACTGAGCCTCTGATGCAATATGAAGAAAGCGGTGTCGGGGTTTGGCAGGGGAAAGAGTTTGACCGTTTTTGGCGTCAGAAACTCATATGTTCCACAAATTTGGACTTGTGCAAGAGGTGCCCGGCGGAATGCAAAGTTGGAGATTTACATGTGCAGTGCAAATATAGTCTGCAGAGGTGGAAAGAAAGGGATTAGTGTAAGAGGTGTATTTCTGAGTCAGTTTGTTAATCTTTGTACTTTTTCCTAATTTGATTTTTGCTTCCTTAATAATGTAAAGAAACAGAAACAATCTACAGTATTTTAATCTTCCTACTTCAGTCCACGTTTTGCTAACTTACCTAATGCATTTTGAGCCTCCAAATTGTTCACCACGATGTGTTTTAAGCTTTTTTCACAGCTGTTATAGGAGCAAGACATGTTTGTATGCTATCAAAAACACTTGCCTGACCAGCCAGTCCCTACACGCTTTGACAGACTCTTTACAAACCTGAGGGTCTGGGAGCGGAGCGCCGAGGTTCTATTTCGGGGGCAGCCTTTCCGAGCGCTGAGTCAACCAATCACAGAAAACCCGGACATTCCACCAAAACAGCGACACGATGTTTTCGTAAACATGTAGCGTGAGGATTTTTTCAGTCTGAAGCCCCTCAACACGGTTTTCTGCTCACGTTTTAACGAATTGATATGTTCATTGTTCAGCATGAGCTGAATCAGCAACGTTCGCCTTCTTGAATGTTTTGAAATGGGGCTTGCAAGCAACTTCCGACTTTTTAGTGTCACGTGTCAGAATTGCCGTGCTTGATTGGATCGTCTTAACTTTGGGAGACGACTTTATTGGCTAACCGTCAAGTCCCAGACCCTTCTGCATTCAATAGGAAGGGCTGGCTGATCAGGCAACAAAAACACAGGACGAACTTAGTGTTTAGACAGAGCTTGGTGAACAAACGGGACGTTATTTTCACTAGCAAAGACCACACTCTCAGAACTTGTAAGCAAGAACTAAGCAGAGAAGTTGTCAGGGGTTGGCTGGCCAATGAAAAAAGGGTGGTGGGAGGGGTATTGAGACACAAACGGTAGTGTGTGAGTGTGTGACCAAGGCGGCTAAATAGCGTAGCCAGCGAAAGGGAGAGGTGTGATCCTGCTTCCAAACTTAAGATAACAAAAATCTGTCTATTTAATATACTTTATTATTTTCAGAAAAAAAGAGCCTTAAAGGGGCACTGTGTAAGATTGAGAGGAATTTTAATTATCACATATAGTCCACAAACATTTAAATCATATTTATTCTTTACAACATGAATACTTAAGAGAGCACTGTTAACCAATCCACATCAATTGTGATACATTTATACTTATTTGAAATGTTTTATTACGGGCCGGAATGTGGATCATTCACGCTAGATGTCAGCATGGTAGATAGTCAAAATGCATATGAAAGGCTCCCTCTGGTGTTTAAAAGTGGAAATCACTTTGTTTGTTTGTTTTTCTTACACAGTGCCCCTTTAATGTTTAGCATTTGGGTAAAAAAAAAAAAAAATCTAGTTCGATGTTGAGTATCCATATATTTTAATAGTTAATTAGTATCAATTTTAGGTGGATAGTCAGAAGCTATTGGACATTTTGGAGAAAGAGAAAAAGAATAGGGAACATCAATAAGAGACATTCTCCTGACTGCCAGTCACTACAACACAGACAGCAAATGTGCAGTGAACGCAGGATACGCTTCAAGATCTACAAATGACCAACTAGTGGCAGTTGGTGTAATTTTGTATACACTTGTGTGAACGTAACCTGGTTCCAGATGAACTCTTGCGATATTTGTGGTTCTCACAATCTTCAGAATCCATCAGGAAAGACTCCCAGTGTAGCTTGGGTTGAAGTGCTCTATCAATCAAAACAAAATGGCGACACTTTTTAAAAAAAAAATTAGAATTAGAATTACATACTTTTATGACTTTTTAAAAACAACCTTATAATTGATTTGCTCATTTGTGACATACTGTATTTCAACTAGATCTTTTTCGACACGATGGCACAGCGGTTAGTTCTCTAGCCACATAGCAAGAAGATCCTGGGTATGTTCCCAGTCGATCCGGGGCCTTTCTATGTGGAGTTTGCATGTTCACCTCGTGTCTTCATAGGTTTACTCTGGTTTCCCTTATCTCTAAAAACAAAAACAAAAAAGTCCATTAATGCCTCCCCTCCCCCATTACTCCCCTGCAAAGGAGATTCTGAATCTCAGTGGGACTTTCCTGGTTAAATAAAGATTTCTTGTGAATTTATCTATTCAGGTGAAAATAAGTCTGCAATGTCCTGACTCCATCTAATAATATCCTGTTTGTTCACCAAACTCCTGTCTGCTGTTGTTGTTTTTGCAGTCTAACTGTCATTAGCACACTGGCAGGTCTTACTCTAAAACACATTAAGGTGAACAGTTTGGAGGCTCAGAATGTGTTAGGTAAGTCAGCAAAACATGTGGACAGATAGGAAGTTTAAAATGAATTAATTTGTTTTGCTAGGTAAAAATCTACAAGCAAGAAAGAGAATTTATGTAAGTCTGAAGGTAAGTCATATATATATTTTTTTTAAATTATTTTTCATTAAATTGACCTCAGGTTCAAATGGTGTTTCTTGTAAATTGACCCCATGCTTTTTTTGAAAGTACAGAGTCAGACTTTTCACAAATACTTTCTTTACATCAGTGCTCCTCTCTATTCAACTAGTGCAATTTTTGTTTGTTTTTATTTCCAAGATTTTTTTAGTATATTAACAGCAGCATAAAACGTGTACAATCCTAATGGTGTATATATATAGCTTATTTGCAGTTTATTTGTCTCTGCATTTCTATTCTAAAATACAGGAACATAATTAACTGTTAAACAAAAGCAACATAATGTGAAAGAAAATAACACTTCCCATGGGGGCCTTTAGCAGAAGATCCGCGGCATCGTTCTGCCTATTACAACTTCTTCTGTAATAATTCTATAGATCTGACTATATACAGTGTAGAAAGATTGTGTTTTGTCATATGCTTTTCGTTGACAGCGTTTTCAGACTTTTGTAAAAATGACACAAATGAAGTGACTGGTGCTGGTTTGGCCTTGCTTTTAAAAACATTCACTAACATCAAGTTGTGTTCAAGGAATAAATGTTTATTTGGTTTACAAAAAGAAAAACCTTTTCGGCTTGTCAGTTATTAAATACTGTCAATGAATTCAAACTTTAATAAACGACGTCAAGATGCTTTTATGTAAACACTTGAAGGACAAACATTTTAATCAGTGTAAGCTTCATTCTTTTTTTTCTGCTACAAAATACAAGAGAGAAACTTTTTCCATTTCTTTTTATTTAAACAGAAAAACTATGTTTAAAAGTGGTCTGTTCAGTTGTGTGTTTGATATTTTCCTTGATGTAAGTACTTGAGAGCTAACACACTTTGTAGAGCAGATCTGCATTTGCCAGTCTGGTGGCAGCAGTGCTTCTTTGGCAAACAGTTTGGTTTATGAACCCCAAAAATGATGAATGTATTCTCCACATTGAAGACGGCTACAGTCATGTCTAATCAAGCCAACTATTGCTGAGTGAATGATACTGCAATAAATAAGCAGCTGTTTGTAGATTTTGGATTTGTATCACAAAAAAACAAATCCTGCTTAGATTTATTTGTCACTGTGGAACCTATAGTGTTATCCATGAGAGGAACTACAGTGAGACACACAAACGCTAGCTTTTCGCCAACATGGTAATGAGTGTTATCAGACCGACGTGTCACTCAAAATGAGTCTGGCTATGACTTTTAGACTCAAAAACATTGTCAAAGATCTTGGAGCTTGATCCATGATCACACATCTTGAAATTTTGCAATAGAAGGGATTTTCACAATTCATTGTATTCTTTATTTATTCTTTACGTTTGGAGACTGGCCTCTTCAGGACCTTGATTAGCTTCTTCACATCTTAGTTGCCCCAGCGGTGTGTTTATCTTATGTGCTTTTACTGAGGGAAGGTTTTTGCCCATAATCTCACAATACATGGTCCCAAAAATCATCTCTTTCATTGACCCTGTGCATAGAAACTGTTTATTTTCAAATTGTCAGACTTTAGCGTTAGCACTAACACACAAACACATCTTTTTATAAACACGCTTTGGTTCTTTGGTGAAATATTCTCCACATTTGTAAAGTATTTAACACGAGAAAACCACCAACAACTCACTGTTCACTGCTCGATCCTAAAGTATTTTTTCATTTCAGGCTCAGGCAGTGAAACCCCATAGAAATGAACTAAACAGGAAATGAACGTGCCAACAGGAAGTTAGCATTTTTCAAAATAAATTGGCCAACTGACTTCTGTGCAGAGCCAATTCCGACCAGTCGTCCGGTCTCTTTTGAAGAATTGTAATTAACTATAGTAACCTTGAAGATTGTGGTCCCAATAGTCTTCAGGTCACTGACCTGTCAGGTCATTGACAGGGGGACAGTCAGGTCATTGACGGTTCTTAGAAAAACTGATTCCCACAAGATGAGATCTGAAGTGGAGTTCAGGTCATAGGAGGTTTTCCAATTTCTTCCCATGTTGTAATAATGGCACCAACAGTTTTTTTTTTCTCATCAAGCAGCTTGGTGATTGTGGAGTATAATCCCTGTGGAGGTCCACAGGTTTTGTCTCTGATGTCCTTGCCCCACTCTCTGGTCTTGGCCATGTCGGGCAGGTTGCAGTCTGACTATTTGAGGCTGTGGACAGAGGTCTTATACAGATAACAAGTTCAAACAGGTGTCAGTAAGACAGGCAACACGTGGAGGATAGAAGAGCTTCTTGAAGAGGAAACAACAGCCCAGTGAAGTGTGCATGATTAAAATGACAGACATCTCTCATATTTTTAAATGGGACAATCTGCTCAATCAGCTGATCTATGAATACTCATTTACCCCACTGTATTTACATGTGCATGAACAATTCCCATCGATATCTGGTTTTGTCCGATCATTGCACCACCACAAGAGCAGAGGCCAACGAGGTTCACATCCATTCATCGTGTCTCTCAGAATAAAACATGTGTTAGGATCATTATTTGTGGCCCGCAGCCGTAGTCGCGCGGTCAGAATATGCCGTGTCAATATGCGTCCCGTCTCCACACAGTCACAGTAATGATGAGAGGAGAGCGCCGGCAGCACCAGTCGGACCAGAGGCAGAGCAGATCTGGATTTCTGCAAAAACACAACCAGTCATTAGGGCCAGTGTGAGAATGCAGAGGTGATCAAGAAATTAAAGTTAGTGGTTTTACTCAAAGGTTCTATATTATCTACACCTGGGAGTTTTTAGTAAGTATTTTTTCTGCTCATCTTTGATGTTCAGTCATCATTACCTAATAATTCTGCACAGACAAAAATGAACATTGTTGTTAAAATACTAGTAAGTTGAATCAAATGCTCAGTTCTTACAGTCAAAAAAGGTTAAATCTCATTCAGAAACAGTCTTGACTATCCAAAAGGTCAAAAAAGTGACAACATAAAGCTGACAACCCAAAAATGTGAAGGTACCTGAGAATTCTGCACACGCTGTAAACATGCATGCAAGTAAAGCGGCAATAGGAAGTTTAGGGATGCACCAGAGTTAATGGCACATACAAATTTTAAGTTTGAACAGTAACAACAGACATAAACTAATTAAGCTCAACCTGAAACTCAGTTATGTTAAAAGGTCTAACTAGCCTGGATTAGCTACACTGAAAAATTCCTCTTAATGTTTTTAGTATAATTTAGTTACATCCCATCACTGGATGTAATATTTGCATCAGTATTAGTGACACTCACAGTTTTCTTTTTATATTTTACAGATGGAAGTTCTGCAGATGCTCTAGTGTAGAGAACTTGGATACGCTTGTTTTACTTTGGTCAAAAGCACTGCCTGGAGTTTGAGCAGCTGGACATCGGCCTGGTCGATTACCTGGAGGAAACACAGAGAATGAGCCTGGAACTGATCCCACCCGCCTTCTGTCAGGTAAGAATCTGTATACTAGGTTTAGATCAGAGTCCACACCAGAGTCCAGACCTGAATCCACACCAGAGTCTAGACGGAATCTGAGTTTAGACCAGAGTCCACACCAGAGTCCAGACCTGAATCCACACCGGAGTCTAGACGTAATCTGGGTTTAGACCAGTGTCCAGACTGGAGTCCAGACTGGTGTCTAGACGTAATCTGGGTTTAGACCAGTGTCCAGGAGTCTCATTTATAAAGTTTACTTACGCACAAAATGAGCCTCGAAAAGTACGGAGCAGTCTTTTACGTAAAACTTGGGATTTATAAAAAACATCTTGAACGTGAAACATTACGTATCTCTCCGCACATTTTAGACGTTGCGTATGTGTGACAGACTTCACTTAAACACGGCTCAGAGGCAGGAGAGACGTGAGAGGAGAGGACGAGAGGACGGCATGTGTGAGGAACATTTGAAATGAGCAAATATGACTTTATTTAAAACAAAAAAAGAAAAAAAAAACATTTTTTTTCAAAGCGCTCATAAAGCTTATGCGGGTGCGCTCTTGTGCACCCTCTTACGTGCACGTGCGCTTGACACTGAATGATCCAGCAGCAGCAGCAGTATCTAGTCTCTATAGTAAACGTTCACTAGACACAGTCTGACCCGCTTTTTGGGAGCACGCGCGTCACACGCACGAGTTCACGTTCCATCGTCTTTTTCTCAAGTCGCCGCTTCTTCCCAAACCCCGGGCCACAGCGTGCACACCTCCTTTTACGCACACAAACCCCGCCTGCATGTGGCTGCAGGCTTTATAAAAGTGATATGACTTTTCCCCCTTTCATGTTTGTTTAACGATCTTTACAGCTGCACCAAAGCAGTGGTTCTGATAAAGTAGGCAACCAATGTGTTTAAAATGATTGTGTTTTCAGTGACAGTGCGTAAAAGTGTCTCAGAGAAGCAACAATCACTCTTGAATCAACTCCCCCTGAGCCAGTGCGATGTGTCCCGCTGCGTGTTTCCTCTGCTCCTCCCTCTGTCACTCAAACTTATTCATTATCAGCTCATGTTTATTTAAATCGCTCATTTGCGTATCCGTTTATGGTGAGACGGAGGTGTGAAGGGGGCGTGGTCTGAGGCGGGATCCTGACCGCAGATTTCTGCTGCTCAGTAGGAAAAGAGCGCTTACGGAAGGTTTTATAAATCTGGATAATTTTTCACTCAGGACAAATCTAATTTTTTTTTTGTAGTAGCTTTTCCAAGTAGATTTTTACGCACTCTTTTATAAATGAGACCCCTGAGCGGACTCCAGACCAGTGCGGAGTCTATACATACATACATACATACATACATACATACATACTGTATATACACACACATATATATAAAAGTTTATGCTTCAGTTTTATTTTTCTCTTGTTAAACACAAAAGCATTCAATTTGGACGAGAGTTTGTTTGGAAACTTACGGTCTGCTGCCGTGTTTTTTTGCCATTACTGTAAGTACATATCGCGCATCAGATTTTCTCGTTCAGACCACGTTACCTTCAATAGGCAAGTGACGGATCACATTAAGATGACCCCCTTTCCTTCTGTCCTTCTAAACCAAATATAAAAAAAAAAGTTGTCTACTCTATGGCTCTGAATTAAAAACACATTTTGTTCAATTACCAGAAGCGGCGTTGAAGTGCGGGGGTTCCGAAAGGAGGACATCGCTGCTCCGGGACGTCCATTTGAGCTGATACAAAAAAACACTTATGGGATAATGAGTGTGAAAACTGCATTATAGAGCTTTTAGAAGGTGCTTAAAGGGCAGAGAGCGAACCATCATATTAACTGTTGTATTATCTAGTCCTTGAATTTTCACAGCAGGACACTGATAGAGCCGAGTGACAAGATGGATGCTCAAAGTGGAACGCCATTAGAGCTGAATGATGGTCTGGGAGAAGATTGTGAAGATACACGTAGGTTGGTGTCTTGGTTGATTGCTTTAGAGTGGGTTTGAAGCATGTGACTCATGTGGAGCATTATAAGGCTCTTTTTACGTGCTAGTCAGGAGCGGGTAGCTAACAGTTATGTAGGGAAAAAAATTTACATAATTGCTAGTTATCAGTTATTTAATGTTACTTTTTTCAATATTGGGCAAGTGCCTGAAAAAAAGTAATTTGTTATAGTGACCTGTTACTTCTTCAAAAAAGTAGTTGAGTTAGTAACAGTGTTACTGAGTGATGAAAATATTTGCAAGACAACGTAATTACTATTACATTACACATAAAAACAACAACAACAACAACAACAAAAGAATATGTTAGACAATAGAGGGATTTTTGACCTGCAGAAAGAGCTGCCGTTCATTGACCAAGCTGGAGAAAGAACTCGAGCAAGGGCTGTTGTCAGCTTTAATTACACAAGTTTATCACTGTGCGTAAATGAAAATTATGCTGCTAATTCAACATTTGTGAGAGAAATTAGACCCTACGACCAAAAACAGTGAGAAAAACACTGCTTCAAGTCTCTCAGACCGGTTCATACCTGATGGAAACAGCTGCTCTCGTCCAGTCTCGTTGTTTTATTCAAAGTTTTCCCAGCTAACAAAATGGAGAGCGTCTCTTTCTGCATGAAGCATGTGAAGTAGGGGAGAAAGTGACGTTGACCAAAAATCCCTCTATAGCCAATCTTACTGCAAGTCACTCAAATCAACCAACAATAGTGTTATAAACACTTTTCTCCTCCAGACACTGCAGTCACAACAACAATTCAAGCCAAACCTGCTTTGTGCAGCAGAAACAGCCCAAACAGCACATGAACCAAACATACTCTGACATTAGAACAAAATATACATCTGCACGTGACAAAACAGAAGTGATCTGTGACCAAAAAGGCGATGAAATAGCTGCACTTAGAAGAGAAAGTTACCTGTATCCACCGTGACATTGATGCAATCTATAAACTTAAAATGCACGTGGCACTCACGCTGTCGTCGGTTTTATTTCAATGTAATTAAAATAGAGCAAAGTAACACACAAAATCTACTTGTTTGAACATAGTTCCTTGTCCTGTTTTGGAAAGTGAGCAGAGGAAACTTGCGTTGCGTTCAACCAATCAGCGATGTCAGAAAAGTCAGTTCACCCGCCCAACGCTGCTTCTGATTGGTTACTATTGCTGTTTTAGCCAATTTCTGTCTCTAGCTTCTTTTGCTTCCCAAATCCAACTTGTCCGAACCCCACATAACTGATCACAGTAAACTAGCAAGCCGTGTTGCATTGACATAACAGCGAAAGAAAAAAAGTAAATATTCAATTCTTTGCTCATAAAAATAACACCATTATACTTAAACGCCTTACCTCAACACTGCTATTCTTGAGTCTACAGGTTAGCACTAGCGACCTCCCTGTTGCCTGAAATGCAACATTATAAATGACTAAAAACAAGCCAAATATATCATAAAAACATCAATGTATGTATAGCCGCTATGTTAATAAAACAGTTGACTATACTTGCTTGTCAGTGCCTGATTCCGTCAGATCTCAGAAGCTCAGCAGGACAGGGGCTCGTTAGTACTCGGATGGTGCCACAGAGGGGAGGCTGGAGTTGTACCCTTGGGCCGTTTGTCTACGAATCTGAGAATGTGAGCATAAGTGATTAGTGGTAGTCAGAGGAGCTGAGAGCAGTCTGTCTGTCCCGTCAGTCGTGTACCACAGCAAAGACAGTGAATAATGCAGTTTGAGTGCCATGATAGTAGGCATTAATAAATTAAAGGTCCTGTTTCATGCTAAATTTACTCTTGTAAGAAGTAAGTTTAGTCGTAATGTTCATATGGCATTAAAAACATCAGCCGGTTTTGTTTTGTTTCTTTCTTTCTCTCTCTCTCTCATAAAAGAACTGTTAAGCTGTGTATAAGATGTTTAAATAGCATTGCCTTGTGTTCTGACTCACTTTTTGCAGCTCTGAAGGAATCTCCTGATTGGTTGATGTGCCACAAATTTCGTCCAAAGTTGCTCCAATTTGTACTCTGGACATGGTTGCCTTTAACAAATTTGTGTACTCCAATAAGAGTAGTTTCTTTGAAAATATTAGTACTCAACTAAATGTATAATGTAGTGGTTCAACAAATTACTCCGGTGTAAAAAGTATGACAAGGGGGCAGCTTTCAATGTAGTCGAATATTGACTTGAATTACAGGAACACACCAAATCAGTGGTGACATGCCTGCAACTTCAACAATAGAGCTGGGTTTTTTATTATTCACAGGCAATCACACATTTTTCTTTATGATTTACCTTCACCATGTGTTAACCATTTCAGCAATAAATTATTAAACATACTGAGAAAAAAATACACAAAATAGGACCTTATGATCTACTCAAATAACAGTCAACTATTTACAAATCCAAGAGACAGTATTTCAATAAAATGATGCTGATTTCTATATACATAATGGGCTAAACTCACCAGGATTCCCTCTGGTTGGTGGTGGTCGGAGGGGCCAATGGCGTCAAATGGCAGCCTCAACTCCATCAGTCTGCCCCAGGGCAGCTGTGGCTACAATAGTAGCTTACCACCAAAAAGTATAAGGAATGAATAAAGCATAATATGAAGCGTTTTTGGGTGTATTGAAAAGCACTATATAAATCCAATCCATTTTTATATGATCTGTTTAGATATGCCAGAACAAACAGACTGAACACTGACAAAACTTACTAAAATTGTGATTTAATGTATTTATTTTGGCTTACAGTGCGTTGTGTATTTTACTCAAGACTTAATGGAAGAAAAACTAGACCCACTTTCCGTAAAGTATGGAAGAAGCTGGGCTCTGGATTCCAGGCAATGAAAATAAAATACTGACATTTTCTGCAATGCTTTGTGCTGTCTGCTGTAGTTTTACTTTCATGTGGTCTCAACTCTTCAGGAGAGCTCATTAGGACGCCACAATGAAAGGACACTCAGTTCAGAGTTCAGTTTTACCATAGCACAATGCCACAGATTTGCTGATGTTTTTGACTGCAATATCCACCAGAGTTGTATTTCTACTGACCTTTTAGAGAGCATGACAGAAGATCCAATTGAATGTTGCATTTATATTCATTCTGTCTAACCACTGTTTTGATATGCCACACATGTGAGGAGGCATGGAACATGTTAGTGAAGTGCTCACAGAGACAAACCTAAAACAACCACCTCGCCTCAGGCCATGACCACACAAAAACAAAACAATAATACATAATTTACAAAACAAATTGCTTAAACATGGAGCTGGCTCAGTATTTGTGAGCGCACAGAAACATCCTTAAAGCACTGTAATACCTGTAACTGGGCAGAGAGTGGTGCAGTGACTGTGACAAGAAACGTCACAAAACTAGAGGAAGACTTGACACTGAGCATGCACAGAAAAAGTTGCTAAGTATAAAATATAAATATCTACCATCCATGTATTGACCAGACCCTGACTGGCTTAACTTATATGATTTGACAGCATTTGGCTTTGACAATTCCCAATAAATGTACAACAATGTAAAGACAAATTTGCTTAAGATGATACTGGAATATTACAAAGCTTATTGGAGACCTATTGTGCTTTTTTCCTTATATTTTGGAAGAATTTATGGCATATGCAGATCAATAGTTCACATTTTATTTATTGTAAAACACAAATTTGATCTATAACAGCTTAGAATAAAAAGCAGGTCCACCGACTTCTTTTTCAAAACTGTAGAACTGATCTTAGTTGTAAAAATGTACTTTAAAAAGCCACGCATTGGTTGTGCAGCAATTTCAGGTTTGGTGTCAAAGACATAACAGACATTATGACATTCACATTAGCTCGCAAAGTCAAGAATCAATAAATAGATAAGTTACATAAGTAGATAGACTCCCAGAAAAATAATTTAAAATCCTAAGATTTATTAAGAAGGATTGTTGAAGATGGAATAAAACTGTTTCTAGAATGTTTTGTCCAGCTGCTCGGCACCTGGAACCAACGCGCTGTACCTGCTTCAAGACTCGGCTGGGGCTCACCAATGGACCATTTAATAATTTGACTGACTTTATTTTTGTCTTTCAGTACCAAGTTACCAAACCAGGCTAATAGGAAAAATGATAAAACAGATTTGATAGAAGATCTGTAAAATAGAAAGATCATTATTTTGTCAATATTAAAACGTGACGGTTTTCTGTGGCAGAAAAGATGTTGATGTCTTGTTTTTTTTATAACACCACTTCAGAGTTCTCTTCAAAGCCAAGTGAGCTGTCAATCACAGTTCCCAATTATTTGTAGCTCTGCACTCGCTTGATATTTTGACCAAAGATAGTTGTGACCTCTGGTCTGTCTTTTATCCTCCTGAAATTATTGTCCATGTCTTTGGTTTTGGATGTGTTCAGCTTCAGATTGGACTCTTCACACCATTGAACAAACTGACTTGCAGATACAGAGCTTGGTTTTGTGTGGACAGGGTCTTACATTTCACTTGATTCAAACCGTCTGAGACAGTAAGCGGGGTACTTTTTTTGCAAGAACCAATGACTGCTTTTCAGTCATAATGTAGTCGAGGAATTAAGAGAGTAAACACAAAAAATACAATTGTTGCAGTTTCTGCAAACGTATGAAATAAAGATACAAAGTCATATTCGAACTCAGTGTTTTCCATCCTTTTTTGAATCATGGCACACTTTTGTTTGTTTTGTTTTTTTGCGTGGCACACCACCTTTTATAATGTGGCCAAATCAAGCTATTTTGGAACACAAAATTATTTAATTTTGTTAAAAAAAATGTCTATGACACTTTAATGAGGAACTATGTAGCTTTTCTGGTGGAGTCGTTACTTGCATTTCCATTGCTCTGCTTGCAATGTTCCATTACACATCTACCTAAATTATGTAGTTAAATTTAAACAAGCTTATTTCATGGATTAAATGTTGAAAACTGACATAATTCAATGAACACTTGGCAGTATTTCAAGGCACACTAGTGTTCCCTGACACATTGGTTGAAAAACACCATTCTAACTTTGACAAATGTACAGTCTGCTTTCTGAAATTGGTTTGGTTCTAGCCAACACACCACTCCGCTCGTGTTGATTGGTCAATTGTACTTCCTGCTTTTGGGGAACTGTCTACAGTCCTGGATTACCTGACCTAGTAGCTGGAGTGAAATTAATTTGAGTGGAAGCACTAGGTAGCCCCAGCCTCGCTAGATACCTTTGACTCATGACAGTGTAATCCCTCATTCGTCCAGGAATGATCCATAGTAGAAAGTCTTCAAAGTTTTCATCTGGACAGTCTTTCCGAAGATCAAGACGTTTCGACTCTCATCCGAAAGTCTGATTGAAAATGATCAGATTGAAAATGACTTTCGGATGAGAGTCGAAACGTCTTGATCTTCAGAAAGACTGTCCAGATGACAACTTTGAAGACTTTCTACTACCTTTGACTCATGGAAACGTTTGAATGATCTGTGCTGCAGTCCACTTTTGGCCCAGTTCACCCATTAAAAGAGATAATCTAAATATCTTTTTTTGGTTTTAGTTTCTCTCCAGTTTTCCCTCCTTCGCCAAACTCCTCAAAATTCAGTTCAAACTTATTTTAAGCATCACCTGCGTGTTTGCTTCTTGTTGTGTGAAAGGCCTTTACACACAAACACTGCAGGGCTTAGTGGGTTTCCTTGACGGCGTGTTATTTCCCCGGAGAGCTGCTGGTAAAAATAGGCAGCGTGAGGAGCAGGGTGAAGGGTACTGACTCGTGTTGTTCTGTTCTTACACAGCGCTACAAGAGGAGGGCTCATTCTCTGATCCACGAGGACTCGGCTCTAATGAGGGCACACAGAAGGATTACGCCGGCCCTCCCACCGTAATTAGAAAAAAAAAGTGATGTTGACATGGTTTCAAAGTGCATAATAGAGAAAAGCTGGATGGCTTTGTAAATAGGCTCGGCTTCAGAGATTGGAGTCATCTGGGGTTTCTTGGTGCTGTCTGCTGTATCAGAAATAGAAGGAACATGATTAAGAGATACAAATACACCATGCATGCTATCAAATGTGCAATTTGCAAAGCAATTCGTGGGTTTCAAAAGACATAAACAAAGAAAAAGTAAATGTGATAAAACTGCTAATATTTTGTGAAATGAGAAATATCTTGCAGCTGGACTAACAATGAACATTTTTTAATTGTTCACTACACACATTTAACAAAATGAGCGTCTTGTAGTGTAGTTTTTGTCTGAAGAACTGACAACTTGTTGCATTTGAAAAGTTCTGGCCCAATTAAATGGTCGCTAAGCAACTCCTAGCATAATGGTGTCAACAGGAAGTACATTTATAATCCTAAAGAAATGGCTAAACTGGGATGAACTTTGCAAAATGTTTAGTGAAATCATTCACTAAACATAATGATCTTAACTTTGGTTTTTTGTGAAATGAGTTCAACCTGTTTGAACAACATTAAAGTCCAACATTAAATTTAATCCAAATTTTGATAAAATACGCCAGGCAGGATGATTAGTCATGCAGTATAAGTAATAACCACATTGAGCACAGTGCTCTGAAGATGGTAGCGTGTCATGAGATATGCTCTCTTATTAGATAGAAGGGAGCATATCAGCGATCAAACCAACAGTGATCAAACATGTCTGAATTGCTAATAATACAGCTGGACTTTTTTACTTCTGCAACCAGACCTAGTGGCCAGCAGTCAGAATGTATGACTACCTTCTGCCTTGTAGTCTTTTGCCTGGTGGTAGTATTTGTACAGATAGTCAGCACCAATTGGCACCACCAATATTGATGTTGAAAAAAAAAAATAGGATAGTTGTAAAATAATGTAGAGGCAGACAACTCAGTCCAGAAAGTAAAAAAAACAACTTTATTCCACCATGGCTAATTCAGATTAAAAATTACGCGCCAATACGTTTTGGCCCACTCACCCTTCATCGAGGCATAAGGATATCCTTGTGCCCTATGTCTACATTATTTTACAACACACAAACAGCTTTTTCCCAGTTGAGGCTACCCCTCTTTAAAAAGCACCTGTCCAGTATTGGACTTACTTGAATCCACGCAGCACTTCTCTTGATTATGTTTTTTCTGTAATAAATGTTGTTGAGGGGTGCGTGGTAGCAGAGTGGTTAGAGCTCTAGCTTCCCAACAAGGAGATTGTGGGTTCGACTCCCGGGTCGGACCATATCAACATCTCAAAATCTCCTCAGGGTGGAGTTTACATGTTTCCTCCGTGTCACCGTGGGTTTTCTCCAGGTACTCCAGTTTCCTCCCACCTTCGAAAACATGCATGTTTAGGTTAATTGGACATTACTGTAAATTTCCTCCGTAAATGAGAGAGTAAAAGGTTGTTTGTTTAACCCTACGACGAGTTGGCCACTGTCCAGGCCCAAAGTAACTGGGATAGGCTCCTGTCACCCGCGACCCCAAAATGAATGGAATGAATGAATGTTCTTGAACTGCAAAAATCACCTAACTGAAAATGTGTAAAATCATTCCTAATATTGTTTTACGGCAAAGTACAAGGTTGCTAATTGGAAAAACTGGCTCTTGCTCACCACCTTAGCTGCCTACGACATTATCAAATTCTGAACATCTGAACCCAACTTATTGACATTCAGAAAATAGAATTATTAAGTAAACTGCGTCTTATTTGGACATTATTATGTTATTTTCTAAAGCTGATTTCTTGACTTCTTAAATTAATCCCAATTCACTTGTATAAAATGTACTGCATATTCACATAAGGCTGAAAATAAGAGTAGGTGGATGCTCCCTGGAGATATGACCAGAAAAACCTCGGGGTCAAAGGTCAGCCCACTTGAGTCCTGTCTCTGCTTCCTCTGCTTCTTGTGGCCAGCCATGCTCACACTTCAGAGAGTACGCTGTGGTTATGAAAGATTTACTGACCTTTATCTAATACAGTCCCACTGAGATCATGATTCTGTACACATGCTTTTACTCATAATGTTGGTGCAATGGCAATGCAACATAAGAAAAACAGACTCTACAAATAATAGGTAAAGTAAGGTTTATTTTGGTTATAAATGAGGTTGTCAAACTGGTACCAAACATTGACTAACATGATCTTTCCAATGTGGCTTGATTCTAGGATTTAAATCCTAAATTTAAGCATTTTGACAAATGTATTTTTATTTTATTCATTCCAGCCAATTTTCCTTAACACTAAAAATGGCTTAAAATTAAAACTAAAACTGTTTCTAAACCCTTTGAAAAAAAAAAAAAAAATCTGCCTTTTTTTTGTTGTAAATATAGAGGGATTTTCGGTCAACATCACTTTCCGCCCTACTGCGCATGCTTTATGCAGAAAGAGCCACTCTCTTCTTTGAATAAAACAATGAAACTGGATGAGAGCAGCTGTTTGGATCAGGTATGAACTGGTCAGACAAACTTCGAAACTTTTTATTTAACGGTGGTCGTCGCTTGTTTCTCTCTGAAAATCTGTCAACACTGGTCGAATTTTGACAGCTGAATTTAATTATTGATAGTGAATTGTGTTTACCTCAGAGACCACAAAATCGCGATCTAGCTCCAAGAAAATCATGATATTAATTTTTTGCCACATCATCCAGCCTTAGTCGTAGGGTTGAATTTCATTCACAAACGTTGGTTTAGCAGCATAGCTTTTGTTTTTACACAGTGATAAACTCTAGTAGTTAGCTGACAACGGTGCTTTTTCGACTTGTTTCCACTGTTTGTGTCAATGAGCGGTGGCTCTTTCTGCATTCTTTAAAAGGATTGGTAAAGGTGGTATTTACAACTGAGACCTGAATGACACTAGATTTAGCAAATTTTGGGTTTTGACAATTCCACTCTAAAAGCGGAAGGTAACTGTGGTAAAAATAAGTGCTAGGAACCTAAAATAACTAAAAAAATAATACAATGAAATAAGACAAATGTAGCAGAGTGGATGTTTAATCTTAGCTTGTTAAGCCCAGGCAATAATACAAAAAGAAAGGACACAGGTAAGCCCATTAAACAGGAGAATGACATAGTTCCAGTTTATTTGTCAAAATTTTACTTGTCCCAGTTTAGTTTCAATAGGTTACTTTTGTCACAAGAGTCCATTTCCATCAAAACAATAAGATAAAGAAAAAGGTCCAGCCTTCATATTCACATTGTTGTCCATTCAGTTTCTTTAACATTTTTTTACTGTAACCAAGATAAACGAGGAAGACAAGGCAGCCGTGCGCTTGAGCCCTAATGCATGGCCTGTTTACCTAAGTGTAAATACGTTACAATGTGGTCAGCTGTAAAATGAAAACTCAAATGCTCCTTTAACACACAACTAGCCTACCTAAGTGTGGGGCGACATTGCTTGATGTGGGGCCATGACGGCGGAGCACACACCATTCCCACAGGTAACCAGCTTGGAGAAGCAACCACTGGAGCCATCATCACAGCACTAAAATATAAATAATTAAATACAACAAAGTCTACATTTGCTAAGTGAAGAATTTAGACAACTACCTGAGCACATGGAGACATGAGGAACACAGATCAGGCAAACCAGGAAGCCTGCTTCCATGCTACTGCCATCTGTTCAGTTTGTACCTGTATCTACCTGGTTACACAAAGCACTTACAAAAGCTTTACTAAAATTTTTGAAATTTGGGGAATTTTTTTACATTTTAAGCTTTGAGTAGAAACTGAGTCTGCTTCCTTCCAGAATGGCTGTCTTGACTCAAAAATAAGGGACTGACAAAATTGGGACGGTATTCTAGAGGGACATCAGAATGAGAATGGATTTTAGAGACCTACATTATTTTCTTGTTTCAAACTGATTTCAAGACATTACTTTAAGTCAATTTATTTGCCAATGGTTTAAGAAAATTGTAATTACCCCAAATGTGTTTTTGTTGTATTTTTGGCTAAATCAGTTAAAAACACCTTGAAACCAATCTGGTCATGTTTAGACATCCATGTCATCACCCATTTCCTAAATCAAGTTCCAAATGTTGATGAGAAAATCCCGCTTGTAACGTTTTGGCTTTTCATAACATTGATGTAAAAAACAAACAAACAAAAAAACATGCTTATCATATGTTTTTGACCTTTTTTAAAAAAATATATCTGCATTTTCTTCAGAGCCTGGGCTGTTGGTGAAACGCTTACCAATGCTCGTCCATCGGAGAATGAAAATTACTTAAATGGGAAGTAAAACCCAAATCAATCTGCAATTATCGAACCAGAAAAGTAGATGTGACTGTATGTAATGATGTCAAAACACTTCAGATGCATGTTGACTGAAAAAGAGAGGCATACAAAAAGAGAGAGAGAGAGAGAGAGAGAGAGAGCACAGAAGCTTACTGCTACAAGGCTGAACAGTGTTAGTTTGAATTTTGAACTCTTTTGTTTTCAAGAGTTTCAGCGATATACTCTCAGCATGCTAAGCAGTAAAACACAATTTCATTTCAGCAACTCCACAAGTCACACACACAGAACACAGAACATCCATCTGCGCACAGGGCCAGCCATGACAGAGAAGGCCTTTTCAAAATGGATAGTATGCAGAAAGTAGTTTGGTCACGTATGAGGAAAACTACAGATGCGCTGACATGATACACTTCTGAAGATCAGGATCAGGCCGTAGATTTTGCTGGATCAGATCTCGGTTCCATGATAATAAAAGTTCTGATATCCGTATGGTCCTGCCCACTGCCTTGCCCACTTAGATTTTTTTACTTGTTTCACAGATCAGTTTAATCAGGGGATCTCTGCTTCCAGCTGAGCTAATTCAAGTCCAGGTCAAACAACCATAGTAAAAACAGAGAGCAAAAAATATTTCCAAATGCTGAAAGTCAATCGTTTTGACACATAATAGTTTTTGGTAGTCTTCACAAAAAACAGATGAAGCTACAAAATCTATACATCATAGGAAAGCAAACAGCTGAAACCAACTATACCAGAATAATTAGTTTATCTCCAAGAATAACTAAGAAACGTATTAATTATAAAAATACAAATTTGTACATTATATTTATCTACAGATGATGAAGCAGCATTTATTTATTTTTCATGTGAACCTTACGATAATATTGCGCCCAGACAAGTTGCGTCTCAGAAGAAAGCGTACATTTACACAAAGTATTCTGAGCATGATTTCACACTTTTTTTGTGTACAATGTTACGCCGTATATTTAGCACAATATGAAAAAGTGTAAAAATGACATGAGATTTCACAGCGTAAAAATACACGAGTTTGGTTGAAGCATTTTTTTTAGGTTTAACAGGTATGTTTAGGCATCAAGTTACTAAAATGGGTAAGTTAAGGTCTGGATGTAATTTCTTTTGCAGACAGTTAAAAGGTGCTCAACAACATCTAATTTAGTGTGTCCCTCTTGAAGAGAGATAGAGAACCATATAGAGCATATTTGGAGAGCAGAGGACATGTTTGATGTAAACCAAAAACAGCCCCCCAGGAAAATGGGGCTGTTTTGGGCAGTGGAGCGGTTCATATCAATTTATGTGGAGAACATCTCCTACCAGACTTATGGATCTCAATATTCTTTTGCTCTCAACATGGAGCAACGATTAGGAGCACACAAAATGAAATGTCTGAGGTTTATATGGGGCACGTCTCTAAGCGTATGATAAGCTCACTCAGCCTTCGTCAGAGGTGACGTCTGGTGCTGTGACGTGTCTTTTATAAGATGTTCTGAGGCGTTAGAGCAAATCTAATTCAAAATGATGAGACCCAAACTACTAATGATGTACAACAGCTATGATGCACCTGTGAGTGTATTTCAAGTGCACTTTCAGAAATGAAAGAACTGATTTGTTCTCTTAGAGGTGGGGTGGTACCCTCAAGAGGACAAATTTGTACCCCTAATATGGGACACATTTGTGGACCCTTTCTGGACCCAATTCTGTACCTTACCACATGTACCTATGGTTTAGAATTTGTACTCCTGCTCTACCCTCTTTTCTGAGAGTGTGGGAACAAATGTGAGGATGTCTTAACTTTTGTTTCAGTCATATAAAGCTTTTTTTTAGAGTTTCAGTTCTGTCACTATTATTATGATATTTAAAAGGATAAAGATAATTTATTTATTTGTTTTTGGGGATTTTTTTTATTTATTTATTTTTTTTCAAATGACTGCTTTTTGTTTTTTAACCTCATAACATCACAACATGTGACTCTTTCAAAACATGGAAATGAAAAGTATTTTGAAAAGTATTCCGCATTAAAACAATTTTAACAGCAATATATATATATATATATATATATATATATATATATATATATATTTTTTTTTTTTTTTCGCAAATGAATTGCATGCTTATCTTTACAAATAAAAATGTAGCAAGGTTCTTAGATGGTGGCTGTTTTTTTTAAACTCGGCATGTGTTGCCACCTTCTCGTGTCTCAATAAAGTCGCAGTCCGTGGTCACGAAATGCGATGTTTGTCCACTCAAGTTGTTGAAAATATCCAGAAGAATAGTCTTTAAAAACGTTGGCAAAAACCTACAAAGTTCTACGTTTGGCTCTGCTGGTTAGCGGTAAGGCTTCGTTAGTTGTAACTTACCTTTCCTGTGGCTCCTACACAATAAATCCTGACAATCTCCAGCTGCAGAAATGCTTTATTGTGAAAGAGCATATTATGCTTATAAGGAGTAATACTACGATTAGTCAGAATGTTATGGGAAAGCCTACAAAACATTATTAAACATACATTCTACATTTAAAGACCAAATAAACAGGAGTAACAGCTAAATAAGTTATTAGAAAGCAAAATACATTTAAAAACAGAAAAAAAGCATTTAAATAAATGTGCTTAATCACAAGTTTACTCATGACAATCATGCAATTAATCACAATTAAAATGTGTTATCGCTGGACAGCCTTATAAAAAACACTACACTGGACTGAAAAAAAAAATTATAATAATACTCAGGAGCACTTTTAAAGGAAAATAAAAATGTAGAAAATGGCATCTGACATAAAACCATTCACAAATGACTACAACATGATGCAGAAATGGTAAAAAACTGGTTAAGACATGCTGAACAAATCTGAACCTTTTTAATCACATTCTCCCAAGTGTCACTGAACCACGACTCCTCTGATTGCACGTCGTCATGGAAACACAAACTCCTGACATTTGAATCCAGGGCTGCCCACGTAATTACCCTGTATGTTTTGTCATTCCTCCAGACAATGGAGAAGAAATGAGCTAACTAACCCGAGTCCTGCTCAGTGTTACAGAGAGGAGTGATTTATCGAGCTCCCAGACTCACCTCAGACACAGGATCTGCCATATTATACACACTTCTGATGGCACTTCGCATGTAGGCCTATAGTCTAACACCATCCATAATGTGTCTGTTGTGTTGATTGTGTGACCCACAAGTAAAACAAACAAATGACACCAGATTCTAACTCAAATGTCCAAAAGATCAGTAGAGCTTCATCAAAGAAAAACATTTTCTCTTCTTTATAAACATTTTTTTTTGTCAACAAAGCATACCTTATTATTTGTATTTTTTTTCCCTAACATTAAGAGTTTGGATCAATGTAATATATGGTAACTAGGAAATTTCCTAAAGGCATAATTTACAATCCTCCCTCTCTATTGTTATCTGCTTCCTCTCTATTGTTATATGCTTCCTCTCTATTGTTGTCCCAGTCCTCTCTATTGTCCGCCTGCTTCCTCTCTATTGTTGTTCGATTCCTCCCTATTGTTAGTTTGCTTCCTCTCCATTGTCTACTTACTCTGTTGTCAGTCTGCTTCATCATGACTTTCGGATGAGAGTCGAAACATCTTGATCTTCAAATAAGCTGTCCAGATGACAACTTTGAAGCCTTTCTACTATGAATCAGCCCTAGACAAATGAGAGATTGCATAAGAAAGACACACAAATGCTTTCATGTACTTGAAATGATTTCTATACAAACATTTAAAATGGCTTCTTTCTTATGGAATGTACTGCTATGGTGTCCCCAGAGGTTCTTGATCTTGCAACGATACCATACAATTAAAGTCCAAACAATACAAGAGACTCAACATTGACGGCTTGGTTTCAGCACATTTGGAGTATCTATTCAGGTGGAAATGACTCCGCAACATCCTGTCTACCTCGTCTAATACTCTCCCATTTGTTCACCACACTTCACTAAGTTTATTTGGTGCTGCTAGCATTGTGGCTATCTGTTGTTAGCATACCGGCACGCCTCACTGCTAACAGCTGTAAAAACACATCGTGGTGAACAATTTGAAGGCTCAGAATGCATTAGATAAGTAAACAAAACATGTAGAAAGAAAGCAGGAAGTATGCACTTAGCATGCTGTGTGGTTGTTAGTTTTACCATTACAACAAGACTTTTGAAAGTTGTGAAAAACACGTTTAATCTCATTGTAATGGAAAAACCTTAACTACCATGAATGATTTAACATTATAACATTTGACCGAAGTATTAGACACAACACTTGATGACATCATTAGGTGAAATCGAGCATTCTGAGCTTTGCAGCCTGAATTGACCAAACCACATTCTAAAATGGCCAAAAGCTCACATCAGTCAATTTTGTGTAATTTAGAACTTTTAACTTTTGATTGGGTTTCTGATCCGTGCCTAACTCGTCTCTCCGAGTCTTCTGAGGTTCACGTCCTAAAACAGGAGAGCTCTGATTGGATTTTAAACGCCATGATATAGGCCGGAGTGAAGTATTTAAGACGGCCATTCATCACCGTGCATCACCTCGTTCTGCTCACCGTAAATACTGGAGCGCGTGCGACCGATAGAGCCGTCAAGGTGTCAGGGCCCATTTACGAGGGAGTAAATTTCAGACGTTATGTAAGGTGTTTTGGTGCGATGGGGAAGGTAGTGAATATTGTTTAAATGTTGTAAAGCAATACGTTAGTGGGTCTAGTTACTAATGCAAATCACTAGACTGAAAATGTGAAGTTTAGTTTTGGCTATTTCATGGAACAAAGTCACTAATAAGACAACTATTACTTCACCACCATCATTCGAGGTTGAGTATTTCTTCTCAATCAACCCTGAATAAATAAAAGTGAAATCACTGGCTGGTATTCTATGATTCGTCTAACCCCACACACCACATTCTTACTAAATGTGGGAAGCTTTGTATTTGCCTCACAAGATCATAAACCCACTGTACACTTAACTACAAAATAAAAACAAAAATGTATTTATCTAAGATTTCAAACATTTTGTTCATGTAAATACACAGCCATTTTTTAGCTTTTATGTCTGTAGATTCACATTTTGTTTGTCTTTAGTCTGTTCAAAACAATAAATTTGATGTTTTTATGACGAATTGAGACAGACACACAAAGACAAGACTACCAGTATTGTCTTAATATTGTAAATATTGACTGATATGTATCGCCTATAGATAGAACCATAGTATAAACATACATGCTATATGGCTCTTTTTGCATAAAATTATTTTCTTCATACCTAATTTGTTTTGTAGAAATGATTTTATAATAAAGGAAGTTCACTGATTGTCGCCCATGATTCTCTGAGAATCCTTACAGTATTTATGTGTACATTGTAGTATTTCTTGTGCGCCTGTTTGTCTTCATAGAGATGTTATTGCTGTTACTGAAATTCCCAAAGGCACTAAACATGTTGAATACAGATCTGACCGCCTGGTAAGCTGGCTCTGTGATTACATCTGTTCTTTTCCATGACAACTGTAGATGCATAATGCAAAACAAACACATCTCAGTGGACAGCAGGTGGACGTTCCAACAAATAGTGCCAATTTATAGAGGGATAATTTCTTTATCAACACGAGAGATGTGTGAGCATCCAGTATGCAGAAAGAGCTGCTGCTGACTAACACAAGCTGTAGCAACAACACGAGCTAGCGCTGTTGTCAGCTAACTACAAGAGTTTTTCACTGTGCAAAAACAAAGAAAAACACTGCTTCAGAAACGCAGAGAAAAAGAGTCTATAATCATAAAATTATGTTTTGGATTTTTCCTTAAAACCTAAAAGTGCTCCAGTTTAGCAGAGATGACTATATACTGATGAAGTAATATAATGAGGACTTTATCACAAATGTTAGGTTTTTATCTTTGGCTAATTCAATTTCTGACAACTTGTGATGTTTATGTTAAGCCCACAAAATGACAATGAAAAAAAATGTGTTCAAGCAAAAGAAGTGAATTCATTAGTTGAGGTGATTCCAAGTCTATAATATAAGTTAACAATAATTTAATTAAGACACCATCTATGAAAGCAAATGATGGTCATTCCTGGTGAGTCATGGTGAACTAATGCATGAATTATCATCAACTGGAGGATAATTCATTAGTTTATGTCCTCTTATAAAATGTTCTCTATAGATTTAAATTCTCCAATTTTCTTCAGAGCCTTCCTTATTCACACTTACAACCAATCAAATCTCTTCCCCCAAACCCAGTACCTTCCTTTAGCTTCCTTATCTATGCATTCAGCAACTAGAATTATTTACAATTTGAACAGCGTCTCCAATAGACACTCTTTTAATGAAAACATATTGCAGTCTGCTTAGCTTACAGCGGCGTTCGTTCATGCACATTCGCCTTGTTTACACACAGCTCAAACCTCTATATTTTTAGCCATGCAGACAGGTGCGGTAATAGCATTCGCCTCTCAACTCCCCAAACTTTACACCTCATAGAACCAAACAGCACAGGCCATTTTTCTCCTTGCATGGCTTCCTCTCTTGGCATACCAACTTTTGCTTTCTTCGGGCTCTGCTTGTTTCCTCCAAAACTCTGAAAAATCACCTGCTTTCAAACCAGTCTCAGAGCGGTTCTGTCTTTTTTAAGGAAATGGGGGATCTTCGAACTGAAATGTCGAGTCAGATTGAGATGCATGGAATAGATTGAGATGCATGGAATAGTAAACTTGCAGTTGGGAACATGTCAATAAATTCATTCAACAAGTGTATCATGTCAACATTCAATTCAACATTGACCAGTCGATACTGATATTGACCAATGCTGGTGTAAGCTTTTTTTCTTCTCGAAGCTTAGTTAACTTGTTTGAAATGGGTTTTTTAGTGTTATGTAATTGTTATTTATTGAACATTTCTAACATTATGAGATGTTAGTCTTGGTATTACACCACCAGTACCAGAAAGTATTTTTCTTGCTGTAAAAGGGTATTGGTTCAGCTGAACCAATATCATAAAACTGATATCCAATACAGCAAAATTTCATGGGTCGGCGCTGGTACTCAGTCCCAGTAACGGATCGGTGCATCACTGGCTGTTACTATCTTGATCCAACCAGGAAAATAATAAGTCATAATTTTGTCTACAAAATGGACTGTTATTTGGCCTGGATGAGGGCCCGCTCATGTTTGTTTCTACAGAGGGATTACCGGTCGGCGTCACTTTCCGCTCTACGCATTCTATATTCAGAAAGATACACTTCTATCTTGTTAACTGGGGAAACTTCTTTGATTAAAACAAATTAACGGGACAAGAGCTAGCTGTTTGGATCAGGTATGAGCTGGTCTGACAGACGTGTGTCTCCTGAAAGTTGAGAGAGTGTTTTTCTGGATGTTTTTTCACTCACCTGAATGTAACTTTTAAGGGTTGTGGGGTCGTATTTCATTCACAAATGTTGACAAATGTTGTTGGCTTACAACAACCCTGGCTCAAGTTGGTCCAGCCTGGACAATCAGCAGTGGCTCTTTCATTGTCCGTGTTTTCTGTGTATTTTTTCCACATATTGACATAAAATGTTTTTAGACCCATTCAGAATGTCTGGAAGTATGGCTTTAACTTTCTAAGACTAACGAATTATGTAGTTAAAATTTCACCTTCAGAAAGTTATACAATGCACTTTTAAATACTTCAATATATTTTTTGAATGTATTTTTTATTGTGCATATTGTACACAAACAATGTAGCGTATAAAGCAAACACATTCATTCACGGTGATTAACAATGAGTCACATTTAGTCACTAATTTACAAAATTACCTGATAATGCTTTAATATCATTTATTGTATTTCGAGATGCACAGTTTCAGTCCATTAAGTTCATTTGACAGTTAGCACCTAAATTATCCAGAAAAGTCCATTGATGATACAAAGATAGGCAAAGGTGACACACATGTAACATGACCCACAACCCAAACGGGAACATAGAAGCAATGGGCAAGGTGCAAGGCTATGGGCCGATGTGGTTCAACCTCTCCATCTGAACGCAGGAAGATTTAATTGGCTACACAGCACACAAATGACATGTACGGACTGCACACATGTACAACCCACTTCACCTCCTCACACGCTGCACATTCATCATGACACGTGACGACTGACACAACCTACGACACGCTCGAACCCCAGCAGCAAAAAGAACACCAAACTCCAAAGCATTATTCTTTGTGTATTGACTCACTTTGTTCTAAACCGTGGAATAAAACTTACTCTTGAAAAGGAAAGTCAGGCAGTGTTCACTTTTTATCAAATGGACAGTACAAAGCACACTAGACTTTGAAACTCTCTTGCCTTGTCCTCACGACTTTTTGTGTGTGAACAGAATTTTGACTTATTTACATTTTTTAATTCACTAATGGAAAGCACTTTGGTTCAGTTGTTGCTGTTGTAAAGCGCTTCATAAAGTTTGAATGATTGATTGAAAATGGACTGGACACACGCGAATGAAAGACAGAAGTTATGGTGGTGATGAATGACGACACTCAGAACGCATTAATAAAGGTGGACTACAGAAAAGTTAGAAATTAAAAGGCTGCATGGAGGAACACTGTACATCCCAAAAAAACAAAACAAAAAAACATAAACTGAGGATATAGTAGGGTCAGTAAAACATTGGCCAATAGGAAACACTGCTGCTTTCTTAACAGTTAGCCTGAGAGTCTGTCAATCAAACCAGACAACTGAAAATGTTTCCCATCCCCTACTTAAAAATATTCACTTGAACTGTTTCAATCAACTTATAAAATGTGAGCTCATCTGTTGCATCCAGGTCATATACAAGATCAACGGTTACTGCAAAAAGTACATTTTGATAGGTTACATGCTCTCATGAATTGCGTATATATCCGGTTATGAGCCCGATCTCACAAGAAAGCGCACGTATACCACATTACAGGACATGTTCACCGCTGTTTTGCGTTAATACGGTACACATTGCAGTCCCAGTTCATTTCTATGGTAGATGTTAAGATGTGTTCTTATTTATATATTAACGAAACTTACCCATTTTAGTAACTTGATGCCTAAACTTACCCGTTTCACCTAAAGAAAACGTCCCCAGGTGGCTGCAACCAAAACTCGTGTAGTGTAATAGAGGTATGCAAAAAAGGCGTTAAATTGTTCTCAAAATACGCTGGTTTTGTGTAAATGTACGTCTTCTTGTGAGACTGTGTTGCTATTACAGAGCTATTTTCTTGGCGTTCTACAGACACATATTTTGGTTGAGACATGCATCGAACCAGCTTTTTCTGTTCCGATACCGATATCGATACTTTGTCTTTAATTATCTTCCAATACTAAATAATACTACGCGAGACAAAAAAAAAAAAATAAATCCGTGGTTGTTTATTTATCAAAATTAATCTAAGTGACACATCGACAATAGCAAATCTGCGTCGACAATTTTTTATACTCGACTAATCGTTGCAGCCCTACAACAAGAGATGTTTGATTGATGATGATTCGGGGTTAACAGTTAAATTTAAGTCTGAAGTTACAAAAATGGGTAAGATTAGGTCTGGGGATTATAGTTAAGAATAAGATTTAAAATTGCATTGCATAGACACTCATTTCGTGATGCCAAGCACAAAATGCAAATATTGGTTACAAGTTGGTTACATGTCCAACAACAATATTTCAACCAAAATTTTACAAATATTACTTTGCTACAGGCTAGAATTGGCCAAGTGGTTTACATTTAAGTTGATTCAGATGGAATGCACTGAAGTGGAAAGTTGTGATTTTCAACTGGGAAATATCCGACCTCCCACTTGCTTGGAACATAGTTGTGGAGGCGGCACTAGGCTGTGAAACTTGCGCATAATGATAAACCAGAAACAGTTTTTGGATATGGCTCCTTGGAAAATACTCCATACAACTTTTAGTTATTCTGTCTATGTTTGAAAACAATCAAATCTGGTACAGCATCTTCACTGATTCCAAGTACATTTGACTTCTAGTGCCACAGACTTGACATGCTGTCTGCAGACAAAAGTTTCAGCGGCTAAACCATCCCACAATACTGTATGAACAGGATGATTATGACTTGACTGGTGGCAACAAACTGTGACAGAGAAAACGGAATGTGGCTTGAATAAAATGTTTAACCTCAAGCTAAAACACACTGGGTCATAACTGAGCCTGTCAGTGGGCTGAACCTGTCAAAAACGGAAAAGAGCATCCAGTAATAGTGACAGTGAATGTGGCAATATCCTGACTTCTTTTATACGTATAAGTTTGGCTGAGGACTCGGTCGCCCTGAGCTGACAGCCTTGACCAAACGGCGTCGACATGCTGTTTTCTCTCTCTGAAATTGAGGGCAGCTCAGTGAATCGTCAGCAGTGATTGGAATGCAATTTCTGCTCAGGCCTCAAACCCTTTTGTTTACTCGGACTGGAGACGTGTCGAAGCAGACGCTAAATGTCAAGAACTGAAAATCAGCATGCCTCTCTCCTTCAAGAACAAGCTGGTTTATACACTGTATGTGTAGTAGATTTTAAAATGTATGAATACTAAGGATAGATTTGATTGAAATAGGTTTGGCTTTAGTACTCACACATATTTACCTAGAAATATGTTTTATTCCTATTAGAAAAAAAAAAAGATTTGTAGCTCACACAACACATGGTTCCAAAAGACCAAGAAGTCATAAAACATTCTTTCACAGTTTTTTGTGCCTCTTTTTTTGCTGTGGCTCCCAGTTTCTTCACTTCTTCTGCAGCTTTATGTTCCTGCTAATTCTCTCAGGTCAGCACAAAACAAAATAAAAAAAACAGGGCGGACCGATCTTTTTCTGTAACAAGCCCAAATCTCTGGAGTGAGCTCCTTTGAGCCTCAGACAAACAGAGTCACTCTCTGATTTTAAAGAGAAACTAAACTCAGAATCAACTTTTTTCACTGTTAAACTGTGTATATGGGGTCAAAAATGAATTATCTACTGTTTCCAGGCCTTTTTGGACATTTTTGTGCAAACTCGCTCATTTTGCAGTTATGTGTGTAAAAACCGCGGCTGTACTGCCACGCAGGGCAAACGCTGCCAGTGCATTTTCAGTACCCTCTGACGTCACAGTGACTTGACGCGCAGACGAGCCGCCCAGAGGGAATAAATAAACTCCTCCCCCTGACACCGCTGCTGCGGAGGAGTGTTGAAGAGCGATCACTCGCTGTGCACTGATATTAGCCGTCATTTGGCTCAGCTTGTTGAGCGAGTGGTGCGGAGTGCAGCTGCTTGTACAACGATGCGCTGGTTCGAATCCCGTGTCAGTGAAGTGTTTTTCATATTCATTTTTAGAAAATACCCACATAATGAGCTCATGTGCCTATGTAGACTAAAGCAAAGGTTTAATACATATGTTTTGTAAAGTTAAAAATATCTTGACATGCAAGTAAGCAAAGACTACAGCTTCCCTCAGATAGACTGTCAGTGGTCAGGACCCGGACTGCTCCGTCACATCATTTGCCAAGCTCACTGTTCATATTTGGTGCTGTCAATCAAAGTCTGTTCACACCCACTAGGCGTCTCTTAAAAGGCCTCCGGGCATCTCCCACTTTTGCGAGCCTGTTTGAGGTGCAGTTGTGGGCGGAGTTAGTCTCTGAACGTGTGTTTACCCTCACTTTAAGTCTTTTAAAATCGCAGTTTTTTGCTTTGGCTTTAAACAAGCTAACTCTCACCTAAGCCCCAATCCTAAACTTAGCCATAGAATTGTGATTTAACCTAATCAAATGAGTTGTTCACTATTTCCCACAGTACGGTTGTTCCGTCACAAACCGTTACAAACGCCAGTGAAGGTGCTCACCTTGATATGGCACTGGTTTGCTTCAAAAGTGCTGATCAGGCCTATGCAACTTAAGGCCCGGGTGCCAAAATGGCTCTCCAAATATTTGTTTCAGCCCTCAATTTACTTTCCAAAAATTACAAAAATATATTGTCTTTCATGTGTAGATTTATTTCTGGGGTAATACATAATGTGTCAAAAAGTGTCTGAAACAAGATTTGCCAATGTATGTGTATAGTGTATTTTTCTTATGTAATTTCCAGTAAGAAAATGCTGTTGTTTTTTTTTTTTTTTAACCAAACAATCCACTTAATTCTTATTCTATTGGCAAAACTGTTTGAAGACAGTTCAAATTTACTCAAGCAAGGATAAATATGACTTATTTTAGGCATTTATTCACTTATTATCTATCTATCACTAATTTAAGATTGTCAATTTTTCAGTACTGAAATATACACTGCAAAAATACTGTATATGTGGTTTGAATAGCCCTGGTGTCTAATCTAACCTCCACATGGTCATCACTTCATTAGTTAACGTTTGTTTACTATTTGTAAATACTATCCAATCATTTAGGGTCATTTAAGGTCATGTAATCTTGATAGTTAACTAACATTTGTAAATGATTTGTATCTACACCTTATTATAAAGTAATACCGAAGTTAGAATAAAAAGGATGTTATCTCAAAAGTTTGACGTTAAAAGCTGAAATATAATGAAAACAAGGAAAATGAAATGCCTATAAAAACGGAACGGATTAATCTAGGATAACAATTTAGACGACACTTGTAGGTCTCTTTTGATCTACAACAAGTCATGATTCTTGTTGTTTGTGCAAATATTGTGAACAAAAAGGCCTGACAGGGAAGAGAGGTCAAAGCGAGAATAATGTTGACAGTGAAAGAGTTATGAACAAAATTTCGCATGTCTTTTTACTTATTGTCCCTTTTCCTTATGCACTAGTATGGCCTGTCACTGTTCCAGCTGTGTGGCACTCAGCAGCTGTCAGCTCCATGTCTTTACTCACTGGTGATTGATGACTTGTAATTTCTCATTTAGTCTCATCAGCCCCGAGAAGCACTGCCTCTGCGTCGGATCATCACGTCCATATGTTCAGCCGTTTACCTGCTGCTGGCTTCGGTAAAACCCCGCGTGAACCGGCCGCCGCCTGGTTAATGAGCGGATCTACTCGAATCACTCTTGACACGTGGATTTAAGGGTTAGACTTTAGCTCCATTCACTCTTCTTTGATAAATCTAGTTTAATAAAGTTCTCTCCCTCAGAGCCTATGAAAAACACCCTTTCCAATTTATTTGCATCTTGTTTTTCTAAGTCTTTGACAAGCTTACCAAGTTTCTGCTGTTAAAATGCATTGAGTACAGCTAAGTTAGCAACATTAGCATCTGGGAAAGCTTATTTATGTCCTTTCCTATTAAAATATATCAACTGATTTCTTGAATGAGTCTCTGAACATATCTTAACATTGTAAATCTATCTCTCAGGTCTGAAAAAGTCATATTAGGAAGGGAAATTCTCAAGGGATGACCACAAGGACATTTGTTGGGTCCCTTACTTTTCTTCTTTTATATCATCAGAAAACATAATGTAGGTTTTCCTAGCTATGCACATGACACAGCTTTACATTTCCATCGAGCAAAATCGAAAGGATGCCAGGATGGATGAATTTCTTTTCAACAGCAAAACACTCTAGTAACTTCTCCTGACTCCTTTAATCTTAAAATTTATTTTTATATTTTGTAAATTTTCCATTAATTTTCTATAGCTTGTTCCTGTTTGGAGTGGGGAAGCCTATCCCAGTGACTTTGGGTCTTAGGCGGGGAAACATCCTGGACATACAGACACAATTAGATACAATTATTCCCTCTCTCATTCATTTCTCCTATATTCATTCACTATAGGAGAAATTTTCAGCGATGCCAAAGTCACCTAAACATGCAGGTTATTAGAGTACCCAGAGAAAATCTATGGTAACATAGGGTCAACATGCAAACCACCCAGAGAGATTGTGAGATGTTGAATTGGTTTGAACCCATGATCTGCTTATTGGGAAGCCAAAGCTCTAACTTATCTTCTAATGCTATTACAAGTAGTCTTGTGGAAAGCACTTTGGACTGCTTACACGTATGAAAGTGCACATAATGATATTATTATTATAAATATAAATCTAGATGTGTGGACTGATCATGTTGAGTAGACAATTTTTTTTTAACATTTCAAAACATGAGATGCTATAAAGCAGTGAGGTTCAAGAGCGTGCAATATCTTTTCTCTTCAACTAAATCAGAATTTCTATTTCTGAATGCTTGGCAGACAAAAATAAAACTATTGATGGGCGATATATCTGGACCTATTTTTTTTTATGTTGGACAACATTTTAAGGGGAGATTCTTTAGTGTTTGTGTGGACGTGTATCAGTCCTCAAAGATTCAATCTTTTTTTGAACAGACTAAAAGAGTAAAACTAGAGAAAAAAAAATAAATAAATAAAGCTAAATCTGGCTGGATAATTTGTAAGAAAGTTTTTACATTGCACATTTTACATTTTACAGATTTCAAAAATCACCAAAGTGCACTACAAATAGGGTTAGATCGAATTACACAAAAGAGAATTTAAATTTCAGGTGCTCCAAGTCGCCATAACATCGACGCTGGACCTTTCAGACAACATGAATGCATATTGACAAGACAAAACACAATCACAATCAAAATTACATCATAAAGCCATCATCTCGTTATTATACCAGATGAATGCAATGGTTTTTATTTGTTTATTTATGTATTGTTAAGCATTTAGTGAAATAAAGTAGCACAATACATCCAGACACATTTTACACTGACAAATCCGGGATTCCTCAGGAGAACATTTCTAGAGTAGAAACACAGGCATTGTATTTGTTTTCACCCAGAGGCAACAGAAACAATGCATGCTTTAAATGCACAAAAATACATAACCATCACTGAGAATTACAAAGACATTCAGCTGGATAAAACGTCTTCAAAATGTCCATACAGGCCCATCTCTAATTTCAACACAGTTTACAGTTACATCAGACTGTTCTCAGTGGTCAACAGTTCGTCTGACTTTACAAACTCCTGTTTAGTGGAGCGTTGTCCCATTATACTGTGTGTGACATGCAGCGGGTCAGTGCTGTCTTCGATCCGTCGCGCTTGTTCAGACCTGTATTCAGACCAATGGACTGTGCCCTTAGCATCGGCCGTTAGTGACCTCAGCGCTGCCTCCTCACATCTGCTTACACACATAAACAGTCTCAGAAAGAATACTTTGAAAATACCTGCAATAAAATGGATTTGCTTGGTATTTTGTAACTTGGACAAATCAAACTTTAAATGACCTTTCACCTAGGGCTGGGCAATATTGTGATCAAAATCGAATGGTGAGCTCATCTCTTTGACAATCTACGTTTTTTTTATCTTTTCTAACCTATACTCTTAGCCTCAGAGTTGCCAAATCCAAGTCTTTACAGCGACTTTAGGCTTCTTTTTTGAAACGGTCTACAAGAATGGTGATAAATCGAAATTGTGATCTGGCTCTAAGAAAATTGTGATATTGATTTTTTGCCATATCGCCCTGCTCTACTTTCAGCCTCTCTAATGTGAAAAAATATATTTTAATTGTAGATATTCAGCTTCTTTTTTGTATTACTTTTTAAACAATAATGTTGAATGCTTTACACATATACTGTAGTGCTGGAGTGTCAAACCCATTTTGACATTGGCGTTATAGTTTTCATCAAAAACCTTACTCTTTGACAATCTGCAAGTAAAGGTTTCTTTATTTGATATTGAAGTTACACATACTGCACTTCTATATATACTCCTATAAAGTCTAAAAATTAATTATTCTTTAATTTTCAGACAAATAATTTCATTAGGTTTAAGATACAACCATAGTATGATGTGAAGGACCGCACCCGGCCCCCGGGGCCTTTGTTTGACACATGTTCTGTTGTGTAATGACACACATTAATGTTTTCTACATCAAATCCAGGCCAGTACAGTGTTTATGGCTGGATACTCTTTGCCTGGAAAATCCAGACAATTTATATAAAATATATCGTCTGGTCACCGTGTCCCTCTTTCGGATTTCTGTAGTCGTGATTGACAGATTAATTAGCCAATCAGAGACACGCATCTTCTGGAGTCTGAAAACCAACATGGCTGCTCCTGACGTAAAAAATACATGAAAAAGCATGTGGAACTGAACAGATTTCTACAGAATCAATGAGCAAGTCAAAAAACGATTTTTATATGAGGTGAGTGAAGTTACATTTTGGTCTAAATGACAGACGACCAATCAGCTTCTTTGTTTCATCTGCGTCACGCAAATAAACTAACCTGATTGGCAGATACGATGTATATTTGATCTGAAATACAGGCGGAGGGCGTGGTGACCAGACCCACTCTTCACAGTTTGCTGAAGTGTGGGTTCTGGATCCCAGGCAAGGATATTCATACTCACAATTAAGACTAAATTTTGAGGTTTTTGATCCAATTAGGTTTTTGAATTGGCCAATTACTTTTTTTTGGGCAAATTTTAATAAATTGGCCTAAAATATTTTTTGTTATTTATTGTCTAATTATTATTTTTTTTATTGTTCCAGAATTTTTTTGTGTGTTTTTAACCAACTTGGGCAATTAGACTTTTTGTCGGTCCAATTTTTTTTTTATTACCTAAATTACATTTGAATTGGCCCAATGGACAGAAAATTTTGAACTTTGCATGTATACGTCACACATCTTACGCATGTAGAAGTCTAATCTTAAAAGAATATTTGTGACATTTAAGCACATTACAGTGATATTCAACCAAAACTCAAAAAACGTACTGTGGAAAACTCTGGAACAGTACTTTGGCCCAGACTCACCTTTCCCAGTGTAACCTCATGTCTGCGCTGCTGCTGAGTGTGTGATTGATGGCAGGGCAGACTCACTGCTGAGATTGGGGCTGTATACAACTGTGATTCAAGAGCTTTAGTCACAACAAGTGGCCACAAATCCACTCGTAAGACTTTCACGGAGAATCTGCTGCTGCTGTAAATTCAACACACTGCCCTGAAAGGATTCAACGGTCAGTTTTTGAACCCAATTATCATAGTTGAAAGTCCACACCTCTGAGAAACAGTCATTGCCAAAGATCCTACATCTCAAAATTGCCACTTTTAAAATTCTCTTGTGTACTTTCCTGTATTTTCTCTTTTGTTTTGTTCAATAAAGTTTCAAGGACACCGAAAGACATTTTTCTTCAGTCTGCATTGTTGATAAAAGCCAGAACTGCGTTGCGTCTGAACTGTTGGCAATTTTAACACCTCGAGTACCGCAGATTACCGACACTTTGAAGCAGTCTCAATGGCTGTGTTGATACGTGCCAATCTGCTTCACAATCAGAACTTCTGGGATTATTTTTACCACGTCTCAAAAGAAACCTAATGTGCAAACAGAGAGACAAAGCCCCGTAATGGCAGTTAGATACTTCACCATCTCTCCAACTTCTTACGCTGTACACTTCAACAGGCCTTGTTCAAACGCTCTCTTCTAATCAGCGAGCCATTCATGTCGACGCACATCAAATATAAGTTAAAGTGCTGGGGACCCGCGGGGCCCTCCTCCTGCGCGTGTGAGGCTGGGGGCCCGAGGAGGTGATAGGCGGAAGGGGGGAAATGAGAAGAGGCGTGCTGCCGTGTGAAGTGGTTTAACGCGCTTCCTTCTCAAACCCGCGGCACTGCTTTTAAGTACCACAGGTCCCGATAGACCGCTGCTGCTGCTAAGAAGTATTGTTGGGGACGTTTGCATGTACTTTTGTCGGAGAATAGCCTGGCATCCATACTGCTTTTCACTCTAGTTTTAATTGTGGTATAGTTTCAGTCTGGTCAAAACCAAATTTGGAACAAAATCAGGCGCCAATGTTTGTTTTTGTGTTTTATACCCATGCTTACAGATGGATCTTGTGTTTCTCCACTTGCTCAGAAATATTGGACTGTGGTAGAATAACTTCGTCTTTACTTCCTTTATGAGTTGTCTTAGACGGTGCGTTTAGGTCAAGGCAATTCAATTATATTTACAAGCGGGTCAATTTTTCTAAGGGGCCAAGGTCTGAGAGCCGGAGCACAAAACTGAACATTCATTATTCTCAAACAACTCGAAATGGTACTGTTCACTAGTACTCTTTGAATTTGGGATTATCAAAATACAACAATAAAACCTTAAAAATAACCAGATAAACAACAGGAACATTGAGACTTCTCACATTTTTCATTGAATCACTCACAGTTAAACTCATTACCTTTCTGTTCTTAAATAAAAAGTTTTTGATTTTGTTTGTTGAGGATATGATTTGTTGGACAACAGTTGAAACAGCTTAGATCTCCAACTGCCTTTCGCACAAAACAACAACAATAGCAACAAAATGCTATTTAAAAACTGTACAAAAAGTACATTTTGTGGCCAGTGTTCTTGCTTTTAAAGGACACACATGCAAAATCAACTTTTTGGAGTTTTTAAACCTTTTCTAAAAGTGCTTCCTCATTAAAAATTCCACTGAAGTTTTGTTTGAGAGATATCTTTCATTTCCCCCAAAACACTGTTCTGAAAGCCCCTAGTCTGTGATGTCATAGATAGATCTCTGTTTAAATTAATAAAGTATCAAGACGAGTTTTAAGCATTTCTGCAGTTACAGCGTATCAGGCAAGATCAGTTGTATTGCTTACACTGTGTGACTTCCTTTGCTGCCAGTAGCTGGAACTCCAACTCAATTTTTTATGTGGGAAAAACATGGGTTAATTTATTTCCTGAAGAAGACCGTTTAAAACGTATAGGTGTCCCTGTCTCTATTAAAGGTATTTTAATGCATCAGTGCAGTGGTTCCCAACCTTTTTTCCTCGAAGCCCCCCCCCCCCCTGACGAAACGTGAGACTTGTCGAGACCCCCCTGTTTAAACCGGTGGCCTCTGAATTCTTATTGTATGATTAAAAATAGAATTGAAAACATTGATTTCAGCCAAAAAAACAACTCTTGTGGTGTTTTGGTGATTTGTGGTTTTTAATAACAAAGTTTCACTTATGACTACTTTTAGAACTTGACCCTTTAACCAGACAAAGCTCTGGAGACCCCCTGGAATCTCAGGCGGGCCCCCCCAGGTTGGGAACCACTGCATTAGCGTGCCTCAAGCTCTGCCTTTTTTTTCTTAATCTGTACTTCTCTTACAATAATTTCTTACAATAATTCTATGGTGGCCATACCAGCATGCCAAAGCTTGATCCCGTCAGATCTCAGAAGCTAAGCAGGGTTGGGCCTGGGCAGTACTCGGATGGGAGACCGGTGGAGGAACCTCAGGTGCCACAGTGGAGCAACAGAGGAGAAACTCGTCGTTGTGCCCTTAGGCAAGACACTTCACCCACATTGCCTAGTATGGATCTAGTGTGAGTGTGAATGCTTGGTGGTGGTCGGAGAGTCCGATGGCGCAAAATGGCAGCCTTGCTCCCATCAGTCTGCCCCAGGGCAGCTGTGGCTGTAGCTGACCACTACCCAGTGTGGAATGATTGAATAATGCAGAATGTGAATCGTCTTTGGGTGTCTTGAAAAGCACTGTGTAAATCCAATGTGTTAATATTATTATTATTATAGCTATGGCCCTTTGTGAGTAAACTCTTTTCTGTACTTCAAGAAAACATAATTGTTTTCTTTGTTTTTTTTTTTTTTTAATTTACATAATCTAGCACTCACCTGCTGTTTTTGACTGTTCTTATTGGAGATAAGAACAGCCTTAACCACGGCTAGTGGTTAAGACTAAAGTGCCTAATAGGTTTGTGAGAATCGATCCATGACGCGTGTCAATGGGCGTGCCTGTGCTGACATGCACTTTGGACAGTCCATTTAAATTAGGTTAGGTGTGGGTTGGCTCATTGAGAGACTCATTTGTTTTGACAAAATCCTAACTCTTACTAAAATCTGTGAGAAGCTACAGGGTGAAGATGTTATATAATGGTGTATAAAGACTGTTTGAAACCCTTTAGTATGTGTTTGTTTGTGGCCTGTTTCTTTTTATGCATAATAATCGCAAACGATCATAAACTCCTCTAGTGTGCAGTCAGCTTTAGTCTAGACTTCTGTTTTGATGGACATGATTGAAAGGTGGATTAGTCAGTATGATCCTCCCTTATCACAACATCTGGACCTATTCTCCCTCAAGCTCAAACAGGATTTGTACAAGGACTGTTCTCAACAATACAATAATCAACACTCTGCCAGTGCCATAGGGTTACATTATTCAAATCACCCAATTTTTCCCCTAAACCTCATATTCACACCACCTGCTCTGAAATGATCCTGCTGAAAACACAGAGGAGCTATTCCCAAATCCCACAAGTTAAGTACAAGTCAGCTCAACAATATGCAGAATAACAGAAACAAACCCCAAATGGTAAGAAAAGTAGCATAGGTCAAAGTTTACAAAAAAGTTTAAAGTATGTATGAATAAAATAGACTGGAAAGTGTTAATTCTGAGCTGATTGAGGTGGACATTTTTAAAAGAAACACTTCATGGACTCCTGAGCGTATTTATAGAGGTTTTACATCACTGCCTGCTGTGTCTGTGCTCCGCTGCTGATTGCAATTGGAATAGCATTTATGTGTTTCCATATTACACAAAATACAGGCTCACGTTCTTACATCATGTATTGAAAAGTGTCGTATCCGATTTTCACTGTTCTATAAAAGCAAACAAACAGAACTGACCAAAGTTCTTGCGCACAATTTCTGAGAGTGTGGTCCTTCCCAGTGAACTCATAAAAAAATGTGTCCCATTCACACATTTAGCTCACCTACATAATGCATTCTGATGCTGCATTCCGACCATTTGATAAAAAAAATAATGATAATAATAATGAATTGAATAAACAGTCCTTAACAATAACAATAAACAGTCCTTTTTTTTACGGCGATTAAAACGCCGTAGTTTGCCCATGTCTGTGCTTGAAGCTAGCACTAAATGCTAAAAGAAATACAACATTTCCTTTGTTTTAGGGGACTAATTGCTCCACTATTGTACTTAGATGGGACAATTTTCACCTGAAAAGATTACAGGCCTAACCTTTACTCTGGAAATGTAAGGATTACATAAGTCGACGTTTATATTTTCCATTCATTTCTTCCGTTTCATGCAGGATCAGGTCGCTGAGGCAGCAAGCAGGCTTTCCTGTCCACACACACTTGATTCAGCTACGTGCTGTCAGATTCAGGCGAGCATCTCTGACTCCTCTGAAAGTCCTCTCAGCTGATTTTGTTATAAAACTGTTTGTTTGCACAGTCCAGTTAAATTATACTGTATAAAAAAATATATATATTATGTATGTTACAGGCAAAGTGCCTGGATTATCAACTTTGCCTGTAACATATAACTCATTAGTAGTCGAGTAATCATTGTAGCCCTAATATTTACTTTGAACTGAATTCTACTATTAACACATCACAAATTCTATCTGTAATCACAACTAGATTTTTTTTTTTTTTACCAAAATCATGCAAGTCTATTTTTCTGATGCATATTTGTATTTTTATTTAAAACTCTCAATTACTTAATGCATTCTGAGCAAATATGCCAGGTTTAGACAAATAGCGTTTGAAAAGAAGAAAAAGAAACACTGAGGCTTAGAGTGTATTCACACACATGATTATAATTCCATTTGATTGAGCTTCATCTGAACAGCCCTCTATTTAATCAGCACATGAATTCTCCATACATTTGACCAATCATGCAAATGTGATATTATCAGGGAAAACCAAGCTTTTCGAGCTCTGGAGGCGGACAAACTGACACGTTTTTAAGGTGCACTAGTTCCAACAAAATATCTGTTAGTGTTGCAAGTACAGTGTGGACAGTTGGAGCAGGCATGGTTAGAATTTGTGAGGATGCTAACTTATATACAAAAAAACCATGTAAGAGTATTAAGACCTCCACACTACTCTCTTTCCACTAAACATGTGTCCTTACCAGAACCAGGAAGTATTATCATAATAGTCACAATAGTCCTGGATTCAGTGGCTCAGAGAATAGACTTTAAAACAGCTCTGCTTGTGTTCAAGTCTCTGAATTGGACTAGCACCAAAATGCATCTCTGACATGTTAGTGCTGCATGAACCATCTCAGACTCTGAGGACCTCAGGCAGAGTCAGGACTAAACATGGACCAGAGTCAGGACTAAACATGGACCAGAGTCAGGACTAAACATGGACCAGAGTCAGGACTAAGCATGGACCAGAGTCAGGACTAAACATGGACCAGAGTCAGGACTAAACATGGACCAGAGTCAGAACTAAACATGGACCAGTGTCGGGACTAAGCATGGACCAGAATCAGGAATAAACATGGACCAGAGTCAGGACTAAACATGGACCAGTGTCGAGACTAAACATGGACCAGACTCAGGACTAAACATGGACCAGAGTCAGGACTAAACATGGACCAGACTCAGGACTAAACATGGACCAGAGTCAGGACTAAACATGGACCAGAGTCAGGACTAAACATGGACCAGAGTCAGGACTAAACATGGACCAGTGTCGAGACTAAACATGGACCAGAGTCAGGACTAAACATGGACCAGTGTCGAGACTAAACATGGACCAGACTCAGGACTAAACATGGACCAGAGTCAGGACTAAACATGGACCAGAGTCAGGACTAAACATGGACCAGAGTCAGGACTAAACATGGACCAGAGTCAGGACTAAACATGGACCAGAGTCAGGACTAAACATGGACCAGAGTCAGGACTAAACATGGACCAGAGTCAGGACTAAACATGGACCAGTGTCGAGACTAAACATGGACCAGTGTCGAGACTAAACGTGGACCAGAGTCAGGACTAAACATGGACCAGAGTCAGGACTAAACATGGACCAGTGTCGAGACTAAACATGGACCAGTGTCGAGACTAAACGTGGACCAGAGTCAGGACTAAACATGGACCAGAGTCAGGACTAAACATGGGGAATCCGCGTTTCAGTTTTATGCAGCTCGGATCTGGAACAGTCTTCCTGAAGATGACATCAAGAAGACTAGATTTTTCTGCCTTGTAAAGCATTGTTGTGCTGTACAAATAAATTTATCTTGCCTTATGATGTGTTCGAGGAAACTGAACCTCCGACTGCTCTGTTTATAAAACATTACTTAAACGGATATATTAAAACTTAGAGATAGTTGAAGGACTCTCTCGAGTAGTGGTTTTGAATGGTTAACTACACATAAACAGTGTACAAGACTGCTGCATCCACTGGTTTTCTGTTCTATAATATATTGAGTTATTACAGCTGGAACACTCTGGAGTTAGAACATGAACATATTTTCATGTAACATTTCAATTAATTATCATGTTATTTTTAACAATTTTACTATTTACAGTTTAAACGCAGCTACTTTGAAAAACAACAAAACAAACAAAAAAAAAAAACGTATTTTTGGGCTCATTGGTTTTAAGCACTTTCTGCGCTCGGCGGGACCCGCATGAGTCCCGATCTGCACCAAACTCACAATGAACTTGCAGTGAGTGTACACCCAGGGTCAAAAAACATATTTTTTTAAGAAGAAAAACGTAATAGGCTTAAGTGTGTGTAATATCAAATGTTGCGCTAAATGTGAGAGAAGCTAATGTGCACTTTTCTCAGACTCTAGAATCTTTTCCCTTATTTATCTGTTTTGTGCTCTTACAAAAAATGGCCTTTTTCTCCATTGACTCTCATGCATTTCTTGCCACTCAGTTCTAACATTTAGAAACATGCATCTAGAATAGATTCCACTATGGGTGTTTTAAAAAAATATCTTAAAATATCTTTGTGTTTTAAAAAATATTTTAAAAATATCTTTGGAAAACAGTTAGCGCGCCTTTCGATTTGACTTGTATCTTGGTCTGGTGCCGCCACATGCTTGTCTCCATGGAGATATCTGAGTTTTCAGCTAGATTGTGCAACATTTCATAGCAAAACCATATCATCTCCATGTAGAAAATGAACTGCAGATCAACTCAAGATGATGCTAGAATGTTTGTTTTTGTACATATTGTATAATAAGCTTGTTTAGCTTTTTGCTCTAGTGCAACACAATATTCCAGCATTTTGACGACATGTAGTGTGATACTTCTGCATGTCTACATCCACTCCAGATCCTTAGATCGCACTTGTCTTGTTGTCTACACCGCAGCGTAAAAGATTTATGCTCATTACTCATGATACGCTGACAGCCTGCGCACTCAGCCATCATCGCTGCCAAGTACGTATCTCACACTTGAAAGGTGGACAACAACAGTAACAACTTGGGAAAAAAAAAAGAAAACCATAAAAAAAAACAAAAAAAAAAAACTCTTCGTCGTGGTAACAAAGCAAGCAGGCAGAGTGAAGTCTAAATGTTTTTGTTCCCAGAAGCAGCTGAAAAGTGCATCAGAAACACAAAGGGAAAGAATGTGTGGTTTACAAACACCAGACTGACGTATTTCATGCTCATTCCTTCGAGAACAGGACGCATACAAGAGTTCTTCACATGTAAGCTGTCTTCTGAATATGAGTAAAGAGTTTTTAATATGCTAAACACACTTCTCTGAGTTAGTAACCATGCGCTAACAGTGTTCTCTCGTGTGTACTCTTGTATTGTCTTGCAGGAGATGCGCTAGGGCACATTTAGCCTTATATCATAGTCATATCATGAGGCCCTCAAGATCTTTTTAAGGTTTGTATTTAATTCAGACAGTACACAGTGGTCTAATTTTTTTCCCACAAAGTGCTGCATTTATCATAGATTTTTTTTGTGTGGAAAACACGAAGTTTCCAAATTTACAAGCCCAACTTTAAAACTTAATGTCAGGAGTAATCTGGGTGTTTTAACCTAATGAAATAATTTGTCTGAAACTTAAAAAGTAAGTCATTTTTAGACTAATGCAGATGTATATTCAGTATTTGTCAGTTCAGTAAATGCACAAGTTAATTATTTAGTTTAGTTACAACTGGCCCTTCGAGGACAACCATGATGCCAATGTCCTTTGTCAAAAAGCCCTTTGTCAAAATGAGTTCAACACTCCTGCTCTGGAGCTTTTAAAATCCCACCCACTTTTCTGTATTTACTTGAGGTACTCCCAAAAAATTCAGATTACGACTAAAATTGTTACAAAACCATTGAAAGCTGTTGAAGTTAACATTTTTCAAAAACGAGGTCCTCTACAGTTTCAACATGATTACTTCATAAGTTGTCAAAATGAACAACTGGGGTGACACAACGGCGCAGCGGCTAGCGCTCTGGTCTCATAGCAAATAGGTCCCAAGTTCGACCCATGGGTAGCCTGCAAATTGCCAGGGATCCAGAGCCTGCGTTTCAGATCAACTCCACAAATGAAAGATTAAACCTCACATTAAAAGTGTCTTTTGCTTCACTCAGTGATTCTGCAGAAATTGACCTTGTTATTCACTTCCATGTGATATTTTTTTCATACCTGGATATTCACTCTTTACTTGGTCATTACTATTTTTTCTGCACGTCTCTTCGAAAAAGATGTAAACAGACTGTTTTCATTGGCCACTGGGCTCCCGGTGTGTGCCGAAGAGGGTCTTAAACCATAAATAGCACTGGAGCATGGCAAAAATTGGGCCTTTATTTCAAAGATGTTTAAAAATCTGCGACAGGAGTCTAATCTAGTCTAGACCTGCTCCAAAAAGGAGCTGATTGGTCTTCTGTCAATTGGGCCAGTTCAACTTCACTCACCTCATATTAAAATAGTTTTTTGCTTCGTTCATTGATTCAGCAAAAATGTTCTGTGTTTTTCAGTTCCATGTGATATTTTTTTCCATGTAATTTGTCTTAATAAGCCATGTTGGTTTTTATATGGGAGACAATTATGCATGTCTTGAATTGGCTAATTAATTTGTCAACCTCACCCACTGAAGTTTGAAAGAGGGACCCAGTGGCCAGACCATATCTTTTTTTTATATGCTGCCTTCATTTTCTCACCGTGTCTGCGACTGCGTAGGCTTCCATTGGGTGCTCCGGTTTCCTCCACTACTAAAAACTTGTCCAGTAGCACCTAGCACTTCTCCTCTTTTCCCCCCGAACTACAGCTGTGCTTGTGTGATTACGTCTTAAGCCATTTCTGCCAAATATATTTGTGCTTGTTTTCTGTCAACCACTTCACAAACACATGATTTAGTTATTTCCAACTTCTGATTACAATTGGCAAAACACAAATCTGCAAGAGTTATTATAATTATTGTTTTCCAATTTATCTTTAATAAACCTGGAAGACCCATTGAAGTTTAATGAGATTGTTGGAAAAGAAGGCTACTTCTTTAGCTACTTTTCCATTCAAGCTTTTTTTTTTATTTTAAGCCATGTTTGAATCCAAAACTCTCATGACTATTGTGCCTGAAAGTTTAGTTGGTCTACCTGACATACGGTTAGGTACAATAGAATGCATCCTTTTATAGTTCCTAATTAGAAGCTGAACAGTGGTTATGGTAAATTTCTCGGATATGCTTTCATAAATCTTTTGCAAATCTGTTGGCAATTCTTTCTCCGTGACTCAGAATCCAGAAGTGTGAATGCTACACTGATAGTTTATGCACACAAACTGATGACAAGTAAACAGATTTATGTGAGGATGGAAGGTTTTGGTAGTCTTCCAAACATATCAAACTTTTTTGTGCCAACTTGTGCGGGCGTTATCGAGCCAAAAGCACCAGGGTATGCAAACTTTTGATAAGGGTCACTTTGGTCGTTTTATGTTCTCTGAAAAATATATTACATTTTCTGAAAAAGTTAAATGAACACGTTTCAAGGAACAACAGTGGTAGGTTGAATTTTACAGGCGAGAGCTTTTACAGGCTGAAATAATATTTAAGAAGTGAAGTAAAGGAGTGTGGAGTGGAGCTCTTTTAATATCGCTGAATGACATTGACAGTTTTTAGTTCAAGTGAAGAACACAGCCTAAAGAGCTAACATTATGACACGAGTTTAAAATATCCACCTTAAAGTCTAAACTAAAAATCTAAGACGTATTTCCCAATCCTTGCTGTACTCCAGACGGTTCAGAGTTTTAGACAATATTAGTCAGGCAGAATGATGAGGAGCTTAAGCTTATTTCATAGACTGAATGTTAAAAACTGATACATTATTCAAGGTACTCTTGGCAGTATTGTTATGGAAAACTTTATCTTTTAGTATTTGCTTCTATTTATTCTCCACCTGTTTATCAGACAGCTGCTTCAGACTGTGAAGTTTGAAATTAGCAAAGCATTAAATAGAAGCAAACCATGGATCACCAAGCTCACTCAGATTAGAGAGGGAAAAAATTTGAAGAAATTGGCTCAATGAGAAAAGAATTGGATAGATACTCTCAACACTATGGCACCAAATAGACAAAATGATGATTTTAGCTTGAAATGTTTTCTAGATTGAGTCTCACCTTAAAGATGCAAAGAAGAAAAGAAGAGCAATAAGAATATATATTAAGATATATTATATAAAGAGCCCAACCTTCAACTCATAAAGCCTTCACTGCACCAGGCAGACCACTATAAAGATCAGCTCACAACCAAGAACTGCAAGCACCAAAACACATTTGCATGTACTTTTTTGATGTAGCCAAATAAAAAGATTATGAGTATCTCTGTCAAGTGTGAAATTAGCAATTGTACAGATAGTGTTTGCCGAGGCAGGAAGTCTGTCTCTTACCAACTGTAAGCCCATCACTAAAGCATTCTGCTGCCATGTCTACTGCCTAAGTGTTAAAAAAGGCTGGCCTTTCCACTGGGGGATGCTTGGACTGAAACTGGAACAGACTGAGGAATGAAGGCCGAAGGAGAAACTGGACTATGAGATCTGGACGAGACTGGAGAGGACACGGGACTTTCAATTATGCATAATAGTAGATACTTGTATACATATGAACGGACACTTGTATAAACCATATGAACGATCACTTGTATTGACTCTATTTTGTCCCGCCTACTTTTCTAGGGCATGCACTTCCTGTTTAGCTGCATTTAGCCTGCAGATTTCAGTCGATGGGTTTATTTTATCTGTCATTATATTTAATTAAAATTTCCCCACAAGACAGACAAACAAACACGTTAGCTACCTTAACAGAGCTAAACAGGAAGTGCATTTCCAAGCCAAGTGGGCGGGACAAAATAGGGTCAATAGACCATACATATGAAGGGACACTCGTATAAACCATACATATGAACGGACACTTGTATAAACCATACATATGAATGGACACTTGTATAAACCATACATATGAACGGACACTTGTGTAAACCATACATATGAACGAACACTTGTATAAACCATACATATGAACGGACACTCGTATAAACCATACATATGAACGGACACTCGTATAAACCATACATATGAACGGACACTTGTATAAACCATACATATGAATGGACACTTGTGTAAACCATACATATGAACGGACACTTGTGTAAACCATACATATGAACGGACACTTGCGTAAACCATACATATGAACGGACACTTGCATAAACCATACATATGAACGGACACTTGCATAAACCATACATATGAACGGACACTCGTATAAACCAGACATATGAACGGACACTCGTATAAACCAGACATGAACGGACACTTGTGTAAACCATACATATAAATGGACACTTGTATAAACCATACATATGAACGGACACTTGTATAAACCATACATATGAACGGACACTTGTATAAACCATACATATGAACGGACACTTGTATAAACCATACATATGAACGGACACTTCAGTGTTCCCCAGCACAGTTGAAAATCATTGATCGAAGCGACTTCCAAGCAAGTCTATAGTACTAGTAACATATAAGATTTCAACAAACTCACACCTTTATTTATTTAGATATTTGTAAAAACACAAACTCTCTTTGTTACCTCACATAATGTAATATAGTGTTTGCTCTATCGCGGTTCACTTTTCGTGGGTTCCCTGTTTCGTGGATTTTTAAATTTTTTTTGTGCAATTTATAGTGCGCGGTCCTATAGACGTGCGCTGTAAGCGTGCTTTTCTCTCAAACGCACTGTTTGGACCGTATCACATCGCAGCATTCACAGGCAACAGCACAGAAGCTCTTTTAGAAAACTTTAGACAGTTTGGATCATGCAGGGGAAGCTGACCTGACGCTCGGACGTTTCTCCAGGTGAGGATTTGACTCTTTGAGCTCGTAGTTTATAATGATGGAATTGTTGACGCTGGAACATCATTTGTGTAGTTCAGAGATGTGTTTAAGGAGCGTGTTGTGACTTAGCTAGAGTCCGAATGTGTTTCGTGGCTGTCGGCTCTGGAGCCTGTGATCCGTGGCTCTGTGGTCGGCTGTGAAGCGCAGCGGGACGGGTAACGTGCCAAAAATGACTCGCACTGTTGTATCTCGCGGTGAATCATTTGTTCAGCGTATTATTACATGTACAAAAGAAAACATGTAAACATCATAACCAGGCAGAATATCAACTGAAATTATTAGTAAAAAATTAAGATCACTACTTGCAGGTTTCGCCTTTCACGGGTTTGTTTTTGAAACGTAACCCCTGCGATAAATGAGGAACCACTGTAGTTGTCCACTCCCTGCCTTTCTTCGGATCATCTGTCGCCGAAGCATTCAGCTGGAAACCAGTACTGACAGAGTGACAATAATCCTCTTTTTGGGTGCAACTTGTTTACAAATGTCCATGACCAGCGGAAGTGAGAGATGAGTGAATCACAGGTCTGAGGTATTGACGGGAGAGAGCAATAATATGAGGGCTTTTCAATGGCTGCAGACATCGGTGAAATGGACAAACTGCCAAATGGTTAGTGGCACCGCCAGAGAGAAAGAGAGAGACTGCAGAGCTCACAGCAGAAAGGTGTAAACATGGTGAGCCTGGCACTGACTGAAGCCTTGGCACAATAAAACAAGTCAGCCATAAGAGATTAAAGACGTTTCAGTGTCTGATCTTTGCTTGGGTAAAAACATCTGAAGACAGGACAGTGAGAAATTAAGATTAGGAACTACAAACAATTAGCTTTTGTACAAATCAGTGGGGTTTATCTGCAAGTGAAAAGCTGAAATCAAAAGGTAATTAAGGTAAAACAGGTTTCACTAAAGCTTCATTACAGTTAAAGGGTTAGGGTTAGGTTACTTCACAATGTTTCAACATATTTTCAAACTTTTCCACCAAAAGTTGTTAATTTTTGTTTACAACATGTTATAATCTACCAAATGAAAGTAAACTAAGAAAATCTTAAAAAACATCATCAAGTAAGTGAAAGTTGTTGAGCTAATTTGCTGTTATTTTGAAGGTTGAAGACAAAATCCTTTTATTTTCTCTCATTAATAATGTGAAAGTGGTTTTACGCTTTTGGTGTTCCATTAAAACATTTTGGAGCTGATGGCTGTGCAGACTTCTTTTTCATTTTGATGAGATTATCTGGTCTGGCACGCCAATTTAGATTTGGATGTGCGTGTCTTCTCTTTGAAATAGTGATTTCACGCCTCATGCCTTTTTTTTTATGTCAGTATGTTGCGAAAAGTCAAAACATAAAATAACCACGAGTTTTGGTTGAAGTCACGTGACGACATTTTCTTTGGAGTTAACCGGTAAGTTTAGGCTTCCAGTTATTAAAAAGAGTAAGTTTAGGACTGGGGCTTGGGGTAGGTTAAGATTTACCTGTTAGACCCAAATAAAAGGTTGTCACGTGGCTTCAACCAAAATTCTTGCTCTGACTGCTGCCCTCACAACTTTACTTTGGAAAAGAAAATAGATGGAAGAATTATTATGTGACTAAAATGGACTAAAATGGACTAAAATGGACGAAAATGCAGGAAGTGATTGATTATCTGTTGAAGCATTTCCAAACAGGCATACATAATAGTATCATTGTGGCTCTGTCAGGGGTCGCTGCTCTTTGGGTGCCCTATGCAAAGTTTCATAAAGGTGTCCCCACACCCACTACATTATTTTATTTGTTTTACATTATTAGATGCATTTTTCTTTAATCTATATTGTTTTAGACCAGCAAGTCTATAGCAATAATTTGCTATAGACTTGCTGTTTGCTCGTGTAACACTGGATCCACGCTGACCAATTAGACCGGGAGCTTGTCAGAGCGAGCAAAGCTGTAGCCGGAGCCAAAGATTAAAAAGCAATTTTTAATAAAACTTTTGAACCAGGAACAAGTTCATGATATGTAACTAGGTAAGATTTATCTTAAAGTCCAACCTTTTTGAAATGTGTAAGTGTCTGTGAGGCGAGCAGCAGCAGTTTGTGATTACATTGTGCTCTATGAACATTTTTTTTCTGGACTGAGGGGATTTTCCCGCTGCAGAATCAATGAAGAGGCCACTACCTCCACTCGAGCTGGTGTTCAGCTAGCAATGTCCTATCCAGATACTTTAATAGAGCTACAGCTGTGACCTTACGCTACAGTTTGAGGAAATACTATAATCTGTAACTTTTGTCAGGACAAATAGACTAGATTCATGGTTTGTGTCTCTGAAAGAAAAGAATCGAAACATAAATGTGAGAAAAATCAGCTGTATTCTCAATTCATTTACTGTTTCTCCTCATAACTGGCCCAATAGTCTTATTGACGCAAAATAAATATTGGCTGAGCTCATGAGTTGTAAATCATGTTCCTGGTTTCGAGTCTCATGTTCATGTTCCAGAGTCTTTTATTTTGTGCTGTGTGTTAAGAATCTGTCAGTCACTCATGAGTTTAGTACGCGAGACAGCGAGCAGACGTGCATCCAAATCTAAACAGAAGCCCCTGCTCGGCTTGGTGCCCCCAGAGCCAGTGGTGCCCTACTAGCTCTGCGTTATGTGTATATTGGGTGTGGCGGCACTGAGATCTGACCAACTGTAATTTTCTTTGAATCAGGCCAGTGTAGCTCTTTTTTTGCAGACCCCATGCAGAGTTAGAGGAGGCAACACAACTGTTTGAGTGGACATTGTCTTATGACAGTGTAGCTGCTGATTGAAGACTCCTGTAACATTAGGTGCCACAGTGGAGTGGCTCAAGTGAGTTCAGATTGTGTTCTTGAGAAAGACATCTAACCCACCCTGCCTCAGTTTCAGCGTGTTGGTGAGTGGGCCTTGATTGTAAAGCACTATTAGTTCCTAAAAAGGTATACCAATAGAAACCCATTTATCAATGACGGCAAAAACAAGGACGAAACTTTCAAAGAATCTACTTGGATTCTTTTTGAAGCTGCAAAATGAAGCCACACTCCTTTCAAATGATTTGTGGACAACAGTCCTTTGAATGCTATCACTAATGTCTACAATGAATATGACTGTACTTCAGCTTAAGGCATAACTTTACAAAACTTCTCTTACTTGTATTAAAATAATGTTTGCCCAGAGGATCTTTTACATTCAAGTTAAAATGCAGTATTTCAACCATTGTGCATTTTGCTACAGGACAAAAACAATGATTATACTCCCAAATGTAAAGCACCCAGAGCTTGACGGCTACTAGACATTTCAAACTTGCTCCACGTATAATATTTAGAGTTCTTCTTTATGAATATGAGAAGTTAAATGATAGTTAAACCTCCACAGTCCCAGAACACTCAGTCTTGACTCGGCTCCAAAGTCATTTACAGCTGGGACTGGGGCCATGGCTGGAACAGGCTCCGTTTGTTTGGAAGAGGAACGGCCAACATTCTGCAGCCAGGGGCGACTTGTCTGTCAACGCTGCACAAAACAAAGCAAATAAACTGCTTTTATAACATGCTTTTTATGAATGATTCTTTTGTTCGGTGCAATGTTTTGTAAAGTCTTTTGTTGTTCATGATTCACCCATATGAGAAAAATATGACACTGCAACTGTTGGCAGCGGTGGATTAAGTCGTAGGAACAGAACCACCAATCATTGAGTTGTTGGGGAAACATTCGATTTACTCTACTGCTACTGCAATATGTCAGGCATTTGTGAGAATACGGAAACTGCGACCAATATCAGGTCAAGTTCCATCGAGATACAATCATGATCAATCTAACCCTAGCCCTACTTACGTGTAAACTCTTTCCCTGCCAATGATAAAAATTTCTGTCACTGCGCGGCCAACCATAGCCTGCTAATGACGTCCATTTCTGTCATTGACCTTTTATTATTTGCAGGTATACAGTAGAAGGCTCTCTGATGCACGTGCTGACTTTGTCTACAGTCAAATACATGATGCTGTTCCACAGATTTGCCAGCAGCGGGTGATGTAGTGTGAGGACAAAGACCCAGAGGAAGACACATGACCTGTGCTCATACATGTGCTCTTTGTTGACAATAAGGCAGCACAATCGGCGTTGTTTACGTGACTTTCTTTTCAAATGGATAACAGGCAAAATATCTTGGACTAAAAACATTGTTGAGTAAATTTAGAGCAGATATTTGATCTTTAAATGGAAGAAAAGACATGCAGCGAGTCTCGAGGAGAAATACTAAACTTCCTCTTCCATGAGCGGTCCAAAAGTGATCAAAGTAAAACTACTAGGCCTATTTCTTCATATTTGGAGGGTTAAATAATCTATGCCCCGTCAAAGAGGCTTAATCTATATAATCTGCATCAGAAAGTAGAAAAAATACTGTGCTGTGCTTTTCTTTTTTGTAGCACAACTTTTGTTGGTTTAAAGATGAAAAAGACACTCGTCCTCATTGTTTCAATCCTGTAAACCTCGTACTTTTATCCTAAAGACATTATTTTATTGTAGTACTTCATATTCTTCCACCAAAAAGTAGAACAGAGAAAAATATCACCATCAAACGCTGAAATCTAATGAAAACAAGGAATTTCAAATGCCTATGAAAAGAAAACGGATTAATGTAGAATAACAATTTCATTTTTTTAATTGAAAGTAGACTCTTTTAAGTCTTATTTAATGTACAACATGTCAAAAAAGGCATGTACATAAGGCAATAATATGCTGTTTTTGTGTCATGGTATATATACGCGTTCTTATAAAACTGTGTTGTTGCTTTAGATAAAAATGAAATAAAAATAGACGCTGATGTTTTGGGACAGTCTTGAAGTAATCTTGTGTGAAACCGTGTCGTCTTTTGTCATCTGTTGTAGACAGTGTGGTTAGATTTTTCAATACATTGATCACTGAAAATCTGACAACACTGAAAAGCAATCAATGTGTTTACAATTACAAGAGAAAATGAACAAAAAATTGTGTGGCGTGTGGCCAGCTTTAGGTCAATGTGAGTGCAAAAGATGTTAAATACTAATGCCATCTCCAGTATAGTTATCAACCCTTCATACTGTTCACTCAAGGCCCTCAGACTAAGCTACCTCAATTATTGTATATTTATGCACCTATTACATTTCTAAGCACGTTTTACTGCAACTTTATAGCCCCTGTTCCCTCCTCACTAAAGAAAGTGCATATCTGCTTGTTCTCCTCACAGCTGGAATCTGTACCCTAGTTTTTATTCAGTCTGAAAAAGAAATCCCACACTCCCCACGCTCCAAAAATGATAAATTCAATGTATTGTCACGCTATTGTATTGCTCTAACTCCCACCTTGCCGCCTCACTGTACATTAGCTCTCCGAAACGTCAGCTAGCATACCTTCAGACACTTGCCCGAGGGCTGGCAGAGAAGACCTCATGCCGGTGTGAAAATGTTCTGTTGACGAGTTAGCTGTTAGTGCGCACACCTTTAGTCTGTAGTCACCTTTAGCGGCGCTCGCGTGACAGAATCAGGGCATCGCAGCGATCAGCTGGTTCAAAGCCCCATCCAGACGAAGACAGATTAATAAGTAAAGAAAAATATGGCAGAACTGAGCAGACAATCGGCAGCAGAGTCACCTAAAGTCTGCGAGGAGAATGGAGCAGGTTGACTCAGAGTGCTTGGATACAAGATGGCATCAGGGTAAAAAAAACATGCTATTACTATTTTTCTGAAAACCTAGATTTATTTAAATCCATTGGTTGGATATTGGCTTAAACCTGATTTTTACCATTTTAAAAACTTAAAGAACAGAGCTAATTCCTTATTTTAGCAGACACATGTTTTAAATTGAGTTTAGAAGTGCTTTTCACAACTTTCAAAATCCAGACCAAGCCCCAGTGATGACAGGCACTTCACGTCAATGGCTTTTTATCATACACAGTTGTGTTTCTCACATTCTTTGCGCAATGAGTGCAACAAATACAGTATTATGTGAAAAAATGTCAGAATTGACACAAAATCAGCCCGTTCTTAAAGCTGTGGATGCAGCTTCTGCTGACTAAGAACAGTTTGTGGTTTAATGTGCTGCAATTTTCCCGCTGCAGCACCAATGGAGCGGCCACTGGGGCTGATTTGCAACAGCTACAAGCTAGCAGTGCCGTATACAGATATTATTATAGATTTATGATCCAGTCACAATTAAACTAACAATAATTGGCATGCTAACAGCATATAATATATATAACAGCTGGTTCATTTTATTATTATTGAGGGTACAGAGTTTCTATTATATTTGAATTGTTAGCTTAGACATTGAATTCATTTGTTTACAAATTGTGTTCTTCAAAAAAAACGTGGTTTGACACAGAAAACTTTGAGCCAAAAGAGTGTGTCGTGACTCAAATAAAATTGGAAAATGCTGGCATACAGTTAATATGCAATATTTGGCAATATCAAACAGCAACACAGTCTAATTACTTTGGTAGAAATAATAATAATTGACTGTTAATAGACTGTTCATAGTTCATTTGCATATCTTTCACAACTAACTTTTTGCAATTTTGACAAAAGAAGAATTTTACTGCTGCTTGGTATCAAAACTGGAACATGTATAAAATAGGACAATTCAACAGCTTTAGATACATTTCATGAGACAGACTCAAAATAGGAACTGTCTCAAGTAAACACTCACACTAGTTTATTCTAATGTAATCGTTTTCAAAGTGATTAATTGCATGTCAACCACTGTTAATTGGTAAGAATCACATTTTGCCAAAACAAGTTTCAGTCTTACTCACTGGACTTCTTTTAATAGTTTGGAGACGATCTTTCTTTAGAGTCTGTGTTTTAATTAGTCTGCCATCAGAAAAGCTTTTGTTGAAGAAGCAGTCCTCGGTGTTCCTGGATGGTGAAAACAAAAACAACCTCCAGCCACTTTCTGAGCACTCCCTGAAAGTGTGAAAAAAAAGTGCCTTCTGGGGTTTAAATCCTGCACTTTCTGCCCAAACACATTCATGATAGAAAGTGCTGCTGCTCTGTAGGTGAGAGGGGCTGTTGGGGGGGAAAAAAATATGTTTTTGATCATTTTAGATTCCTTCAAATACACTCAAGGAAAAAAGAAATGCAACACTCAGTTTTCTGAGTTTTGGGGGGCAGAATATTTTTAAGATACGCCTGTTTCATATGAACCCTACATCCATTTCTAATCTTCAGGCCAACTCTTGTGGCGTTTACACACTTTCGAGTCCAATAACACAACCAAACAATAGAGCAACCCCCAAACCAAAAGTGACAGGAATTTCATCAGACTGTCATTAGTTCACGTGACCCCCGTTGGCATCCTGGACAGCAGTTATTCGTCGCCTCATGGATCGGCAGTAGTGTCTGAGTTGATTCTGTGGAATTGGAACACTGGGCCACCCCACTAGTTCACCACCGCACACAAGGGTCAGCATACCTTTCCCAGCGTCTCCTGTACACCCAATCTCAGCCATGTGTTCTGAAGCACTGGAGCCTTCTTTGTCACTGAACACAACTTGGGACCACCTCTGCAAAGTCCAACGACAATGTGCCTTGCGCCATTCGACCCGAGCTCGCCGATGTTCGGGGTAAGCAGCACTGATCCAACATATGGTCGAATATCGTCAGAGCGGAGGCGATTACGGATGGTTCTGGCCGACACTGGCCTGTAGTGTGTCCCAATGGTCTCGGCTGCGGACCTGGTGGCGGGCCAGAACCTGCCACGGAGATGTGCGGGGCGGTTGGCGCGGTCTTGTGCAGCGGTCGTTACACAGGGGCCACCAGAACGAGGGCGGTCGTTAGAGGAACCAGTGGCCTGGTATCGCTCCACAAGACGACTAATGGTAGAGCGGTGGACTCCAAACACCCCGGTGTTGTCTCCAAACAAGACAACACCATCCAGCTTGGAGCAGCCAATAGCTCCATCCGTCTCTGGTTGCGACAATCGTGGCATCGTGAAGAAATGTGTTTTTGACTTCATTCTGGTGGCCTTTTATAGAGAAGACTTGAGCACAGTTAACCAGCGGTAAAAGTCAACTCTGAGTTTCAAACATGAGTTTGTGTGAATAAATGACTCTGTAATGCACTCTTTATTGTTCTCACATTCAGTCAAGACAAACCAAGAAATCTGTTCACCTGTCTTTAGCTTACTACAGATGAAAATCATGATGTTAGCCCATTTTTCCAAGTACTCGTTTTCTAAGGAATTGTTTTAAATTAAAATGTTGTGTTTCTTTTTTCCTTGAGTGTACATTTAAAGTATCTGAATCATGCAGGACTTTAAGACATTCTTGGGACCTGAAGCTGAGAATCTTATTCTGAGGTGAACTCTGGATTATGTTGTGACCAAGACTTCCCACTACCAGGGTGACTTCGCGAAGCAACAACAAAACATTCAGGGGAGAGGCCTAAAAGTAAAAGCTCAAGAGGTGTCCTGAGGAGGTGGACATTTTGACGGGACCAGGACAGGGACTTTAGGATAGAATGGGAGTGACTTACATGAAATATAAAGCTTCTGGACTTGTCTCATTCGAATTCATAGTACAGTTTTTCCAAGCTATATCGCCGTTTATATGTCGCGGTCTCGCAGTTTTGTGGATTTTTATGTGCAATTTTTTCTTTTACAGTGGACAGAGTGCGATCATGGTGGATACTATAACCATATCAAGTCACAGTATTCACAGACAACGGCACATAAACTCTCCTTCTGCTTTTTTAATCATTCCTAGAGCTGCACGATTTGGGAAAATTATCTAATTGTGATTTTCTTCAGGTTTTACTTAATACCCTCTGGTTAGATGAAAAAATTGAGAAATAATAAAAGAAATACATCTCTGATTAGAACTAATTGCTAATTAAATTCTTGGATGCTGTTTGGGTTTTTATTATGTATTACCAGATTATTCTAAATCTTGCTTTTTTGTTTGTTTTTTTACTGTTTTAGCCTGGGGACTGCAATGAAGAGTCTTTCAATTCCAGTAGAGTTTTCTGATTCTGATTTTGACAAACTGCAATAGCGATTTGAGTTTTCGAAACATCATTGTGTTCAAAGTTCAACTTTCAAACGTTTTCAGCTTGTTAAGTGGCCATACAAGCTCGGCTCTCAAAAAGTTAAGCCTGGACAGTGAGCAGTGTTTAGATGAGAGCCCGCAAAAATCATTGTTGTGTCCTTAGACAACACACTTCATCCACATTGCCTAGTGTGAATCTGGTGTGAGTGTGAATGGTTGCTGGTTGTCAGAGGGGCCAATGTCACAAAACGGCAGCCTCGCTTCAGTTGGTTTTGTCTTAAGCACCATAAAACCAGTGCATTATTAGTATTATTAATGAAAATTATTTCTATAAACTGATGAACAGAAAGCATCAAGTTTTGGAGCATGTTTAGAGATGTAGTTGTCCAAAGAAATTCTAAAGGTACATCCTGTTGACGGATTAATCGACTAAAAAGGGAGCATGGCTAAAGCTTTATGGAAAAACAACAATTTATACACAAAATGAATAGGAAACCTGGTATTTTTGTATAAAACGGCCGATTACACCAATAGTTTGGTTCCAAATCCTTACATAAAAAATTTCCAAATCCGCAAATTTTTTCCTGTTCAAGATAAAACCTTATATTCTTATAAGATAAAACCTTATATTCTTCTGTTTACACAGATCTAAACTTCAAGAATTTACAGTTTTTATGAAGAAAATGATATGATAATTTGTAGCTTGTAAAGGAAATTATAATACTCCCAAAAAATTCTTTGCTATTTGTTTATTTTGTCAGTTTAAACTTTTCCCTCACAAACACCATCATTTCCTGTCCATCAGCCCATTTTGTTGTTTCACCGTCGCCCTGACATCTTGAATACAAACATAGCTCTAATTTCTGACCTCTCTGCGATTAAAGGAAGCCTCGAATTACAGGTCATCAAGTTTACATAGAAAGAAATCAGCTGTACGGCACCTGGCCATTAGTTCAGACTTTTACAAGAAGAGATGTGCCCCAGGCTTTGATGCATTAAAGACACAATTAAGAGCTTCAATATGCAGGCGAGCGTCCAGCGTTGTGACTGGCGGGGGCGCTAGTGACCCCCATTAACCCTGCCACTGTACCTGCCGCCTGGCCAATACAAATGACCAGCTGGCGTACACCTCTATACTCCAAACAACGGCTTAAGACAGGAGGGTGTCATCTCTCATTTTCACTCTAATGATTTTTAAATGAGAAAACTTTGCCTGTAATCATGGCAAAATGAGTTGGAACCAAAAAAAAGATGAATCTTGATTAAAAAGAAACAAGTTTAATCAAGTTCAGTGTTGTGTGTAATAGTGGGAGAGGCGGCTGTCTTCAAAATCACAGGAAAAAGCATGCTGAAAATATAATAATAATATAAACACAACACTTAAAATGCTAGTTGGATGCACTGGTGGACAAACTACCTCAAAACTTATAAAATTTGACTTTTCTTATATTGGTTTCCACTTCTGCTGTTTCAACACTGTCTCACAGTAAAACGTACATATACCACAACACATAAAGGTGTAGGATGAGCAAGATTTCAGTATATAACTTACGCTGTGTATATATATATAGCACAATGTAAAAAAACGTAAAATTTAAACAAGTTTTGGTTGCAGCAATGTGAGGATATTTTCTTAAGGTTTAATGGGTAAGTTTAGGCCTGTGGCTTGGCGTAGGTTATGTTATATTAGGATTTTGTAAAATATACGTAAATAAAAACACATCTTTACAGCCACCCTAGAAATGAACAGGGGCTGACGTGTCATATTTGCGGAAAAAAGGCGTGAAACCGGCGATGCGGGCGCACCCTGCCTCCAGAAAGAGCCGCTACTCATAAACACAAACGGTGGAAACAAGTCCAACAAAAGTTTATCACTGTCCAAAAACTTTTATGAATGAAATACGCCCCTAAGACCCTTAAAAGTTGCATTCAGGTGAGTGAAAAAGAAGAAAAACGCTGTCTCAAGCTTCAGGAGACAGATGTCTGTCAGACCGATTCATGATCGAAACAGCTAGCTCCCGTTTCGTTGTTTCCCTCAGTGTTACCATGGCAATCAACAGTCATTCGTAATACAGTAGTTTAGAACACTGTATCTAAAATTAGCAATATCAGATCATTGCAAGAGAAACAATCACATAATGAACTAAGTCGGAGCGCGGGTCATAGGAGCTGAAAACAAGTTCAAACGCTGGATCAAGGAGGTCATAGAAATCAGGAAGTGAAGCATAGACACCATCAATCGAGATGAAGGAGCGTTCCTGCTTTCACCTACCTGGAACTTCCTGCAGAGACCACCGGGCGGCAGGAGGCATGGTCAGTCCGAGTGAACCGCTTCGGGTTGACCACGCCTCCAGGAAGTAACCTCTAATAAACGACACATCACCACAGAGAACGGTGACGCTTTAAATAGGTAAATAAAACTCACTAAAAAGTTGTCTGAATAAAAGAAATTGGTTATGCTGAAACGCTACAAGTTCAGCTTCACAGTACAGGCCCCGGGTTATTACTAATCATACGGTTAGAGTTCTTGGCTGCAAGTAAAATCATTTTGTGTGATGTGTCGAATAATTCACTTTGTATCGAGGTATTTCCTACATTAAAATAACCTCATGAATTGACACACAGTGACAGATTTTCAAAATAACTGCAACAGAATTGAGTTGTTGCTGTTAGCGAGTACCACACTGAGACAAATCAATGACTTGGGATAGATTTATCTGAATGTGGGGCACAAACATGAAAACTGGGACAGGTAAATAGTAGTTATTGTTCTGCAAGCTGAAATAGTCATGTTATGTGAAAGAGTAAAAAAAAGAAAAGAGAATGAATTCCAGGCATAAACAGCCAGTGAGTCTGATGTTGTTAATCACCACACACTTCCCACAGGGCTGCACATTGTACCATACCTCCGTGGTTTACGAGAAGAGTCGACAGCATACAAAGAGAGACGGCACACAGCGATGTTCACTAATCACTTCAAACACTGTGATGTGATTCTTTTGCGGAATGTGCTGAAGTGAGACAAACAGCTTTCCATGTACATGCTAATCTTTCATTCTTTCATGCTATGGCGTTAGCCGCGGCATACGGTACGGAATTCTAATTACCATATTTATTTGATTGATACTATGTTTGAAGCTGCTTTTTCATGTATTAGAGAAAAAAAAAGTTTGAAAAATTACTTTGCAGCATTCTGTTTACATCTAAGCCTAAGTGTTTGCATGCTAGCTGTTGTCGTTAGCGTTATCAGCTAGCAGTTTATCTGATGTAAGTCTGAGTTGCTCTGTTTGTTGTTTTTTGTTTAGATGGGAAAAATTGTATATAGCAGCTTTGAGAATAAGGTCAGTCGCTCGGAAATGAATGTAGTTCAACACAATGTTCCGACAAAGCTAGAAAACCTGACCTCTGCGTATTTATTTTGAACTGTTAGCATTTAAAGAAGTACATTCTACTCACGTAAACTTTTCTTTGAAGCTCATTTTTCAAGGCAGCATATTTTTGGCGGCAAATATGCATAGTTTGTTTTTCTGCAGATTTATTTTACTTAAACCCACTGGCTGCACACCATAGGATACTAAGCTCTTCTACTATAAATGTGTCAAAAAAGCATAAATTAAATTTGCATCAATCGTTTGTAACAGGAGAACTTGAGGCCATCAAATCGGCTTGTGAATTTGTTTTATAACTCCTGCGATCAGAGATGGATGCTGTTTGGCTGTCTTGATTGTGTCAAAATAGCTCATGACATGTTACAGTATTGCATTCAGTGTGTTTTTACATTTTTTTTTTACAACTTTTAAAAGACAAAACAAGTTGAGCTATTTAGGCATGCAAATGACAATTAGCCGAGTGCTAACAACATCACTGGGATTCATTCATTAATTTTCTACCACTTATAGGAGTCGCTTGTGACTGGAGCCTATCCCAATGACTTTGGGCCTAGAAGATTCTAGAATTTTAGCCTTAAATTCAGACATTTCGACAAACGCAAGTTATTTTTATTGAGATGTATATTATTTTTCTTGCTTTAAACTGTTTTGAAGATGTTTCATACTGCATTTGTGCAACTTGTTTTCCTGTTTTAAGCCAGAATCTCTGATAACACCTTGAAACCATTGAAATATTCCACAATACATCAGAAATTTAATTTTATCCAGTTAAAAAAAAAACTCTAATCTAGGTCAAAATTCTAAATCCAATTTATTTTAAGGTTGTATGGAGGATTTTCCAAAAATGTTTGTCAGTTTTGGTCAAAAACAGTTGCATAGATTTGTAACACCCTTGTACTGATGCTAAACAAAAAAATAATTATAAAAATATATAAACTGTGGACATGATGAGGCCAGTAAAACGAGGTACTTTGTTATCTATTGGCCTGTTAACCTGTCATCAAACCCTCAGTTTGATGACAGGTTAACAGGCCAGTGAAGGGGGTGACCCCAGGAGGGGAAACACATGTGCATCGTTTGAAAAAGAGCAAGCGGTTGTTGGATTTAAAAATCCTCTATACAACCTTTAAGCAAGGCTAGTTATATATTTTTTGCACTGTATAAGCAAATTTTCTCTCAAATATGTACTTTGACAATAGGTCTGTGTTGACGCAAATCTGGTTTTAGGTTCTTTTGTTTTAAGATTTGGGTATAGAGCTTTTTAAGAAGCTACAACAACTCCACTCTGCAAGTTCCCAATAAGTTTCTCTCAAAATTCTGTTGTTCCAACAAGACTTTTTACAAGTTTTTTTTCCCATAAATCAACAAATGCTATCAAGGTAAATGCATGCACAAAGTAGTTATTATTTCATACGTTTTGCGCAAGCTGCTGTCCAATGATTACTTGGCTAGCTCCGATCATATGAATGTAGCTAGTCACGGTTATAAATGACCCTCCATGAAGTCACGGACCGACAAATCAGTCTTAAAGTCAGGCCCAAGATCCTCAAATGCACAGAATGCTTCAAACTTTCACTTGCAGTCTGCTTTTTATAACCAAATTTAATGTCTTCCATGAACCACCACCACGATCACAGCACTCAAGCAGCTCAGCCCCGGTCCACCATAAACCTATTAGAGAGAAAGAGAGAGAGCAGACAGAACAAAAAGGTTGGCTGGCTTTAGAAGAGAAGAGAAATGGATCCAATGGCCTCAGATCAGAGAAACGGCAATGCCACGGAAATCACTTTTAAGCATAAACTCCATGCCCGGGCTTACATTCTCTGCTCTTTCATGGCTGAGATAGAATGCACCCGCCTGTGAACAATATCTATTTGTTTAAGTGCGGCGCGTGTGAGGGGGTTGTACGCTCGTGTCCCATTCTCCGGACGGGCAACTGACATCTGGCTCAGCTAAATGGATCCACTTACATGTCACAATGGCTACAGAACGTCGCCTCGTATCAATTGTCTTGTCGTTTATCGTTGCCCAAATTGCCTGTAAAAGAAAAGTCACGGGACGTATTTTAGGGTTGGGTTGTTTTTGTCACTGCAGCAAGAATTTCAGAAATGTTTTTCCAAGCATTTTCCAGGATGCATTTGCATACAGATGGCAAATTTGGGAAAGTCATCGGTATAAAAGACTTTGCTCACTATTTGTGTTTTTTCTGTAGAAGGTAGCTAACATGTTAGCTTGTCTGTCTTGAAGGCTGAACTCCATTAGAAATAAACAGTGGTAAAAATACACTCAACACTAAATTCTACCGGACTTAATGCATAGACTTTCAAACAAGCAAGTACATATATCATTAAGGGGCTTTCACACAAGTTGCTGTTGGTAGGGATCTGTTTAGGTCTTGTTGGGGTCGACCGATGTGAAACAAAATTCATGCAAATATAATTCAAATGGCCCCAAGGTGTCAAGCATGTGATGTAATGCTTGACAAAAAAAAAAAAAAAAAAAAAACATACGTTAGGTTCAAGTAGTTGTCAAAGTTTGACTGAGAACAGAAGTTGATAGTCATGCCCTAGTCTGCGCAGTGACAAAAAAGCAGAGTTACCAATCAAACAACTGCACATGTGGAAACTGGGGACGCAAGTCTTCAAAAATCCAGGTTCCCACTCGTAACCCAAAAATATTTTCCAGGACGATTGCAACAAGTATTTTATGTAATTCCGACATCTACATCACAAATATTTAGCCTCTTTTGCCAAGTTTGTTGCAGCCCAGTAGTCCACATTTATCACAACCAGAGCTCTCAAAATTTGATCCTTGCTCAGAGTGAGACATGGGCAGCAAAGCAGCGGCTCACTTTAACAGCTTATTTTTAGTGAGATTCATGGGCATCCCAGTTAGTCTTTCGGCTGTGGTGCGAGATGAAAACATGAGTGGAGGGCCGGGGGTCCTCCCCCAGAGATTTTAGAAAAATTAAGTAAACTTTAGAGCATTCTGATGCATTTTACAGGTTTCCAGTCGTTGAAGAAAATGATTGATAAAAGAAAATAGAATGATGTTAAACTAAAATCAAACTATTGTTGAGTCTATTTTGTTAAAATTTATGCTTGCAATTAAAACATTTGGTTAAACGGCCAAGTGAAAAATCTACATATGAGAATTCCTGTTCAAATGGTTGTGGGAACTTTTGGATGTAATTTTTGCAATCTGGGTTTGCAGATCCTAAGTTTTTTTTTCTTTTCATAATTTCAGCTAACTTACACATAAGGCTTTCTAGAGTCAGCTGTATGCATTGCAAAAATCTGGTTTGTTTGCACTCTGTGAATAGGTCTCTATAATTTTCCAGGAAAAAAAAATGGATTTCCATGACATTTGTTTGTTTTTCTCATTTTACATGTGTTTTCTATGATTTTCCAGGAAGCGTGGGAACCCTGAAAATTCAGCCTCCACGACCTACTGTGTGCTCTTCTGACCCCAACAGCCTCATTCACACCAAACACACTTGAGCTACCTATTGGCAAAAGTTGTCAGACAAGTTCAGACGGGCGACCCTCAGTTTGGTGTGAAAGAGGCTTTACAGCATGTTTGTGGCTAAAGCAATTTAGGCTTAATACAGCTTACCCAGAAGTCTGCAGCCAAAAAAGTGAGCAGGGTGAAATAAGTTGGATAGATAGAATAGAAAAAGCACAAATAATATACTATTCTGTTTGTTTGTTGACTCGAAATTCCAATATTTCTTCAATTTTGTTAAGACTCTCAAAAACAATAGCTAATACATCTTTAATAGATGTTTGGTAGCTAAAATGAATGCAGAGACAGGAATTACCAGATTGAAAATGCAGTGTATTTTATTGGATAGGACAATGTCAATACAAAGAAGTGACTTTTCTCCCACAAGGCTTATATTATCAAATTCTCCAATGTGAATGCAACCTATTACCCCTTCGTTCTCAATTCCTGTGGTATTTGAACCTGAACGAGACATTTACAAGGACACTTTAGCACATTTCTGATGTATATTTTCCAGCTCTACCGCAAATCTGTGCCTCTCAACTATGAATGCCTTTATTCAAATTCTTTCACAGTGAAGATGGGAAAAGCAACTTGCTAAAGCATGTAATAACATTCAAGGATATTCTCTGCATTTAAGGCATGTTGTATAGTGAAAGTCTTTTTTCACATACTGTAAGGTTCACACTACTAAGCACACTTGAATATAAGCCTAGTCATTTAGATGTAAAAAACAAAACAAAAAAATACATCTAAATAAGCTGCACTAATGTATGAGTCTATAAGAATCCAGTCTAAACCTCACTTTTTATTTTATTTTTTGTTTGTTTGCTTGTCTATAAAACCCCAATAAATAAGCTTGATTATATTCAAGTGTGTTTTTAGGCTGTAAGGTCACACTATAGACTTTTGAGAAGCCTATATTATGCTTCTTTTTGATACACTTAAAATGTGATGTCGCTGTCATCAGCATCTACAGCAGCCTGATTTTTTTCTTCAACCCAGTTATGCCATACACCATCACTTTGCATTGCTGGCTATGCTAGCAAAAGTTTAGATTTTAAAATATTTACTTCAGGAATTTGGGTAAGATTAGGGTTAGGATTAGGGTTAGGTTAAATTAATTTGGTTAAATTAAGAGTTTTGGGAAAGGTATGCTAACCAGGAAGCAGCATAACTGCGTTGGGAAAAATAAAGACGCTCTACAGCATTAACAAATCAGACTCAAGATTGGTTTGATTATTTTCCTTGTACAATTTTCTATCTAGACAGTAGATGGAACTCTAACTTAGTTATTTATATGGGAAACAATCTTTTCTTTTAAGTACAGGACAGTATCATTATTCTTGTGTACTGAGTAGTTTAGTTAAAGAGACAAAGCACAATCACTGAAGAGGAAGCTATACCCACATTTTTGCTACCTTCAAAATGTAGACAAATGGACTTAATTCATGTTAAACTTCATACATCAGTCCACATGTTTCAGTCATTTACCTTAAGCATTCTGAACCTCCGAATTGTTTGCAGCTTTTAGGAGCGAGACATGTCAGTATGCTAACGGCAGTTGGCCACAATGCTAACAACAACAACAGAAAAACTAATGTCCTATTCGCATGGCATATATTTACCTAGGGACTTCTGTAAACTTTAAATTAACTCACTAAATCTTTTTTTTTTTTTTACAAGCATTGGGGAATGGGGATACTACTCGTCACGTTGTTGAGTCCGTCATTCAGAATCACATCCACGCGATCAGATTTATTATGAAACTGCCGTAGACTCTCTCTCTCTTTTTATCCATTTACAGTGAAAAAGTCCATGAATCCAAACTTTGTAGAGTTCTCTCCAAGATTTCCCTAAACACCCATTTTCTCATACTTCCATTCTCGTCACAGATTTTTTAATTGTAGTTTGATTATTCTTTAGTTTTTAATTGTAAAAAAAAACCCTTCAATATAATTTCATCAATCATCAAACTTTATTTATAAAGCGCTTTTCATACATAGAATGCAACACAAAGTGCTTTACAGTGCATTAAAAACAATCCCACATGCCTCCACCCCCCACCCCCCGAGACAACCCCCGTACGTGTACATACCCTCCACCCCTCCTCCCCACCATACCCTACCCCCCTTTCCCAACACGCATACACACACACACACACACCCACACTCCCAAACACTAAAATACATTCACATACATTAGGCCGGGTACAGATGGACCAAAGAAAGCATCATCAGAGGAGCTGTCTGCACCAGGAGCAGAGTCACCTTCAGCCACAGGACACCAGCCCAGGGCCCAGTGAAGAGATGAGGTCTAGACCAAACCTCCAGGGCCCAGAGCCAGAGCCCAACAGCCACAGCCGACCACAGCTCCTGGTGCAGAGGCTCCTCAGAGGAAACACTGGAGATCCTAAAAGTGATAAACATTAAAATAAATAAAAAGGTAAATACAAGCAAACTAAGAACTACTTAAGAAAAACTTAAAAATACTAAAATCTAACAATAGTAATAAGTAAATCAATAAATACAATAAATATCTAAATAAATACATGTAAGACAATAAATACTAATCAAAAGCTAAGCTAAAAAGATGGGTCTTGAGCCTGCTCTTAAAAACCTGAATGTTCTCTGAATTTGAGACTGATCCAAATGAATTTTCTTTAAATCTGAAGGCAAAATAAGCCGCAGAGTCATAAATTAGACATACGCATAGACACGGCTTGAAAATTACATGAGGATGTCTGAGTTTGGCAAATTACAGGAGGTAACATTCGGGGAAAACTTTACAGACATTTTTACAGACATGGGCATATAGGACATCAGTGTTGCTTGATGAACAAACAGGACCGTATTAGATGTTGACAGGACATTGTGAACAAACTTTCACCTGAATAGATGCATTAACAAGATATCTGTGCTAGGAGGAAAACTGACTTAAAATTATTATAGTTTATAGACATTACATTGTTGAACAGCCTATTTTGTGCTTTGACGAAAGTAGGATTATTTTAGTTACCCATTGTGTGATTGTCAAAACAGAGGTTTGTGTGTGTTTTCAAAGAGAACATTACAAAAACATCAATTTGACCTTTAACAGATCCGTGACCACATTCAGATACCACTCGAAAATAGAGAATTGTTGTATAGTTAGTGCAGAATGTTCTGTTTCGGCACATCGCCTGTTTCATGTGAGCCTTGACCCACTTCGTTAAAACACTGCTGCAGATGTAACACAATAATGGCTTTGAAGTCAAAACACAGGCGTCCCATTCATCTCTGAACATTAGCATTCACTTCTCATCAGCATCATTTAGCTTCCCAAGGTCTGCACTGCTACACCGGGAGTAGCCAATACAGAACGGAGAGAATGTAGGGTATTTTCCTCTGAAGTATACGCGCAGATAATAAGCAGAAGGCATAGCTCAATTAAACTTCTCTTTTGTTTCTGCGTTTCATGGTAACCAAAAGAATGATACGATACCGCTGTGTTCCTTTGAGCAGGAGTTCCCAAACTTTTTAGACCAAGACAACAGACTAACAACCCACACAGCAAAAAGCAACAGATATTTGATTTGATGTAAAGTTGTACTTCAGTAGTTGGGTGCAAAGTGGTTAGAACTCTGGCTTCCCAATTAGGAGATTAAGGATTCAATTCCCAGTTTGCATGGTTAGTGATGTGCGCCTTTGGCCGGCAGAGGGCGCGCACCACTATATAAGGCTTCTGACGTTTCTTGCGTCCTCTCACTTCCATGTTTTGGGTCTTGGCTCGCGTCGTCTCAAGGGGCCAGTGCCGTTGGGCGCCCCTCTGGTGCATGTTGCGGCTCTTGCAGCAGGTTGTGTGGTGCAGGACGGTTGGTGACGCCATGGTCAGGAGTTCGGGTGAAACATGTCAGAAGTCCCCGGGGTTCCAGGCGTGCTTGGTCAGGGGGCCCGGGAGTCTCCGCAGCGACTGGGAGTGACGGCAACACATGCGTCCGGGACCAGAACAACGACACTGGCCCCTTGGCCCACTATAAACCACCACCTTGTTTCCTCTGGTTAACTCCTGGTTCAATCAAAGTTTGTGATTGACTAAACTAAAAAACAATGTGAACTGTGAATGGAGTAATGAAAGAACTGAAACTCAAGAGAATGTGAACAATAGAAGTAAACTGAACAAATTTGTGCTAAACTAAATAAAAGCAAAAGTTAATTCATGGAACATGCCTCTCTCAATGTAACAAACCTAGGTTGCCTTTTTGTTTAGTTATAGTTATTTTATTTTTACTGTCCAGGGGGAATTCCTGAGCTGGCGTTGTTAGTTTTTGTTACGTCTTATTTAGTTACAGCCAAAGTTAATTTGAGTTAAATCAAATCATTATACTGTATATCATATCATTTTTATCGTGCCCTTGGAAGTCGAAATTCCTCCCCCTGCCACAAGTTTTTCACGTTATCATGGGTTCTCTGTGAGTACACTTGACATATTCCCATCTCCAAAAACATGCATGTATAGGTCAATTGACATCAAGTGTAAAATTCCCCAAGTGAATGATTGAGAGAGTGAATGATTGTCTCTGTGTTAACCTTGGGGGATGGGTTGTCCACTACCGCTTCAATTTCAAAGTGAACATAGAGATGGTTCTTTATAAAGTCTCCTCCTCCAAAGTGAACATCAACCAATGTATACTTTTGGTTAAGGACACATAAGCAGTCTATGAACCAACAAAGAAGGGAACTGCAGAGGGTTAGAGCATGATACTGCAAACGATTAGAAAATATAAACAACAAAGTAATTCACAACTATTGTTTAAAACCTCTGCTGCAGTCTAAGTAAATTCGAAAATAATGTTTTTTTCATTATGTTGTGGTGCAAAATTATAAAGCTACTCTCGTCACTCATCAAGTTTGGGGGTTTTGGGGGCTTGGCTTTTTTTTTTTAGGAGAATAAAGATTGTGAGTTTGGACATTTTGTGGATTCTGACTTCTCTTCTGCAAGGTGAACCACACACTATTTGAGAGTCATTTACCTTCCACCACAATGCAAGTTTTTCAGAAAAAAAACAACACCATTTTATGTGCAAAAATGACCAAAATTGGCAACATTGGGGTAACAGAAAAAGTTACAGAGCCAGGTTAATTAGGATGAATTATTAGATACAAAAAGAGAGATTTTGAATACGTTTCTGAGTTAAAAAGATTTGAAAATTAGTGCCAGCCCAAGTCCTTCTGGAGTTCTCTAGAATAGATTTCATAGGCATCAGACTAGTTGGCCTATGCTCACAGCCGCCCCTTGCAAATTCACAAAGTAATTCAAATGATGATGATGTTTTGGGGATTTAGAATTCAGCTTGGAATTAGATAAAAAGAGTCAGTCATGATTGTAAACTGTATCTAGGCGCTATTATATAAAAATACTGAGAGAGCAAAGAAAAAAATAAGTGTCTTTGCCTTAGAAATGATTATGAATTATTATTGTTGACTGATACATTTATTTGCTTGCATGCTTGTTTGTTTTAGGACTTTCCATCGCTGAGCTAAAGACATCCCTGCAGTCGTGTCATGCTAAATCCTTGCTTTGCGACACTTTTACCCCTGAAGTTTTTCTCAGACGGAGAGCAGAGTGAGCTGACGTTTGGGGAGGTGCGCGGCTGACAGGATTGGGGCCGGGTGCAGATAGATGTTCAGGTGACAGACACAGGCCAGCCCGCCGCAGCTTTTCCTCGGCGATAAATAATAGGATGAGGCGGCGTGGAGAGACAGCCCCGGCGTGATGGAGTCTCTGAAGAAGGAGCGCCGCCATTTATAACTGTCATTGCAGACACTTCAGGTTAGCCAAACACAAGCTGCAGAACGATGAAAAGTGACACGCAGAGACGAGCGTGTGCTTAGGAAGGACTGGTAACACATATTGGCTTTCTTTGATAGGTATTTATTGCTATGTTGTAAACATTTTCTAAGCGGAAATCCGGTTTTCTTGTTTCAGGGGTTGTATGGCAAGGCTATTCAGAGTTTGGGTGGGTCAGATTTTTTTTTATTAATATTTAGGTTTGCACAAAATATCCACTGTGCAAAATCTCTTTCAGTAAAGTTAGTTACAACTGCTCAGCTAAATTGATTTGGATCTTCAAAAATTTCAAATTAGCACTGAAAAAGAACAAAGGACTAGCAAGATTTGGAAGATGGTTTGAGAGGTGTGAGAGACCTTTAAAATCTCTGAATGGTCAATTTGGTCCCTTCATGGGTCTTATGTTTAAAAGGACTGCTGTACAATATACAGCCCCATGGCAGCCATTCAAATATAGTATTTGAATTTTTGAAGTGAAGCTAACCACCTAAACTTCTCCCACAAGTTCATGTCAACTTAAGTACAGTATATGATTGTAATCAGCACATGGAGTCTTAAAATGACACTGGCCTTTTCAGTGAGACACAGGAGGATTGTGTCTGTTTTGACCTAATAGTGTGTTCCAGTGGTACTCGGAACACGGAGTTTTCATCTTGTAAATTCCCACTGGAACAGCCCTCAAATTTCTACTCGGTTACTCAAAGAGAATTTCATAGTCCAAGGTAGAAAATTGAACAAGGCAGTGCCCTGTGTTTTGAGAAAGATAAACCCCATTTATTCTCAATCAATAGTAATTGTGTCTATGGTATTTTCTAGTTTGTCTCTACAGTTCACTTGTGACAGAAACTCTGCGGAACTAACGGCTCACGGAGTTAATGTTAACAAAAGCACAAATTCACTCCACTTGGGCTTTGCTATTTATGTAACAGCAAAGCCCTAGTTGATAAAGTGACATAAAGAGATCTGTATTTTGGCTGATTTTTGACTCGATTGGCACATTTTTGCAAAAGTAAACCGACTTAAACCGACTGGAACATACACCACTCGGACAAAACATCACTCCGATGTCCAAATTCTGACCTCAGAGGACGACAAGAACGCAGCATAAGACTTACTACCGCTCAGTTTGCGCTAAAAATATGAAAACATGACTCAGATATAGTAGGCAGTGCTATTGAAACACCATATACACAGCTTAGCATCAAACAAAACTTGTTGGTAACACTTTAGAATACAGCTCCCTTGTTTAGGTGTAAATACAGGTAGTTACTAAGGATTAAACATGTAAGTACAAGGAAACAACTAATAGTTACGCTGTAATTACTCAAGAATGTACTATAGTATTATTGGGTTATTACGTGTAATAAAGTTCAACAACATTATAAAGAGTAACAATTGTAATAAAGGGTAATAAAGCGTTATTACTGCACTTAAGGCGTAACAAATGTGCCAAGTGTGTAACAAGTGAAATAAAGATGTACTATTTGTGAAATGAGTAATTATGACAAATACCTCAATTATATTAGCTGTATTTATACTTTACCAAATGCATTCATGTACAGCTCTATTCTAAGATGTATAAGGTCCAAAAAATAATCTGACAAGACAATACAACAGTATCAAGTTGTTGAATCTTTATTCAAGTAAAAACAAAACAAAAACACACTTTAAAGACAATGTTCATACCGTGCACTACAATTTAATAACACAGAAAAGTGGAGTGTAATCTAAAGCAGAACAGTGCTGGTTATTCCTGAAATTGACAGAAACAACAAATAATACATACAACCAAGGTGAAAGAAACAGGAAAAGGAAGAAACAACAAGTAACAGATCGTAACAAAGACATACAGAGTGGAACAGAGGAGGAACAAGGCATGTATTTACACTACAACTACAATGTAGCTACACTTTAATTACACTGTAACTACAACGTAGCTACACTGTAACTATACTGTAACTACAATGTAGCTACACTGTAACAACACAGGAACGGGAGCTGTATTCTAAAGCGGAACAGTGCTGTTTATCCCTGAAATAGACAGAAACTACAAGTAACACACACAACCAAGGTTAAAGGAACAGAAATAGGCAGAAGCAACAAGTAACAGATTTTAACAAAGACATAGAGAGTGGAACAGAGGAGGGACAAGGCATGTATTTACACTACAACAACAATGTAGCTACACTGAAATTACAATGTAACTACAATGTAGCTACACTGTAACAACACAGGAACGGGAGCTGTATTCTAAAGTGGAACAGTGCTGGTTATTCCTGAAATAGACAGAAACAACAAATAACACACACAACCAAGGTGAAAGAAACAGAAATAGCCAGAAACAACAAGTAACAGATTTTAACAAAGACATACAGATTGGAACAGGGGAGGAACAAGGCATGTATTTACACTACAACAACAATGTAGCTACACTGTAATTACACTGTAACTACAATGTAGCTACACTGTAACTAAACTGTAACTACAATGTAGCTACACTGTAACAACACAGGAACGGGAGCTGTATTCTAAAGTGGAACAGTTCTGGTTATTCCTGAAATAGACAGAAACAACAAGTAACAGATTTTAACAAAGACATACAGAGTGGAACAGAGGAAGAACAAGGCATTTATTTACACTACAACAACAATGTAGCTACACTGTAATTACACTGTAACTACAATGTAGCTACACTGTAACAACACAAGAACGGTAGCTGTATTCTAAAGTGGAATAGTGCTGGTTATTCCTGAAATAGACAGAAACAACAAATAACACACACAACCAAGGTGAAAGAAACAGAAATAGGCAGAAACAACAAGTAACAGATTTTAACAAAGACATACAGAGTGGAACAGGGAAGGAACAAGGCATATATTTACACTACAACAACAATGTAGCTACACTGTAATTACACTGTAACTACAATGTAACAACACAGGAACGGGAGCTGTATTCTAAAGTGGAACAGTGCTGGTTATTCCTGAAATAGACAGAAACAACAAATAACAAACACAACCAAGGTGAAAGAAACAGAAATAGGCAGAAACAACAAGTAACAGATTTTAACAAAGACATACAGAGTGGAACAGGGAGGAACAAGGCATGTATTTACACTACAACAACAATGTAGCTACACTGTAATTACACTGTAACTACAATGTAGCTACACTGTAACTAAACTGTAACTACAATGTAGCTACACTGTAACAACACAGGAACGGGAGCTGTATTCTAAAGTGGAACAGTTCTGGTTATTCCTGAAATAGACAGAAACAACAAATAACATACACAACCAAGGTGAAAGAAACAGAAATAGGCAGAAACAACAAATAACACACACAACCAAGGTGAAAGAAACAGAAATAGGCAGAAACAACAAGTAACAGATTTTAACAAAGACATACAGAGTGGAACAGGGGAGGAACAAGGCATGTATTTACACTACAACAACAATGTAGCTACACTGTAATTACACTGTAACTACAATGTAGCTACACTGTAACTAAACTGTAATACAATGTAGCTACACTGTAACAACACAGGAACGGGAGCTGTATTCTAAAGTGGAACAGTTCTGGTTATTCCTGAAATAGACAGAAACAACAAGTAACAGATTTTAACAAAGACATACAGAGTGGAACAGGGGAGGAACAAGGCATGTATTTACACTACAATAACAATGTAGCTACACTGTAATTACACTGTAACTACAATGTAGCTACACTGTAACTAAACTGTAACTACAATGTAGCTACACTGTAACAACACAGGAACGGGAGCTGTATTCTAGAGTGGAACAGTTCTGGTTATTCCTGAAATAGACAGAAACAACAAATAACATACACAACCAAGGTGAAAGAAACAGAAATAGGCAGAAACAACAAGTAACAGATTTTAACAAAGACATACAGAGTGGAACAGAGGTGGAACAAGGCATGTATTTACACTACAACAACAATGTAGCTACACTGTAACTACACTGTAACTACAATGTAGCTACACTGTAACAACACAAGAACGGGAGCTGTATTCTAAAGTGGAATAGTGCTGGTTATTCCTGAAATAGACAGAAACAAGAAATAACACACACAACCAAGGTGAAAGAAACAGAAATAGGCAGAAACAACAAGTAACAAAGACATACAGAGTGGAACAGAGGAGGAACAAGGCATGTATTTACACTATAACAACAATGTAATGCATTGTAACTACACGGCAAATACACTATAACTACAGTCTAACAACACAGGAAAGGGAGCTGTATTCTGAATTGTAACAGCGCTGGTTATGTCTGAAAATGACAGAAACAAAAATAACACCCACAACCAAGATGAAAGAAACAGGAAGAGGCAGAAACAACAAGTAACAGATCATAACAAAGACATCCATGTAAGACACATGAATAAAAAGATATATATATTGTAATGAATGTGTTACTTTGAATTAAAAAATATACAAGTTTAAAGGACTATACAATAAAGTTACTTATAATCACTTTTTTCCTAGCACAGATTACTGACTACATCTGATCATGTCCAATTTCTTCACCAAACTGGCCGTTACAATACCGGCGCAACTTGCTCCTAACAGCTGTGAAAAGGACATAAAACGCATCATAATGAACAATTTGAAGGCTCAGAAGTATTAGGTAAGAAGTTTAAAATAAATTATTTCTGTTTGTTTTCCTTTTTAAATAGGCAAAAATCAAGCATAGTCCCTTTAAAATAAAACGCACACACAATTGTTTCAGAATGTAGGTTATCCAAAGCGTTACCTTAAGTGAACTAAACATAGATAGAACATTTCTAAGAGATGGTACATGCCTTGAAGACCACACCAAAGTCTAAGCTTCGAGTGTATTTGTTCAGTCCCAGAGCCTGCTTTAACATCAGCTCTCAAAAGTCAAAGACTTCCAAATGTCTCACAACAGAGTTCGTACAGCGTTTAACGTATAGTTTTCTCACTTCTTAAAAAAAACTTTTCCAGGTTTTCTATGATTGTGCAAACCCTGTTAGAAGGCAGAGACGCCTGCAGTCAGAATAAAAGTGTGATATTTGAAAGTCAATTGCTAGAAATAGTTTTCTTTTGTTTTTGGTTAGTTGCTAAACCAGGCTTCTTCATAGTCTCCTTGTGTACATTGTAGTGCTTGCTTTGCTTCTTCTTCTTGTATATTTTCAGCTGAAGGTGATGCTCTGCTCAATCCAGGACTTCTTACGCCCCAGAGAAGGGTGAGAAGATAAACCCTGAGAAACAAAAAAAAAACAGATCAGTTCCTTTTGTGCATCAGTCAACTGCAGGGTTTATTCTGCATTTAGTCAATTAACATTGACATGTTATACAATACACTTGTTGTGCAACATTTTCACTAATTGTAATCTGCTTAGAAATTAACTGTATTCACATTTACATCATTTAGAATTTTACATTACACAAACAATTCTAACTTTAAATTGTTTCAGTAAAAGAAATGATCGAAATGCAACTTCTGAGCTAACACAATTGCATAAGACAATATTTTCATTTGTAGATGCCGGTGCCTGTCGTGGCGCCTCTAATGGAAATTACGTTTGCAAATTAACCAAAATATATTTTTTTAGTTTGTACATATTTTTGAAATGCTTCTTTTCTATGTGATTTTGTTAACATTTTACCAGCCTGAGAAAGAATACTAGACACAGAAGATTCATCTTGTTCTTTCACATTTACCAGTTCTGGGTGATGTTGAAAAGCGTAAGCATTTCTGTTGTATGTTAGCTGTCATTTTACTTTTTTTAATTTTTTTGTTGCATCACAAATAAGGCAAAAGGACAATATACATACAGTATAATGATGCATATTGTCTAACAAAACCAACAAAAAAACACAATATGAAACAAAACTAAAACAAACCGAATTGATCAAAACAGCAACATTTTAAACTAAATATGCATCATTAACTGCGTTTCCACCTTATAAAATGCGCATAATTCTAAAAGTCGAATAAATCGAACAAACTGGAAATGCGCATTTAAGAGGCGTTTCCAACAACGTGTCCAAGCGCATAAGGTCGCCTTTGTGTCCATAGCAACAAGCAAACGGAGATGGAGAGCGCAGGGCATAACGTCCTTTTTCTTGGCCAAATTACTAATTGTTGACGGCTCAGCTTGCACTTGCCAAGTCAATCGCGGCGAGGAGACAAAGACGTCGGGCCCAACTTTAGCGGTAGCGGCAGCGTGTTTTTCAACATCCAGAGCGTCGCCTTACACCTGGGAGCGTCAACGCCAAAAGACGTTTTGGGAGGTCGTGGTCTCCCGTCACTTCACCCCAAACCTGTGGCTAGAAAATTTAGGATGAGCGAGGCGACCTTTGAAAAGCTGTGCCAAAATATTGGACCGTTCGTGGGACCCTCACCACTGCCCGGACGAGTTCCAGTACCAACCAAAAAGCGCATTGCCATTGCCCTTTTTAAGTTGGCTTCCTGCGCAGAGTACAGGGTAATTGAAGAGATCTTGGCGTCAGCAAGACCACCGTCCACCGCTGCGTCTATGCCGTATGTAGGCAATACGGCATACAATGTTGAAGGACCACATCCAATTACCAAATGTGGAAGAAGCACGGGCGATTGCGCAGCGGAACGCGCGCGCGCATGCTGTGCCACAAGTATATGGCTCTTTGGATGGGACCCACATCCCAGTACTCCCACCATCGGATGGATACCGGGACTTCGTTAACCCGCAAAGGATGGCCTTCCATCGTGCTACAAGCCGTGGTTGATGACAACTACCAAATCAGAGACAT